>JAUMHI010000033.1:10202911-10225795 GCA_032359435.1 Enteromius unitaeniatus | reverse complement strand
TAATATTAAACATTTTATAAATATAATAAATAAATAAAATGTACACCCCCCCCCCCCCCCCAAAAAAAAAGTAACCAATTAGTAATTTTGAGAGACCTCTCTAATTTTCTCTTGCATATTTAATATTGCTCTTTAATTAAGCAAAAACTTTTTATCCGATTACTCGATTATTCAATGACATTTTCTGTAGAATACTCGATTACTAAAATATTAGATAAAAATATATATTATTAAAATGAGAAAGCAGTTATAATAGCCTGGATCCTGGCCATGTTAGCTGACTTGGGATTCCCTTTCATTTTAAAGGGACCAGGTTTTTCTTTCCGAGGTTCCACCTAAAAGTGTGTTTCTAAAAATTTCTAACTGGGCCACCGGCAATCGTAGAAAATGTCTACTTTTTGACCCTTTATTAAAAAGTATTAAACCTAAAATGTTTTGTGGTTGTAACACTAGTTGTAAAATATATCAAGCTCAAAACAGATTTGAATTTGGTTGCTGATCACATGACACACTGAATGTTCAAATCACACCAAGTTGAAAAATTGACCAAGTGGGGTAAAATTTAAATGGCCATTTTTGCTATTGTGCCTTTGATGTAAATACGCTCTTGAAATCTTTCAGAAGTAGGTGCAGAGCAGGTGCTTCATACAGCATATTCTGTTTCTTTTTAATTATCATCCTTATTTTTTTACCCTTTAATGTTAGGGCTTCTAATGTTTTAGAAGTTATGTCATACGTTTCACTTAAGTGTGATTAGTTGAGCCAGATTTTGACCACACAGCAAGCTGATGTCAGACGTTCAGAATGAACCTTTTTTGCAGCTTAGTTTAAACAAATGGTCTTTAACAACTGTGAAAGTGCTTTATTGGGAAAAAAAATAAGAATATGATTCTACATTGTGATATGTTACCATATCCGCAAAACCGTTTCGCTGTGGTTTTTATATAAGGATTGCACTAATGTTATCACCAACACCGATAGTTGCTATCTAGGATAATGTGAATGTGGCAAGGTCTGAAAACAGGCATGCTTTTTGTTTAAAATGATCCTATCAGTTTATTATAATGACTGCACGCAGTTGTGCAGTTATGCTGATAATTAGAATTGAAAGATAAACTTGCATTGACTTTTACAATTATTTATACAGTTCGAACATTTTGTTCATTTCCCTTTTATGTTTTCAGTGTATTATATGTTCCATGGCCTTATCTTCTGCTCCCCCTAACAAGTATTTTTATATATATATTTATTTATTGGCTGTTAAAGGCTCGAGATTATGTGTACTAACAGGTTCATAAACTTTGTCTGTGGCTAATGAAGTCCCTATGTTAATGCATGGCTAATTTAGTGTGAATTGGTGGAACAGAAGGCAATACTGCCTGCTTCTGTTTGTCTTCAGTGTTGAATTATGACATTTCATATAGACACTGACACTGATGAACTCCTGACAAAGGTTGTGTTTCAGTTCCTCTCATTATAATATCCAATCAACAGCATGTGTGAGTGATTGCAGGGTGGGAGTACTGAGATTTATATTAGAGCTTGACTACATAAATCACACGAGAGTACATTCATTTAAAGTCATACAACATCACATACAACATCTGGAGAAGGAGTGAGTTTTTGGCTGCGCTAGACACAGCATCACTCTTTCATTTGCAACTAATCTCCCATTCTTTCCTTCAACCTCTCTCTTTGTCTTACATTCCAGTTCTGCTTTAAGTTGATCTCCCCCTTTGATTTCTGTCTTGTTTTGTTGCTGGTGATCTCCAGGAAATAATGTGCTTTAATGCTCTGCTAGTTTTGTTGTTTGAAATAATCATTCCATTTGGTTACTGCTAAAAATTCATACAGTATTATTTTTCTAGGGCTTTAAGAGCCAAATAAGCTCTTACTTTCTTGTGATTTATGACTTATTTATATTTAATGGTTTGCAGCAGACCAGAAAAAAAAGGTGAAGAACATAGTTGTATTTATTTATTTTTTTGTCACATTCAGTAATTTATCATTATTATTATTATTATTTTTACAACTACTATACATCTATGACTACTACTGCTACAACTACTATATAACTACTGTTTATTTATTCATTTACATTTGAAATTAAATTCAGATGATGTAAAACATCATAGTCAACTTTTTTTTTTGCTTATTAATTTGTTTGTTTACAACTTCTTAAAATATTAACTAAACTTGTATGTTTACAGGCTTGCCCATATCAATAGTAATTTATTGTTGGGGTAGGTTTAGGGTTAGTAGAATAATTTGCCATTAGTTTCTGATAGTCAGTATGTAGTATATTGTGGACCCATCAAAATAAAGTGTTAGCAGATATTAAGCAGACAGTCTACTAATACTCTTATGACTGCTAGTTGAAATGTAGTTGCAGTTACTTACTGTTAGTAGAATCTAAAGTGGACTATCGAAATAAAGTGTTACCCAGTTAACTTTATATTCGTTTTCAGCTAGTTATGTATTTATTTACTTGCTTGTTAATCAACATTTTCTTATTGTGGTGTGTCATGTGTAACTTAGCTGTCTTGTGAGAAACTAAGAAAACAAAGAATAAATGTAAAAAAAGTTGGTACGATGACAAGAAACCTATGCATGTGTGTTTACAGCTTTGCCAATACTACTAGTTATTTATTCTTACTATTTTGCTACTTATTCCTAATAAGCTTTTTTGTGATTAGTTAAATTACTGATTTCTATTATGTTTAGAAAGGTCATACTAAAATATCAATGGTCAATTTTTTTTTCTTTCAACAATCTATTCATCTTATCCCAGCTTAAGATGTTAATAGGTTAATTTTTTCTTCGATAGTGCATGAGTTTGAAACGAAACTTCTTTTAATCTAGACACTGGCAGATGGGGGCAGAGAAAGGAGCGATAGAGCTTTTTGTTTTTTTTTATTTGTTTCCCTTAGTGGCGCATAAATTGCACACTACAGCTTATGTTCCTGACACAACTAACCTATTCAGGTAACAAACACATTCGTAGAAAGCTCAGGCTGATGCAGAGTGAAGAGGTCATGGTTTAAGTGCAAAACCTGTTAAGTGTTAGATTGCAATCTTCATTAATCCCTGAGTGCTGGAGAGTCTACTAAGAGCCCACGGCTTTTCCTTGAGGAAAGATTGGGCCAGTGCGTATCTGGCCTTTTCAGTTAATGAGGCTCTCTCTCTCTTTCTCTCTCTCTCTCTTTCTCCCTCTCTCTCTTTAGCTTTAGGAGGCATCTTTCATGTGGAACAAGATGGAGTGAATTTTACTTGGCTTTCCATTGTGTTCTGTTTCAGACAGCCTCTGGGCTCTTTGGCTTGTTTGCATCCTGCTCTCTTCTCTCATCAGCCTGCAGCTAAAGCACATAGCTGCTGGTGCCAATTGATTTTCTATGTCGTTTGTATTGAGAGTCTTCTACATAATTTATTTTGTAGTGTTGTGATATGTCGTCGCAGTGGATAAAATGTGTTTGAGTCTGCATTTCTTTCCACCGCATGTCCTAGGAAATGAATTCCTCTGATTGTTTGCAATGTTTTGTACTTTATTTTGAAGATGAATGTGTTTAAGACTATTTATTTTGCCGGATCTGATCAGGGAGGGAAAGTGTGCGTGCCCACAAATGTGTGTTTACTTTTTAATTGCCTTTTTTCCAGCCAACCTCCATCTTGTCTCGCTGGTGCCATTAGAGAATCATTCTGCAGTTAAACATCCTCAGAGACCGGATTCTCATCTTCCACCTATCCAGTTTTTAGCCTCCAAATCTAGCCTCTATAAGCCCCTGAAATCATCACCAGAGACCCCCTGCAGTATAATACCCTTTCATTCACACCTCCCATGTGCCATGGAGTTTGTGATCTATCCATAATCTCTTGCATTATGTCTTGTATGAAGCATGAAAGAGATTATCAGTACAATTCATGTAGCATGACGTGCTACATCTGTTTCAGAATTTTTCTACCCATATCTGCTCGTTCATTAAAACATGCATGCATTTTTGTTGCTTTTTGCTATTTTGGAGCACCATTTATAATGTTCCTTTTCTTAGTCTGTAGCAGATCAATGGCATTAAAACTTGAATAGCAAATAGAACAAAACTTGTATATATTAAGTTTAGCCAACAACTTTAGAGATTGTACTAGAGTACTTCATCTTTATCTATGCTTTATTTTAATTTATTTATAGCACTGAACTTTGAAAACAATTTACATAAGTTATAGACTTGATGTGACTAAATGCACATTTATACACTGCAGTGTTTCACATTAATTTATTTGTAACGGCCTGCCATGATATCAACATTGACCACCACAAATACATTTACCAAAGGACATTGAATTCATTGAAAAAAACATGAGCACTGCGCATTTCAAAATCAAAACATGGTGCATGTGTTTTTCTATAAATACAGTATCTGTGAAGAGAACCAACTGTCTTCACAAAAGCGTCATTTTTATTTAATCTTCCTGAAAACAAAGAGTTTGCTTTATGCCATTTAAAAAAAAAAAAACTTTTATGCATTTTTGTATTACAGGACAGAAAGATGTATGAATATGCGATGAGTATCTTTAGAAGAAGATGTGGTTGCACATTAAACCAGCTAAACCTTGACCCCCCGCCATGAAGGGGGTTTGTTATCAGTTTCCACACGTCGTCTCAGTCTCTCTGTGCTAATGAGTTAGCAGGCGATGATGTTTACTCTCATTAAGTTAGTGAGCGTGTGTATGAATCTCTGCAGGAGACAGGTGAAGCAGATGGCGGTGGCTGTTGGTGATGGTGATTGGTGGATGAGGGAATCAGAACCTTCCTCCCCGAGCCTGCCTCTGAAACCAGCTGGAGCACCAAATAACAGGAGACGACCAGGTGAGAGGACAACTGTATACTATCTCAATTATAGTGCAGGTCATACAAACTTATTTTCAGCTCAGTCGCACTTTAACATCCAGTAACTATGTGGCTTTTTTAGAACTGTAGCTATACTTTTTTGTAAAGGCAGATCTTTATTAGGCTAGATTATTCTGTGACCAGAGAAGTTGGAATTTATTCCCACAATGTCATGTGGTGCCATCATGCTAAGTTACAGAATGGTCCTTCTGCTTCCTGGGGTTAAATGTCTTTCTCAAGGGCACAGTGATCACTGCAATCTACTTTGTGAAACGTACTCTAATAATCTCTGATAATATAGGAAACTACTCTATGTTTTCAGCTGATGTCACTATATTTCTATACTTCTCCTGTGGTAAAGGGAATAGATTTTGGCACTTCTTGTAGGCAGCCATCCTAAACAGGATGTGTGCAGTGTTACGGATGCCAGCCACCATAAAAAAAAAAATTGGTTGTGAAAGTTCTTGTTTTGGTTTTGGGAGGTTAAAAAAACACTTTCACTTTCTTATAATACGCTTTTATTTTTACCTTTTTTGTTCAGTGACTTGCAAACGATTCGTTGGTCAACTTCATTTAAAGCAGTGTTTGTTTGTGAGCTTTTACTGCTCCAAAAGCGGCACCTAGTGGCATTCATGTTTACGTCAACTTGAAACGGCCTGGGATTCGTTTTAGTCAGTTCTCTCTTTTAAGAGACAATAACTTTACACACGCTGCACTTTTAGATTTAAAACCTTGCAGGAATTTTCAAAAATCCGTAATAGGGGCACTTTAAGTTTACACTTTATTTTTTGTTACAATAAATGCAAGTTTGCTCAGACAGGTTTGTAGTGTCTTCAGAGTAAAGGAAGCCACTACAATCATTTGTTAAAGTTAAAGCTGTGTGAACGGATGTTTTACAGTTCAGCTAGTCACAGTGTTTGGAACAGAATACAAGGAATGTCTCCTTTCTATACAACAGTCAATATAACAACAGTGCAGACGAACGCAAGAAAACATGGACAGCCCCTTAAAGGTACGCTATTTAAAATGTCATCTGCATTTAGTTCCAACTTTTGTTGAACACAAGAATGCTTCCTGTGTGAACGGCTCCTTCGTAAGGTTCTAGTTCAAGTACAGTGCTGTTGTACAGTGTTTAGCCCATAATAAATCTTCCCTGTGAGACTGCACTCCATTAGATCCAAATCGGTCTCTTACAAAAGAGCTTGCCACTCTCTTGAGAAAACTAATCTAATTTTCAGATCAAAATATATTTAATCTATGAGTGAGTCTGGTATGAAGGAAGTCATTAGTCTTCTGTTTCCCATTATTCAAACGCATATCCGATGTACAAAATCTAATGCATTTCAAATAGATATTCCTAATTGATGCTGGAAGCTTTATACATAATCAGGATCAGTTTTCTACAGTAATTACCTGTCACTCAAGCCTTTTATCATTTAGATGTGTCTTCATCACATAAGAATGTCATCCTCAGAGACGATCCTGGCAATTGACAGCACCTGAAACCTCCCTTTCATAGCTCTTTTTAGCATGAGATTTATTTGAGCAAATTAAGGCAATCACCATTTGATTCCCACTTCGCATGCCATATTTTCCCCAATGTCCTCAAACGTCACCCTCCCACTTTTAAACTTCTGAAACACCGTAAAGTTAATTCAATTTGTATAATCAGGGTGATAAAAATGTATAAGGAATAGACTGAACTCTTGAACTTGTTCTCTTCACAGTGGACGGAAGCACATTAAATTCAACAGAAACTTTGCCACCTCAGCAAAACACTCCACGGTAAGTCATACAGTGTCTGTCTGCTCATCATGTTTGGAGAAAAAGGCAGGAGAGAAGGGTAGATAAACTGATTCTAATGTGTCCACACTAAAGCTAAAAGTAAGCATACTTTCTTACTTTCGCAGGTTTTATGGTTAAAAGAGGCACAAATGCACTCTTCTAATAAAAGTCTGATTCATTTTAATAGACCCTAATCAGGTTAGACACCATATTGAATTTAACATGGATGAAAATGAAGCTGTGATGTACTTTACAATGGCACTCACTGTACAAAGTTACCAGAGCCTGTCATTTTCACAAATCACAGCTTTTAAAACTTTTAAGGTTTTGTCAGCTGAACAATGTTGCTGAACAACAGTACAAGCCAGTGAATGCACTGCTTCTATCGCTCACAGCCTTAATTTTATTCTTGTCAAAAATGAAATATGGGACTACTCTGAGAATAAATCAGTTAATTTAGATGACTCTGATTTTACTAGGGTTCTTTAATTGCACGTTGCATATTTACGCCAGTATATGGCGACAATCGACTCTTTTATGTGCAAGTCATTAAATTGGTTCTTTGTTTAGAAATATTTAGTTCAGAAACTATAGCCAAAGATCGTCTTACTATAGAGAGATGAGAGGGTCTGTATTACTAACTATTGGAGAAAGTGTAGCGGCTAACTTGGATCACGTGTCCCTTAATTACCAATTACGATACAGCCTTGATGCCACAGAATTTCAGTCAGAGTTGTGGGACACTCAACCACCCTTTACGGATACCATAGGATTAAATAAGAAGTGCTGTAAGCTGAATTGTATTAAATAAAAGTTAGTGAATTCTCTTATAAAATAGTATTTTTTTCATGGTAAACTCGAAAAATAGTTCAGTCTAAAAGTATTGTTTAGTGTAAAACATTTACAAGATTAGCCAACAGGCCTCTGGTTGCCTTTCCGTTAGCATTACCCATTATGCTTTTTTGGTTAAAGGTACAGTTTGTGGCCTAATGAATAGAGATTTGGACTTGTAACCGGACGATCGAGTCCCAAGTCCGGTGGGAGTGAATATCCAGCGCTCTCTTCACCCTCGATACCATGACTGAGGTAAGACCTTTGAGCAAGTCATTGAACCTGCTCCCCGGGCGCTGCAGCATTGGCTGCCCCACTGCTCCAGGTGAGCGCGTGTGCTCACACTTTGGATTGGTTAAATGCAGAGAACAGATTCCAAGTATGGGTCACCATATTGTACTTGGCCACAAGGCACTTCATTAAAGGTTGCAGGCTTGCCTTCTAGTGGCTTTGCTTTCATGTTATTATCATTAAACAGAAATTATAATTTTTATTCAGAACTGGCTAGTAAAAAAAAACCCTGCAAAAACAAGCAAAAATTCCAAGGAACACACTGAATTACACTTTATTTAGAATTTAGAATTTTTTTTATTACTATAAATACTCCAAGAAGAGATGCACTCATTTTGACCATTGCAACAGACAATATACTGTGTGTGTCATTAGGTTCTTTTGTTTCATTCAGGATTTGTCTACATTTGGATATGGCGACAACGGAAACATTATGTCTAAAGTGTAAGTTATTCAATTTAAATCTTCTTTTTCTCAGCTGAGCACACTCGTGTTGTTTGAATGCCTGGGCTGTGTTTATTTAGACGTTTGTGATATTCAAGATTTGGTAAGCACAGCAGCGCTGTTTTTTTTTTTATTCTAGTTTAAAAGGCAAAATATTTTATATAATATTTATAATATAAATATTTTAATATGGCATGCCGCTTTTGTTAGCCACTTATAGAAGCTTATTACTTTTACACAAAATTTTACACTTAATTTCAAATTATAAACTTATTTGGCTTCCAGAGCACATGCACAAAATGTCAATTCATAATGATTTACCGGTATAAACAAGGATATAATATTTAAATTATATTGTATATACACACTTTTCGTAAACTGTACAGGGCTAAAAAAATAAAGAAACATCTGCTTGAGGGAAACAGGCTGTTTGACTGAGTGTATCCTAGTGGTTTATTGAGCCAAACCTCCCACCCAGCTTGAGAGCGATGGAAAGCAATTTCACCTCACTCTCTCATTCTCATTCTCATTCTCAGGTGATGCATTTGTTGTGGAGTAATTATGTTCACTCTGAGGTGGCGTCCATTTTCCCAGCAAACTGTAATCAATAGAGATGACTGGTTTCTCGCAGTCAGGGATGCTTCGGTCTTCTGGCTCTCATTTGGCTTTTACTGGAACCCTGTGATCTTAATGATGAATGGGAAAAGAGGTGTCGCCATACTTGTTATGAGTGAGGAGTAAAGCCCAGTTAAGTCATTAAGTCAAGACTTTGATTGCATTTTCTATGCAGATATTGAAAGTAAATTCATACAGAATTCTTTAGTAATAAGTGTTAAATGGAGCTGAAAAGGTAGCAGAAAGAATAATCAGATTTGCCAAAAAATGTTTATTCAATGAACAAACAAGCAGTTTGCAGGAACCTGGAGTTCCCTTTGCAGAATGCAGGCGTCTGCATTCATGGGACTCGAAAGTGTGTCTCGTGGGACTGGCTGCGCTGTCGCCGAGGCGAAGGGTCGGGTGTATCCGTGGGGCTCGCAAATTGATCTTATGGAACTAATTGAGACACTAGTTTAAAAAATTTGGGTTAAAAAAAAACTCAGCTTTTCAGTAGCATTACAGTGGGTTGAATAGACGCTTTCAAGCTCTCTATCACCTGGTGTGGCTACGTGTTGAAGATTCAGCTGTTGTTTTTCCATCAAAGGTCAGTCTCGAGGGACTACCCTTGGTAGTCCCTCACCAGTTAGGGTGGTCATGAGTGGCTCCTTGGCCTGTGGTCAACCACCAGGAGGTCTGTGTACTTGAATATGGAAGTAGATATCCTGTCGAGACAGGGGCTGAGGCCCGGGGAGTAGAGATTGCATCCAGATGTCGTGCAGCGAATCTGGACAATCTTCTACAAAGCCGAGGTGGATTTGTTTGCGACTCAAGAGAGTGCACAGTGTCCCCTCTTGTTCTCTCTAGTTCACCCAGCTCCTTTGGGTCTAGACGCTATGGCACAGACGTGGCCGAGGCTTCGTCTGTATGCTTTTCCCACAATATCTCTGGTCCCAGGAGTTCTAGAAAGAGTCCGCCAGGATATGGTCAGTTTACAGTTGGTGGCCCCATGTTGGCCAGGACGAGTATGGATTGCGGACCTGATACCTCTTCTTGATGGCTCTCCATGGGAGATTCCGAACAGGAGAGATCTTCTAGACTCAACCTCTCTTGCCCAGAGAGGTTGAGTCTATGGGTGTGGCCTCTGAGGAGGCACATCTTGTATCCACTGGTTTGTCAACCGAGGTTGTTCAAACTATACTGCAATCCAAAGCTCCTTCCACAAGGAAAGTATATATGTTGAAGTGGAAACTCTTCACTTCTTGGTGTCATAGTCATCATCAGGATCCAGTTAACCGTCCAATTAGCGCAGAGTTCCTGCAGACTATACTGTCCACAGGACTAGCTCACTCCACACTTAAGGTGTGGCGGCAATATCAGCCTTCCACTCCCTTATTGGTGTCCTTTCAGTGGGTAGAGATCCATTAGTGGTTCGCTTTCTTCGTGGTGCACTGACGCTGAGGCCTCCTGCCCACTCCCGAGTTCCGACTTGGGATCTGGCGGATGTACTCAGGGCCCTCTCTGACCGTCTCCTTACCTTTAAGACTGCGGTCTTATTGACACTGAAGAGAGTGGGGGACCTACAGGCCTTGTCTGTGGCCTCTTCACGTGTGGACTTTGTGACCGGTTTGGCTGAAGGCTTCCTTTACCCGTGAGCGGGTTATGTCCCTAAAGTTCCTTTGGTACCACCACAGCCAGTAGTTCTTCAGGCATTCTACCCACCTCCATGCAGGGAGGTAGACCAGGAAATGCTACACTGTTTATGTCCAGTGTGAGCACTGGATACCTACATGCGTAGATCTGCTCTCTGGAGAAAGTCGGACCAGTTGCTGGTGTGCTTTGGTCCTCCTCGGAGGGGATTATCTACATCAAAGCAGACCCTGAGCAGCTGGACTGTGGAGACCATGACCATGACAACTCCATGTTTATGAGTTATCTAGTCTCCCCTCGCTGATGGGAGTCAGAGCTCACTCAACTAGAGGTATGGCAGCCTTGAAGGCCTATTTGGCAGGTGTCTCCGTTCCGGACATTTGCAGGACAGTCTGTCGTCCCCCCTTTGACCTTTGCGAAGGTTCTATGGGCTAGACCTCCCGGTTACCCCAGGCTCGGTGGTCCTCGTGCCATAGTGTGCTGAATCCACACTGGTGGGGGCTTAGGAGTCTGGGGGCGTGGGTATCTTGTTCCCATAGCGTTTTCGGACACATTTTGAGTTCCTGAAAAGGAACGTCTCTGGGTTATGTATATAACCCTAGTTCCTTGAAGGAACAAGAACTGCGTCCTCTTGCCATACCCCCTGTGCCTCCTTATGGGCACTTGCTTCATGCCTGAGGGCTGGCTTTATACATACTCTTATACTTCCTGGTCGGTGATGTCACTTCAAGGAACTAGAGTTATATACATAACCCAGAGACGATTTCTCTGCAATTCTCTGGATGCAAATTCTATGTGGGCCTGGTGATGGACAGAGGAAATAAGAATGCATGTGAAATACAATTAGGGATGTGTCTGTGTTTGTGTATGATAAATGCTAAACGTTGAAACATAATATAATCATGTTAGCAGATTTTTACTAAACAGAATAGAATAAAGGGAGGAAGAACAGAAAGGCAGAGATGTTGTGTTTGTAGAAATTTGATGCTTGAGAATTCTATTTTGCCAGAGTTTAGAAAGCAGCGAGTTTCCTCAAGCTTTTGGCTAGATAAAATAAATGTAATTAAAAGTATTGAAAGTAATGAAAAAGAAAAGAAAATCTCTTTTTCTTTTTTATAAGTAAAATGCTTTTTCAACATGAAAAGAAAAAAAATAGAATTGATTTGATTCATCATGAAATTCTTTTTTGAGTGTTTGCAGAAATTAATGCAGATCTACCTTTAGATTATTGTGATTTATTGTCAGCTGTTTGAATATATTTATATTCATATATTCATATATATATATTTTTCATTCATTATTCTTTTTTTTTAATTAATTTTATTTCTTTACTTACCGTTCTTTTAATGATCGTTTTTGCATCCATAACCTTGACCCCTTGGACAAAAATGCTTGTGTTATTCCAAAGTGTAAGAAAAGAAAACAATATATATTTTTGGGACCCCTTTAAGAATCATTAAGAAGTCAAAATAATTTATTTTGCAAAGGCATATGGTTTGCACATTTTTATATTTATTTTTTTGAGTGTGCTTTTGTGTTTAAAAGAAAGTTTGAGAGAGCAGCAGATTGCAAATGAGGTGAGAGAGTTGGGAGGCGATGCAGGTTGTTGGAAGACAAAAAGGATGCGAGTGAAGATGGCATGAAGGGAGAGATGGAATGAGTTAATTAGTAACGGAGCAAAGATTCTGCAGTTTGAGCGGAAATTCAATAAGAAGGAAATAAGACAGGGAAAATAATACAGAGAATGACTGTCTTTGTCCAATTACAGACTGGAACAAACATACACGCATTTGCATTTAAATAATTCATCAGTTTATTATAATTCAGATGCATTTGTCTTCTAATGACTTGACAAAGTCATACCTGCATCTAATTACATCTCTGTAATGTTAATTTTGTAGAATTAATTTAATATCACACACTACAATTGCTTTTAGTAACAAAGCATTTTCTTAGTGCATCCCTAAATGAACATGTATGTTTATGCGTCTGTGTTCAGAGTATCAAGTATCACGGTTAGAGGTCGATAGTATGGATTTGTTTTGGCTGAAGCACCCTGACACATAAATAGCATGAAGCTGAGAGTGGTCTTTCTCTGAAGAGCTAATGCGTGTGTGTGTGTGTGTATATATATATATATATATTGTGTGTGTGTGTGTGTGTGTCATTCTTTGCCCCTAGGCCATTACTCAGTAAATGGGTATGTTAGAAAAGCTCTTAAACCTTGAACTCTACCATTAACACGCACACGTCTACCCATACATACTCATCCGTCACTTATCCTACCAATGATCTTGGGCCGTAGAGTGGGCTTAAGAGAGAACTGAAAGATCAAGACTGAGAAAAGGGAGAGAATGTTCTTTCAAAAAGGATTTTAATGCCTTTGAATGATTATTTTAATCTCTATCTTAAAGTTACAACTCACAGAGATGCCTGTTATGAGCTAATACTGATTGATATAAATTGCATTCTATGGCATTATATGATTGTAGTATCTAAATCATGCTTATGTGCACACTGACAGATAGATATTTGCAATGTAATATTGCATTGCTTGTAGCATTTTTCACAGCACTTTCTAAGTGAACTGTCCACAGTATAGCGAAGAAGAGTGTGTTTAATTTTCTCGGAAATGTGGCTCCGGCAACATTAATTTTAGTCATATGTAGCATGGTTGTTCAGAAAATAAATGGAGTATTTGCTATTTCACCTTCTCTCACCTTTAATTGTGTCCATTCCTGCAGCGCTTAGAATCAACCACAGTAAAATTGCCCAAACATCTTGCCTCTCAATGCCCTCAGGGTAGTTTGTTCTTGCCCAGCACCGACTGCTTTGATGGGTGTTTCAAAGGCCAGTGGGAATGAGCCAGATGTCCACAATGCTGGAATCTCTCAGTGGTCTCCTTGCCGATCCACTTTCCTGTGGTTCTGCTCAACGCACGAACACCTACCGCTCTCCGCCTGTCAGCTGTGGCATGGTCACACTCGGCCTTCTCTCCTCATTAGATTTCATGCCAGCTCACTGCTCTCATGTTATAATGTTAGCTAATTTATGTTGACCTGGGGGTTGTTGACTTTCAGACTCCCTATTTTGCCTCCGGGTCATTTGATTACACGCTACTTTCTGTTTCCAGGTCATTAAATTAAGGTATGTCGACACATCAGAGCAGCACTATAATATCTTGCCGGGCTAATACAATCTACACAACTTCATCAGCTACCACTCAGCACACTTCTGCTTACTCCTGGAATTCTGCCACATCCCATCAATGTTTCTTGTTTATACATGTTGTGCATTTAGGCCATTCAATTTGGTTGAGGGATATTCCCACTTGATATCTCTCGTAGGGCTGCAACAACTAATCGATAAAATCGATAATTATCGATAATGAAGTTCGTTGTCAACGAATGCTGTTATCGATTAGTTGGGCTGCTCACGTTACTGAGGAGCATGACCACAAGATGCACAAATACACAGCCGTTCGCACAATGGAGGTTACAGAAGCATCTGCAGGAAAAAGCGTGTGCCCCAACTCCTCCAAGGTATGGGAGCAATTTACATTACGGTAATCAGCACACTATGCAGCTTTCATGGCATGGCACAGTTATGCGCGAACACGTAATAAGTTAAATTGCATATAAGACACTATGCAATTAAATTATAATTAAATGATTAGTTAAGTGCTTTTGTTTAAACTGTTTGCTAACTTCGGGACAGTCGCGCTAGATCTGTTTACTTGCGCGCGCGATTGTGCTTACATACTAGCAGCTTTTGTCACGCGCAGATGAACCGCGGCTTGTACTGCAGTAGTCTATAGAATAGCATCTTAATTCTGTCATATTTTCTTCTCCGAACACTGTGTGCCATGTTGATTTATGTCATTGCCAACATACTTTGTTATGCGACTGCCTTATACACATATTGAGAACTTTGCTCAAGTTTATTGTGTGAACTATTATATGAAAAAATAACAGAGCCTGTCCGGAAAAACAATGTCTGACCCTTCTCATATTTTGTATAAGAAATACTACATTTTGCCATGCCACAGAAGGCTTGCATGCAGATGCTAGATTGAATAGGTTAAGCTTTGAGATCCAAGACAAATTTTAACAATAAAGTGTATTTGGATTGAATAATTGAATTGAAAAACTCATCTTAGAGCTAACGAATGCCTCTAGTTTTATTAATTTAACAGGGCTTTGAAGTTTGGGCAAAAGCTTGTGTAAGTGATGTGTTTTTGTGCATTTTGTGAGTGTGACACACGAAACACATAAATTACACTACTTTATGGTAAAATTTGTTACTTTGTTACTTTACTGGTTTTCAGCGAATGCAAATAATAGTACATTTGTGGCGACTAGCTTTTTGCATTTCTACAGTTTTTTTTTATTCCACTACAAAGTTAGCTAGCAAATCTGTTTTCAAACGTAATTTACTGTGTTTATCATTTTATTATTCAAAATTACATTATTTTAGCTGTTTATATCTTAACAACTGAATATGCCAGTGTATTTGTAATACATAATTATATATATGGTTTTATATAGTTATAAGCAAAACATCAAATTAAAGAAGCGTTTAATTTTTATCCGATTAATGAAAAAAAAAATCGCCCAACTAATCAATTATCAAAATAATCATTAGTTGCAGCCCTAATCTCTGGCTTCTGACCATGTAGCACTTCTTTGTCAGATGCATATATAAAGAAGCAAAATGCTAGAATTCGTTTTTTTAGTTTTGCAGTTATCAACATGAAATAATGTTGTGTTTTTTGCACATCTAGCACAGAATGTTATTATATATATATATATATATATATATATATAAATAAATAGACTAAAGGCCTGTTCACACCAGGACGAATATTGTGCGCGAATATCGCCGACGTTTAACACGCCGTGACTAATCAAAGGGCGCCAATGTGAGTGTACACACCGACGTGCAAAACGTCGTAGGCGTAAAAGCCAAATTTTTTGAAAAACGCCTCGGACTCGTTTTTTTTATTTGACACGCCGCGTTAAAAACTGCCCGACCCGTGAGATTAGTGCTTTTGTTCATGTGACCAGAGCTGCTGAAGTTACAGTAAAACACGACATGGTGGCGCTCAAGATCACTGCAAGAAAGAGGAAAGTAAACCAAGATGCCCAAGATGAATGTAGAGTTGCTAGGATCATTAGTTTCTGAACACAAAGAGCTTTTTGCTTGAAAAATCCATGTTCTGTTTTACCAGTTAACAGAAGCATGAAAATTGTTTTGAAAAGAGCGTAAATACCGGCTCTCTTCTTCTTCTGTGCGACAAGCAAGTGTCAGAAGCACAGCGCCACCTTGTGTACAAAGGTATTTCTGTTGTTTATTAAGCGCCATGCGAGTGAATTCGCCAGTC
Organism: Enteromius unitaeniatus; assembly: GCA_032359435.1. Lineage (NCBI taxonomy): Eukaryota > Metazoa > Chordata > Actinopteri > Cypriniformes > Cyprinidae > Enteromius > Enteromius unitaeniatus. The sequence continues at coordinate 10,209,935 of JAUMHI010000033.1, read as the reverse complement.
TTGAAAACGTCTTGAAAAACGGTAAAGAAATGCGCGTGCGATATTCGTCCCGGTGTGTACAGGCCTTAAGGCTAGTTTTTTGTACCTATGCACTACACTTGTACTTACTTTGTAGTACTAAAAGACAAATTATCAAGTGTTTTTTTTAAAGCAAACCCAGGGCCTGGGGAATGACTTTAGCACCAAGCTGGATTTGTGGATAAGACCAGTGGATTTTAACATTGCTTATTTGGATAAGTGTAAGGCTTTATAATGCAGTGTTCCATTCAAAGTCAGATGTGGCATATTCCCAACTTCCAACCTTTCTGCTGGCTGATGTTCAGGAGATGATGTGTAGCTTTACAGGGGGGTGACTTCTTAATGCATTTCATTTGCTTAAAAGTGAAAGTTTATTAGAAAATATATCTGTAGTTAGTTGTATAATGTTAATGTGACCTCATTCACTTAAATTTATTCAAAACCATAAGACTGTGTGTCCTTCAAAGCATTTTGTTCCCTGAGGGTGTTGCACATATTTGAAAATGCCAGCTGAAACTTTTACACTGAACACTTGCCATTATTTTCTAGTTGCTGAGAGCTAAAAAATGTTTTTGTTAAAAGTTTTGTTAAAACCATGCTCTCAACAATGTCACTTTTTACCCTGCTGTCCAATCATAGTGGATGAGTGGTGGGACAATTAACATCAGCCTTATATTCTACTTGTACAAGGACAAAACAGCAATAAAGAACAAATAAATTTTACTCCACAGCTGGGGGTTTTCAAAAGAACACCTGGCTTTTCAGCTGGTGGACCTAACTGTGGATTTCTAGAGAAATACACACAAGTTTGCCTTCTTCTGTGGTTATGTTGCCCACAAGCTCTGGAATCTATGGATTTCATTGTTGATTCTGTGGCGAAATGATGGTCTACCTTTTTTAAATCTTCAAACCCAGTTCATTAAGACAATGAACAGGTTATCATTTCCAATACTGATCTGCTGTTATTGTCATTGTTATTGTATTGTCATATTGTTATTCTCCATCTTGTAAGCAACCTGAAAACCAATCACCAATCAAGGTGAGGCATCTGGTCACACTAGCTTTCCAGTCACGAGGATCCATTGCTTCTTTTTACTTTATTTGTTTCAAAATATACTTTTTGTCTAAACGGCGTGCTTCCTAGTAACCCATCCTACAATGGTGACATATTAGGTCGGTAGCCCAAAATGTGGAATGTTGGTACATAATCCAACTCTTTCATCTTTTTTCTCATAACAAAAGGAGAAGGGCTACCAAAAATAACCTTTTAAAATTCCGGAGTACATAGTATTTAGTAGATTCTTTGGGATTAAGCTTTCTGTCATTCGGAGTCTGATGGAATTCACTTAGCAGCCTTCAGTATTCACATATTCAGGATAAACAAGAAACTGGAAGGAATGTAACTCATTATTCATGAAGACATAAAGAAGCATATACCTGTATTTGGTAAATAAACTTACATTTGGTTTTTAAATTTAAAGTCTATGAATACACTTTTACTCTGTCTATTTAGGAATATTCTGATACGGTGGTGTAAAAACAGCTTTTGTGTGGCATTGCACCAGTCAGTCTTATTGACAGAAACAGCCTTGGCATCTCTTTGAGTCAGACTCATTTAAATTGTAAAAAGAACAACTAATGCAATGATAAAATATGTGCATTTTCTCTGACCATTTTTTTTTTGCTTGTTTTCCTCAAGGCCATCCAGCAAACTATTATAACATAGAAGAAAAATAGGAATAGTCAAGATAAGTTATAAATAAATACTCAAAATGCAATTCATTCAGTATGAAAAGAGCTATCAACAACATCATGAGCTGACAGTTAAGAGTTGTTTTTGTGAGCTGATATTGCAAAACTGAATAACCTAAATTTACCATTTCTTGCAGTATCTGTACTTTATATCTAGAGTGAAGTCATTTGCATTTCATGATGTTACAGCCAGCTAGTTTTCCTTAGAACTCTGTATAAATGAGCAGATGAAAGTGTCGTGCCCTCGGAGCGGTCAGGAACAGTCACCTCGCATTATGCCACAAATTACACTGATTGTGTGTGAAATCTGTCACCTGTAATGAAGCCGGTTAAAATGTGATAAAATACACCAGCTTTCTGCGTTGTAGCTGCGAAGAGACTGAAGTGTCACAATAGATGGCTGATGATAAAAATAACTGACTGACTTTTTTTCTAGTGATGGTGGCTGGATGAGAGAATTTTACAAGTTTATTTGTATGCGTATTGTATGGCTTTTCAAAAAAGTTTTGAAAAGCCAAAAGTGCAAATATTTATTTGAGCCGAGCATCCAAGAGATATAGTTCATTAATCTTTTTTACTTCATTTTTGGCAAAGTATGCTCGTGGAGAGAGCTTTCAGTGTGCAAAGGTGTCTCTTCTCAGTAACTTTTAATTCAACTACTTTCTAAAACTTAATAGAAACATGTATACTTTCCTCCTCGTAGCCATAAAACTGTCAAAAGTCCTTTTCAAATCAAGAACAACCACCATGTGGCGTGAAATATTGTTCCTCGGAGCCCTGCCTAATGTGCTTGTGCAATTTCAAACTTCGAGAAACTTTTGTGATCAAATTTTACTTCCAAATCATAATCCCACGCCGAAGAACCACGTTAGAGTTGTTTTGAGTCTTGGAGCATCGCAGTGTGACCACCGCAACTATATCACATATACAGCTTTCATGTTGTAACATGAAAATCTCTTGGCTTTGGCAGATGCATATGCAAAAGCGAAGCCACATCCTCCTACCCAACCCCATAAGAGCAGGGCATAAAGGAATTATTTCAGAGGGGGGAGGATATTTTCTCCAAATAAAAGCAATTTTTGTTTGAAGAAGCCAGCCCAGGAGATATAAAGAGGTAAAGCTTCCTGGCTTCTCCGTTATAGTGTGGAGGGAATGTAAGGGTATTATTTTTCTGTTTAAACCTAGAACAGGAGTGAAGTGCATCTTCGTCTGTTTTATATGAAGGATTCTTCACAGTCACCTATATTTAAGACAAATATGTGAGAGGATACTGCCCCAGTGCACGTCTTCTCATTTATCTTTTCTCTGTCTTTCTACCTCCCTTTTTTTCTAATTCTTTTTCATATTATTTGGTTCACTGGGCATTTAGATGAAAACATCTATGTGGAAGTAACTCTTGCAGACATGCCAGTGGTCTACACGCACACACACACATGCACAAAATATATTTTTGAAAAGACTATGGCAAGTTCAGTCAATGATTCAGTTCCCTCTTTCGTGCTCATGGTACGCTGGCAGGGTAGTCACCCACTTGACATCTGCCCCTGTGTGTTATCCACAAACGATTTATTTTCAGTATAATGGTGCCACCTACCTCCAAATAAGGAAACTGAATGGCACTTTCCACGAATAGGGTAAAAAAAATTGTATAAATGGTCTGAGAAATGAGGTTCTTAACACTCAAAAAAATTATTGTCAAACCCATATTATGTAACCAGTGTTTTTTTTTACATTTATTATTATTATAATTATTATTTTCTATCCATCAAAAAATTTACTTTAACATTTGTATGTTGAAATAAAAAGTACACTACAATATTTTGCAAGTAAAAGTGTAAATTAAGCTTAAATACGTTATTAAGTAGGGATTGATAGCTTTGGAATCAATGTTATAAAAATGTAAAAATTATTTTAATTTATAATATTACAATAATCCTTTTTACTGTTTTTCTTGATCAAATAAATGCAGAATTGATGAGCACAAAATACTTCTTTCAATAAAAATAAATAAATAAATAAAATAAAATAAAATTCCTACTGATCCCAATCTTATGTATATCAAAATTATAGTAGTATAATTTTAATTGCTGGATGCTGCCAAAATGGTCAATTCCTCTGATAATAAACAGGCCAAAAATGCTTTTAAATGTGTTTAAAATTCTGTAAAATATTGTGTCTAACATTTATTTAAAAGTTCTTATTTTTTAAAAATAGGCTTTTGCTTACCTTGGGAAGGGAGAAATGCATTCCTGCAAGCATAAAAAGTATATTGTAAAGCAACAAACATTTTGAAGTAAATGTGAATGAATGGTATTTCATAAACTATACTTTGTTCAACGTTATAGTCAGCATTTGACTGCACAATGCTGATAACTCGCAATACACCTGGCTGAAAAGCTGAAATAGATTTTCTGTTCAAAATGTTGATTGAACTTATATGAAAAGCATCTTGAATATATAATTTAGCATTCTCTCCATGTTATGATTGCTAGTTATTTCAAAAGCTTGCTAAGGTTAGATTAATATACAATTTTATTTTGTCATCTCAATGTCAGCACATGTCATGATTGATTACTAAGGTTTGGGGTCAATAAGATCTTTAGGAAGTCTTTTATGCTCAGGTTTCATTTATTTAACACCTGATCCTTCAGAAATATTTCTTATATGCTGTTGGGTGCTCAAGAAACTTTTTTTTATCATCATCATCTGTTGTCTTGCCAATTTTAATTTTTTTCTCTGGAAACGTACGCATTGTTTTCAGGGGTCTTTAATTTTGTATTTTTTTTTTTTAATATGTTTTGTTACATTACAAATGTCTTCATTGTGATATTTGATCAATCCTTGTTGAATAAGTATTAATTTCTTTCAACTTGTAACATTGATTACATTTGTAGTCATTCCAATTCTTTGTTTCATTTAAAACATTTCATCATGTACAAGTTGTACAGCAGCTCAGATTTCAGTCTTCTCCATATGAGTCATATTCCACCCTCTCTTTCTTACTTTCTCCAGAAGTTTCATAGTTTGTATCCCGGATGTGTGCTGCAGGCTGTGATCCTGCCTTCTTGCACACTTGGACTTGACTACAATATACTGTTCCAGAGATCAGTTCAAGACTACCATTGAGGAGATAGAGAGGAAGAGATTGAGAGTAGCAGGCTATTTTCACAGCACCATCTGTCTCTTGTCAGAAACCCTTCGATCGTCTACTGTGCTCACATACAACCTTCACTACAGGAAGAGAAAGAGAGAGAGACTCTGCTGCCACGCAAGATAAATGTCTTTTTCCTGAGCTTATGTGACCCACTTGAAAGTAATCACTTCCCCCACCATCTCTCTGCCTGTTTCTTGTTTTGGATGAAACATTTAATCATCACAATTGTAGTAAACAGAGGTGTTGCCGGTCAGCAATCTAATACAGTCAACCAGCACTGAACTGTACAGGGAACAACACAAAAGCATTTCATCAGCTACGTGTAAAGATTTTTTTTTTTACTTTTTGCAAAGAAAGCAGGCTGGCAGTAAAAGTTTAGAAAGCACTAGGAAAGCCCTGATATTACAAAATTAAGGAGACTGACATGTGAGCCTGTAGCACAGAGAGGAGAAGCTGCCACTGTGACCCTGGAGCACTTTGTTTTTTGTATCCTTGGTATTAATATTTATCATAATTTTTATCAGGCAATGAGATTTTTGCAGTCTAAGATAATTTAACTGAATTTAGAAGAGAGAAGGACATAAATATTCTTACATGAGATGCAGTTTTTCGGCTGTAGGTCGAGGCTGATAAGGTGCAAAGTCAGCCATAATTGATGCATTACACCCTAAAAAAAAGAAAATGTAAAAAAATTAAGTGATAAAAAGTTAATCCGTGTTAACTAACAAATCAATCAATTGTAATCAGTCCTCTAAACTGTGTCTTTTTTTTTAAACAGACATTTATTTTTTCCTCTAATTACGTATTATACATATTATTAAAAAAAAACAAATATATATATATATATAATTATTTTTATTTATTTTTATTTAGAAGGAAAGCATAAAAATTTAGTTACATTTTGGAATTTAAAGCTGCTTCATAAAATGCACACACACATAAAGTATATATGGAGAAGTATACGATATAGGGGCAACAAGTGTGGAGGGGTAAAACTTGCTGTTAGCCCTTCCTTCCTGTCCCAGCCTTAGATTTTTCAATTTTTGCTTTATCAATCCTGAAAGTTTCAGGGCAAGTTAAATATTTAGTAATCTCTCTTCCTCTCCGTATCTCTTTCTGCGCTGTATGTATTGTGTAACTCCAGCCACTAACAGATAGCCCCTTTACGTTTGACTCATTTGAGAGATAACACTTCCCAAAGTCATGATTCCTGACAGGAAGACAGAGAGACAGAGACACTGGATCAATATTACCTGCGAAACTGTAGTATTGGTTTTCACCCTTACATCAGTGGCTCTAGTCTGGCTGCAGCTTCCCTGTAGGGTTTGTAACAACTCCCCAGCTGTGTGTCCTATCCTGTCCCAGACAGACATTGATTGACAGACAATGTTACTGTGTTAGCACTCTGTGTCTGATCTTAGTGGCAGTATTCTTACAGACACCTGTACATCTTTAATATTTTATACTTTTTTCACTCCCATTCTCGGCTGCCACGAACACATTTCGTATTCGCTCACATTTATCTTTTATACCTGCTGAGCATATGTGTGTGTGTCTGTGGTTTGATGTAAGGAGCCTTTTTCCATTTCCATAGTTGCAACCTATGCACTAATGCATGCCATGTGTTAAATATGGCATGAACAACATGTCAAGTTTCAATTCCACCTCCACACAAGAGTACAGTAAAAGACCAGGACAGTTTGTGTGTGTGAGGAAACAAGCTTATAAGACATACAGAATGAAGTTTCCTGTAAGGGGTAGGTTTAGGTGTAGGGTAAGTGTAGGGCAAAACCACATACAGCCTATGGAATCTTACTACTAAATCTTATCCTACTAAAACAACAGTACAATAAAATAATAAATAAAAAACAAGTTTTATAGACAAGTATTCATAAAGTAATAAACTAAACTAAATGAAGTACTAAACTGGTCAATTAAATGCAATAAAATAAAGAAAAAATGTTTGTTAGTTAAAAAAAAAAAATAATTAAAAAAAAAAAATATATATATATATATATATATGTATATATATATATATATAATATGCTTTTGCTTTTTATATTTGATTTGGGAAATTTTCCATAACAGCTTTGATTTATT
>JAUMHI010000033.1:10178992-10193873 GCA_032359435.1 Enteromius unitaeniatus | reverse complement strand
AGCACACAGCTAAAATAATGAAGGAGTGGCTTCACAACAACTCTGTGACTGTTCTTGAATGGCCCAGCCAGAGCCCTTACTTAAACCCAATTGAGGATCTCTGGAGAGACCTAAAAATGGCTGTCCACCAACATTTACCATCCAACCTGACAAAACTGGAGAGGATCTGCAAAGAGGAATGGCAGAGGATCCCCAAATCCAGGTGTTGCATCTTTCCCAAAAAAGACTCATGGCTGTATTCGATCAAAAGGGTGCTTCTACTAAATACTGAGCAAAAGGTATGAATACTTAGGACCATGTGATATTTCAGCTTTTCTTTTTTAATAAATCTGCAAAAAATGTCAACAATTCTGTTCTGTCAATATGGGGTGCTGTGGCTGTGGGGTCTGAATACTTTTAACGTGATAAAATTTTGGCAGTGACCTTTAGTTCTAGTTTTAGTTGTAGTTTTAAACAACCATATTGTAATAAGTGGTCCATATGAGTTATCTGTTACATTCCATATCTTCTAAAACCATATAATGATTGTATGTAATAAAAATACTGAATCTTTCGCTCTTGCTCTCGCCATATATTTGCTTTTATTTATATATTGTTAGAATCAAAACTAGTGGAAGAAAAAAGTCTGCTTCAAACTAAATGAAGGTAAGTAATTAACTGATTTGTTTTTTTGGATGAACTTCACAGCGGTAGAATGGTACGCTTTACATTCTCCTTGGCACTTATTTTTCCCCCTCCTCAGCTGAAGCATTTTATCCCATTACGAATATAAGAGTGAACTGTAGTCCAAATCTGCTGCATTGACATAAGGCATGTTCTCAATAAGTAATGCAAATTAGAGGATCGTCTTTTGGGAGCATGCTGTCAATCAAACTGAACCCAGAGGCACTACTCAATCTCTTTCTCCTCACAAAGCTTAAACAGGAGTTCAGAATGGGGAGTGCAGACTTAGTCTTACACATCCATCATGCTAAAGCTGGCACTGTCACAGCCAACTTCCTCTCTTTGGATAAATGAAACTTCAAAATTTATGCCTAAATAATTTGGATTCAATTCATCTTCAAGGCAAAATATTCAGCGATGATCTCTTGATGAACTTTTCGGGTAGAAAATGACAATTTAAATAAATGCAGATTGCTTTAAACACTGTGTAATAGAAGTGTGTGCAGAAAAGAACAGCAATATGTCCAGTGGTATCACCATGTTTTTTGGGAAATCCCCTTTTTTTTGCCACAATATATAAAGTGTTTTTTTAAGAGTACTACATTTCCAGCTTAATTTGTCTTTTTTTTTTTTTGGACATTTAGCATGGTACTACCAGCTTACATTACATGAATAAAGAAACAAGAAAATAATTTAATGAGACAAAGAACATAGGGATTTAACATGTATCTTTTCTTTGCTTTTAAGGGTGTGTGAGTGTGTGCACATGTTTTTCTGACAAATGAGGATATAAATTTGTATATCATTACCCCACTTTTCACAAAAACTAACGTGTGTGTGTGTGTGTGCTTGTCGTCTACATGAAGTAGTGGTTCAGCTAATACCATCTTGGAAGATATGAAGGCACGAACAGTGATTATGTTAACACTGAACATAACTACACTTATAATAAGCTTGTCAACCTCAAACATCTACAAACATTGTGGCAGAAAGAGGAACTCACTCATTTGTTTAATTTGTTCACTTTCTCTCTGTAGTCTGCTTTCTTAGAATACATTATAATAGCTCAGAAGTTGTACTTTCAAACCTAATGAGGCATATCGGAGATCTCAGTTACACTGTGTTTAATATGTCAACCTTACAGATTTTTCACCTGAAATTTAGTAAGTGTACAGTTGTGTCATTGCAGATTTAAGTCTCGTAATTGCTGTCTGGGAGATACAATAGAAAGAAGAAAATTGTCTGAACATTATTTATGTTGTGTTTATTTTCTTATTTTTTTAATCCCAAATATGTGGTACTGTAAATTTATCCAGACATAAAAAAACTGAATTATGTTTAAGAAAATGTCTTCAAATTCCCAATTGTTAAAACGTTGCATACAAAAATGTTCAGTATTCCCATTCCTGTGCTTACAATAGAAAGAATGGCATAGAAGAATAACAATTCCCTCAAGAATCCACAATCTGACACTTCTCTCATTATCAGTGGTGTGTGTGTGTGTGTGTGTGTACCTTTGACGTGCCGCATGAACACCTGTGCAGTTTTTACCTGAGCCACAAAGACATGCAGGTGAAAGATCACTCACTTCAACACCTGTCTTAGAACAACACACGTGTTGTAACTGTCCAAACACACACACACACACACAGCATACTCACAAACATAGATATGTGAATAGTATCTCTTTCTTTCTTTCTTTCTTTCTTTTTTTCAATCCATTTCTCTTTCTATCTATCTCTCGGTCTCTCTTTCTTTCTTTCTCTCTCTCTCTCTCTCTCTCTCTCTCTCCCTCTGAGGTGAAAATAATGAGAAGTAGATCTGTCGATTTGGCCACATCAGCCTCACCACATCCTTTAGCTGTAGCAGTGTTTCTGCTTGGGGGGGAAAACCCCTGTGTGTGTGTGTGAGAGAGAGAGAGAGCGAGAGAGAGTGTGTTGTAGGCTGGGGTGTGTGCAGGCAGACTGACTCTCAGTTAGGAGAACCCCTGGCTCATCATCACAGAGATTTAGAGATCACACAACATACAGAGCTTGCTGATATGCCTGCGCACACAAATAGAAGTATCATCCCACCCCCTCAAAAAAGGGGAAAAGACACACAGTTCAGACACTCCTACCCTACAAAATGTCAGTTATGTAAGCTGAACAGTTATGCTGTGAACTTTTAGACAGGACAAACTCTCTCCCTTTAGTTCTTTCTCACATTGCCATAGCATATATATGAATACACATTAATATATTCCTAAAAAAAACAAAGTTAAGATACTAACTCAGTGAAAGATGGTAAATTATTTCTTAAAGGGATAGTTCTATAATGAACATTGTCATGATGTATTCACCCCCGTGTCATTTTTTGTAAGAAATCTGCATTTGATTTACTATTTTATTTGAGACGTAAAAATGCTGTGATAGAATGGGTCATTGAAACCAACAAATTCTCTAGTTTCATTTGATGTATATTATATAACAAACTAGAAATATAATGGTTGAGCAGTTGGGATAGTTTGAAACATTATTTTATACTGGACTTATTATTATAGAACAACAAAGATTATAGGCCACATTTGAAATAATTGTGAGAGTTAGCACTGTTGCATTTTAGAGTTGGTGATGTCTGGACCTTGGAAAATGAAAATCTTTGCCTCTTTATTCAAACATTTATTATTTAGAAATTTGTTATTTATACTTATGTAAACATATTGCTTTGGTGCAAATCTAATGTACGCACATATTTGTAATAGTAAGACAATCAAACATGTCATCCAAAGAAATGACTGACAGCATGAGCAAAACTTTGTACTGGTATGGACAGTAACTGCTGATCTCAAAAGCAAGGAACAAACAACAAAATATTAATAACTGATAATATTTATGCATTCAGTGTATGTTTTATTTCCTTTCAGCTTTGTTTTATACATTTTCTATGCGTTCCATGATATCGTTCTGAATTATTTTGAGTTAGTTTTTTAAATACGTTTTGATCTTGTATGGTAATTAAAAAACAGAGAGAGAAATATCCTCTCCAAATATCAATTTTGACCATTACTGTCTTTTAACATACCATTAATTTTTTTGTTTGTTTGTTTTGGTGTGCTCAAGAAACAATTTGTTTTATTATTATGAATGTTAAAAATATTTGTGGAAACCATTCTACATTTTTCCAGGACTCTTGATGAATAGAATTAAATATGTATAAATATGTTTTTGTAACATTATAATTCTGATCAGTTTAATGCATAGAAGTATGAATTAATTTTCTTTTCTATCTTAAATGATAGTGTATGGTTTCTTTGTTTTCAACTATTTTATTTGCTTTTTTGCGATTCAAATGGGCATAAATTGCATAAGTTTAGTGTGCATGCTGAGTAACGCACTTGTATTTGAAACTCATTTACATTATTTGAAGAGTTCAGATGCCAAATAAGTGCCATATAAGATTTTCTTTTAAAATTACCATTTTATCAGGCCCCTACATGTAGGTTTAGTAATTTCACTTTAATGGCGGTAAATAGATTATTTTCCTCCCTGTTAAAGTGAAATAACTGAACATAAACATAGGAGCCTGAGAAAAATGCTAGTGGCACTTGCATCTGAACTCTTTCTTTTAAAGATGTAGTCTGTTTCTAAACTATTTTATTTTGTCGAGTTTTTACACTATATGAAAGTGCAAATAAAAAAAGTGTTACGGTGCCCCCAAATCCCCCTATTTTATAGTTTGTTTGAGAGCCCTCATACTAGTGTTATTTTGGAAATGCATGTGTGCCCCACAGCCACCTCTCCCCTTACATTACTTAAAAAGTATCATTTCCTTCCTTAAACACATTCATAACCAGTCACCTCACTCTCACAGACAGCCAGATTGACAGGCAGCCAGCTCATCGAGTGTCATCAAAGCCAATGAATCACAACCGTAAGGTGGGAAAGGAAGAGAAAAGCATCAAACAGAAAGAAATAAGAGATGGGGAAAAACACAAAGCACTTGCCAGTCACCATAATTGTGGTGTTTCAGACCACACGGGACTCTGTCTGTCTTGAAATGACCTCATGCTTAGAAAACTAAGCAGATGTATATCCCAGAAATCCTGTATTTTACAACAGCTTCGAAAAGCTAGTGCATGGCTTTCAAAAGACACTTAGCAAAAGAAAAGGCCACTTTGTGAAGGGCTTCCCGCAGGCCAGAGTTACAGGCCAAGGTGTCACTTGAGAAGGTTGCCGTTGGAAGAGAACGGGAGGGGAAATTGTTTTTAGGTCATTGTGTTTTAATGTTATCATTGTGCTGCCTTTTTAACAGCGGGGTAGTAAGAGAGAGAGAGTGAAATGGAAAGATCCTGAAGCATGAAATGAACGTTTTTAGCAAATTGTATTATCACGCAGCAGCATTTAGGCTTTTGTTTAGGCTCATTTGATTTCATTTCACCACAACAGGATCAATGAGCGTCAGACAGCTGTAGACACCTGCTGTCCCTGCTTACGTTTCCCTAAAAGTCGACCTTTTTCTGCAAATAGAAATTCAATAACCATTCACCTCTGACAGGTGACCTTATGTTTCTACTGAAAGGACAGACACAACAAAATTGCAGTCATTTGAACTGTTTAATTCTCCAGTGAATTCTGGAACATTCTCAGGCTCTTAAGGATCTGGTTTAATGACATGAGAGAGAAACAAAAAACCGGGGGTGGGTGGGGGGGACACCAAGGTGGATACCACATACATCCGGAAAATTAACAACTCATAAGAAAATACTTTCTTCAGTAGTTCTATCTCTAGAAGTCATGTCTCTATAGTTTTAGAAAATAAAGCTCTCATGACGTCCTGTTACATCTTGCATATATTCTTGTAAAAATATTCTTTTAAAATAAATAAATATATAAAATAAATATCTTTAAAAAACATAAATTAAAGGACCTAAAGAGAAATGTTTGGAGGAGTTTGTTTCCTGCTTGTCCATGCCAGTGTTTAAAAGAGTATGAAGTCTCAAAAGCATTTCACAGAATTCCTTCAGAAGCCTTCTAGAATTTTCAGTAGTAGTAGATGTCTATCATTCTCTGGCAAGAAGTCCACCAGTGCTCTCTTTTAATCCAAATTCCCTTGTGTCCTACGCACAGCAGGTGTAAATGGATCTGAAACAGTGTTCTGTTCTTCAGGAACTAGCCAGACCTTTGGTTCCTGCCACTCCAGTCAAGGGCTTTCCATCTCCTGCTATTGCTCCAAGCTTGGCCCGCCAAAGAGGGCCTCTTTTCCCCCGTCTACACTGCTTTCTCATGAGACAGGTTCGTCCGAGGGGGATAAAGAGCATGCAGGTGCTTTTTTTTGGGGTTTGGGTTTGAGGTTCAGTGATTTCAGCTGTGACCTAGTATCTCCTTGTACAGCTCAGGAACCCGCTCTGGATCCACAGGCCGTGGCAAGAAATGCGTGAAGCGCTGGTGCCTCCGTGAGCGAGCTCCATCTCGAGACGTCCCGTCTTTGTTCAGAGCTACGTAATAATGGGATCCTCGCTCGCCGTGCCGATACAGGTTCGAAGAATAAGTGTTGTACCAGTTCTCCTCAAACTGCTCCCTGAACACACACTCCGCTGTCAGCTTTTCCTAAGAGAAAAAGGAGGCAAGGCAAGGGTTAACCACACTGCATATGGAAGAATAAACTGTGTCCAAAGGCTATTTGAAATTACACCATAAATCATTCTCTCGGTTTAGCACGACCAGGCTATGAATGAAATTAATTGTTGCATTACTCAAAATAATATACAGCCGGCACAGTACCAGTAAGAAGAAGAAAACGTGTTATACTTACAGATCCATACAGTTCGCCCTTGTTGTTCATTCCCAGATACAATCCGCTATCCACACCTCGGATGCTCACCATGCCCACAGCGAGGCTAATGAATTCCAAAATACCTGTGAGAAAAGCACAGCTGTTAGTTCCCAGCTGAGACAGCAGGACAAGCACCTGCAATAGTGGCATCAAACTGCCCTATACTTAATTCGTGACGTCTTTCACACTTAATCACTGTGTTTTGCTATACTATAATGTTATTCGAGCACAGTGTGACAGTTAGGTTTATGAAAATAATAATAATCACTGTCGTCGTGATAATATCACATTTTACATTGCAGTGCAATTACATAAGTACCAATAGTCAACAATTTCATTATTAAAATATTGCAGTATGATATTCTTGTAATTTGAGAATTTTGAGAGTTTACCATTAAATTAATCATCAGTTCTGGTGTCGCGTGGTTATTATTATTATGTGTTAGCAGCATAGACTATATAATAATAACGAAACAAGGATGAATAGTACTAACCAAATCTGCTGTGGTCTTTCCTCGTGCCTTGCACCAAACCGTCCGGTAATATCTCGAGGTGGTAGCCGGTTCTGCAGTAGAGCTGCCGCCGGCGGAGGATCCCTTTCAGATGCGTCAGGTCCGGTGAAGTGCTGCGTGACAGGCGCTCAGCGGAGACGAGGTGCTCGTTCATCAGAGCACCGGAGTCCCCGGGGGGCGTGAGGACAAAATGAGACCCGTGCGCAAAGCTCTCCAAGCCGTGAGAGAAGCTGCCCACCAGCTCGCCGACTGCACCCATCACCGACACTCGAAGAAAAGTTACCTTGAGAAGAACCCCTGTGGTTTCTCTTTCCCTAGTGTTTTGCGCAGTCACTGCTTGCGGCTTTGACAGTCAATGCGTGTTTACATCCGATTCTCTCTCTCTTGCTCTCTTCTGGTTTTAGCACATGCTCTCTCGACCTTCCAGGCTACTCCCCTTTGCTCCGGTCCCCTGTGTATCCAATACTCTCTCTTACGCACTCCAGCACACAAGCTTATGCGGCTTCTCTCCTCTTGTGCTCTCTGGATGTGACTGGCTCTGCTCCGAGACACCAGCCTAAATATGGCCCTTATGTAAATGCCCTCTTGACATATGCTAATTGAGTCCTTTATAGATGACTGTTTGAAACATAACTCCTTGATCGTTTGATCCTCTTCTTCGGTCTTCTTTGATGAGCGGTTTCATCTGCATCCACGCGTTTAATCCATTGGTGGATTATGATAAAAGTGCAGAAAGCAACATTGTAGAGATCGTTGCACAAATCTTTGCAACGAGGAAAAGAAAAGTGCAGTTGGATGAAGAAGAGGGATGCGCACTGTGTACTGATCCGTTCCGTTCCCCGGGGTTTACGCGCACTGACGCGCTCTGGCGAATCTCTAGTGTGGAGCAGGTGGAAGCCAAGGAGGAAAAAAAGGAAAAGAAAGGGGGCGGTGCTCGATAGAGAAGGAGAGAGAGAGAGAGAGAGAGGGGGAGAGAGACAAGACTTCAAGGTGCGTTGTTAGTATTTCATGCCAAAAAGTGTCTTCTTTTAGATTTCGGATCTGGTTTATACACTAGGGGGGAAAAATGGTTTAGTATCGTTAAATTGCCTGTGAATTTAACAATTAATTACAAAGAAACAGCCAGTATTAGGCTACGGTGATTTATACAATCTTAAGTTAAAGACTGAAATTGGGTTTTTCATGTGAAACACAGCCTACTTTATGTACAACTGTGCATCTAAACTGCCTTAGCCAGGTGTACAGTTATATGACCTAAAAAGCGTGCTTTAAAGGAATAAAGAAGGAAAAGTCAAAACAACCTGCACATCTGTGTGTCAACTCTGACTGATGTCAAAGTGCCTTTGAACAGTTCCAGCATAACACGAGTTGAGATGAATTATCAAGGATATCAGAGATCAAAGATTCATTACGCACAAAAGAAGGGTCATTAACACAAAGGAAACGAACTGTTTGATGGCAAATCGTTGATACTGTGAGTGATTGATATAGAAATTTTCCAGCCCAACAGCTAAGAACATGCCTCAAAGTAGATATTACATGAAAGATCACCCAGGTCTGGATTTGATGTTGGTTTATTAATTAAAAAAGGTGCGCGATCGATTACGTTATTATAGACCTACTGTACTGAGCGATCTGAAGACCGTGTATTTTTATTTACTGTATTATTTGATCTTTCTCCATTCATCCATTGATGCATGACTGTGTGTGTGTATTTATTCATTCGTTAGTTTATTATAATATATACAGTAACAATGCAACATTTGTAAATGCTAATCTGCTATAATACGATTGTCTGTATGCTGCACTAAACGGTATAAAGTGTCAAACCCCTTCTTTGCTATCTCTCTAGAGGACAGATCACCTCCACGTAGGTGATTTATCAACGTTTTTCTCAAGGGACACGTTCTCCCACGTCGTTCCCCTTAGCTCATTAGTATTTATGATCTCCAAAAATACCTTAAACCAAAATCGATGTGGTCAGCTAGAGCAGGATCAATCCACACACACGCAGTGGATCGATCACTTACAATAGAGATGTCAGTTCTGTGCTAGATCTCGTGGTGACATTGACAGTTTGCTGCATGGGTACACTTAAAACAGGTCATGGGAGTTTGGGGTATTTCATAGAAGCTCCGCTGTGATCGTAATACAGATGTGCAAAACAGATGAGAATGACTGTGCAATGCAAGTGTCAAAACTGATTTGCATAATAACACTATAGTGATTGAAGTAGATATGCGTGAATAGATGTCAAATACGAGGAGGCTGATAAGAAAGTTCAAATATGTGGTTTTATAGAAGTTGTACAGAGTGGGTGAGTTATCCAGTAGGTTTATTTAATGTCTGTTTTCATTTTACAGTGCAGTACCTTTCATCACAGCTTTGTATTGCTCAACAAAAATGATAACTGTCAGCCTATATGGAAATCTATAATATAGTTAAAATCCCTTGTGCTTATGTTTAATTAAACTGACAAAGAAAAAGCGCACGAGTGTTGTAATATTAGTGCTATAATAATATCTATAAGCTCATTTGAGACGCGTAGCTTTGCCTGTATGTAAAAGGTACCCCGACCTTTTGTTTTGACTTCTTTTGAAGAGTTAGTGTACATTTTTGCCATGTAAGTTCACAGATGCCGTACTACAGTACTGTACTTGTTTCTCTGGTCTGGGTAATCCCGGTGAGGGAGCAGCACATCTCGCGATGAATGAATGAGAACTCGAGAATCTTGCACAAATTCTGTCATACCAACAATAATGGCCGCTGTGCGCAGACTAGGAGTCATATTTAGGAGTTTATCGCAGTCCTCAGCTACGCGGAATGCGCTTTTTCGTTCTCCGGTGAAGGATAACCGATGCGTACGCCGAGGAATAGCGGTTTCCGTGGGCGTCGCGGCTGGAGGAGCGGTGTTGTATTATTATTATTCAGAAATGTGTGGATTCAGAGGAAGGAAAGCCCCGATGAATGGGATAGGCTGTCGGGCTCTGCTGCCTTCGCTACCCGCTGTTGCCGCCAAGGAGAAGGTATGACTGTTCCCACTGTTCTCAGTGCCACGTAACAGTGCTTCCTATTCGTGCTTTTTTCCTGGCGTCAAATCTGTGCAACTGCTAGTCGGAGAGGGATTGTGCACTGTTATGAGGCTGTCATGCTGTAGAGTTTAGAGAAATGTTTTGCTTGCGCGCTTGGATGACAGCTCGGGTTTGTGTGATGATGCTGCAGCAGGAAGAAGGGCGCTTTCCTTGGTCATGGTGCTGAAATGACTGCGCGCACGTTTCAGATCACATATCCAAGCGTCACGGTTGGATAAAACAGCTATGTACCTATCTGTGCTGTATCATGGAGGCCTGTCAAACAGTAATCTGCACCCTATCAGCGTTGAGCTGTCATGTCTAAGTGCAGAATTCTTTGGCACGTGCATATAAACATATTTGTGGGATTTTTGTTCTTTGGCAGACAGTTAGGTTTGGTTTCCATGGGCTGCCAGATGTTTTGGTCTTACTGTTCCACTTAGTAACTAAATGTTTTTCTGATTGGTGTGGAAACGTTGCAGTTCAAGTTCTTTCATTCCATGAGTGTGCGTGTTACCACATCAAATAAAAACTTTTTTTTTTTTTAACTTAATCTAATGCATGGACGTACAAGATTGTTTCCCTACATATAAATACAAATGTTATTTAGTTAATTAAAATGTTAAGCTAATTTTACATCTTAGAAAATAGATAATTTTACACCACAGCATTGTGCTATGTATTTATGTCTTTGATGTACTGATGTTTTTTGTCAGAGCACATTAAAACTTTTTTTATATTTTTAGTTATTATTATTTTTAATTTAATCCGACAAACAAAACTATAGTTAAAATCAGACATGATTCTGTAAAGATGTTCCTATTTTTAAAAAAGAATGTTACTACATATTAAATTCAAAATACTTGAATACATACTTATTTTATGATTGTGTGTGTATATATATATATATATAAAATATACGTTATTTTAAAATTCATTTGAGTGTTTTCACATTTTATTTGTAGTACCTAAATGTATTTTAGTATTTTAATATCTTAAATTAGACATTTTGATTCAGTTATCAATGCGCCATAGCAATAATGCACAAGTTTAACAGTAAACTCTTTAGTTTTATGACACAAAAAAGCATAACAATTACATGCCTTTTATTGACCCTTTCATCTCATTCAGAGATATTATTAGTTCAACCTGACTGAACAAAGACAGTTTCACTACAAATGATAATCAGCCATTCAACACTAACCTTATAGTTTGTGATGCAGGAATTTACAGAGACAATGACTTTAAAAAATGGAAATATTAACACTGTATTGCTCCTAATTGGTTCTTGCAGGCTCCGCTGTTTGATTTTGACGAAAGTGACGTGTACATGTCGTCTCATGAGCATCGTTTCCGTCTCTTCAGCTCAGTGGAGTATGAGGGACAGCTGTACATGACTCCTCAGAACTTCATCGAGTCGGTTACCATGAGCGAACCCCGCAGTGAGTCACATGTTATTTTCTGATCTGCTCAATCTAAACCCTAAAATTATATTTCAAGCAGCTAAGCTGTAGTAAAATCTGATTAGAGGAACTTCAAATTGCAAAATGACTAAACATGTTTATTTGGCCAAATAATTGCATATCTTTCTTTTTGGAAGCACTTGATGGTCTTCGAATCAACTAATGTGGTCTTATCATGTCGTTTAATCTGATGTGTTACAAATAGACTTACCTCAGATCTTTACTGTATTCATTTAGAAGACAGTTTTATCCGGCGGCTTACACATGAGCAAGTAAGATCTCTGCATATTTAGATGATGAAAAAAATAAAACAACAATCGTATGACAAAGGGAAATCACAAAAACAGCATTTTTTAAAAAAGTATTTCAATCTTTATGGTGATGTAATATTTAATTAAATCATTGTTATAAATTAAATGGTTTGTTGTTGAGGCTTAATCTAATAAATGCCAGCATGCTAATGAAACAAAAGTCATTAATGGGTCTTAATGGATCAGATCAAAGCTGTGCAAGAGAGCAACAGAAGTGCTTAATATTTACTTAGCTGGATTCAAACCAGGCTTTGAAGTGCATGTCTTGATAGAATAAAAGTCATAATGTTCCATAGTAAACACAACAGGCATAGTCTTATGCGAAAAGAACGACATCCATTAATGTTATACCTGCAAATCCCTATTGTTTGTACTCGCTCCAGGTTTTGACAGTGTATATTTCATTTTTTATGTGTTCTAAGCTCCATTTCAAATCCAAATAAGCTTTATAAATCTTTAATATAAAGGTTTTAAACAAACAGTAGCCTATATTTTTTTTTGTTGTTCTGCGAGCCAAAAATTATTATTGCACATGCACCTGTGGAATAATCCTTGAGGTATTTATGCTTTACTGGTGAATAAGAACTAGCAGCTGTCTTGGTGGAAGAGTGGAGTAACATCTTACAGCGAAAAAATGGCAAATATCATTACAAAAATTACATATAAAGTTTACTCTCAAGAGTGCACAAAAAACAGTTGGAATAATAAAACTTGTAGGACAAACCGAGCCAGTCTGCAAAGCTCCATGGAACTGGTTGTCATTAGAGAGACTGTTTAGCCCTTTTGTACTTTGAGAGTGAACTGTGTCTGTTTAAAAAATAAAAAATGCTACTCCAAAAATCTTGTTTTGTCTGATTGTTAAATATCACGGGATGAAACTCCCATCCTGATCTTATTTCACCGGCCACGCTCTTTCTGTTTCTCTATGTTATTCTTAGTAAGAAAACCTTGGAGGTCCCTCACCAAACAGGTATGCTGTAAATCTATTCATAGTGCATGCTATGTAGACATGATAGCTCAGTTAAATGATTGATTATTCATAGATAATACTTAGGTATGCATTTAACTGTACTGGGAGTGAATCATTATTTCCAAATAGTATGTTTTGATTTACAGGAGCTGGAGAAGATCTTGTCTGACACCCCACCAGTGTGGAAAGGAACATCTAAGCTGTTCCGGAACCTTCGGGAGCGAGGTGAGTTTGGCATTCTAGACACATTTAGAAACATTTTATATCTAGGCGTATCAAGGCAGTGAGTGTGTATGTGTGCAAAAATATGAAAGTAAAACATCAGTGGCTATGTTTTATACTATACACTACTTTTGGGGGGCAGTAAGACTGTTTTGAGATTGCATTTACTTATTTAGGACCATTAATGTTGTGATTTTTTTTAGGATTTGTTATAAATAAAAAGTTTGATCCCGTACCACAAAGCCAGTCATAAGTAGCATATTTGTAGAAATAGGCAACAATACATTGTATGGGTCAAAATTGCTGATTTTTCTTTTATGCCAAAAATCACTACCTTTTTAAAAAGCAGATGTTTGTACCTAAAGGGGGTCCCTTTTGGTACCTTAAAGGTACATATTTGTACTTGAAGTGTACATATTTAAACCTACAAAAGTGTACCTTTTGAAAAAAAAAACTGGCACAGTAACAGCTTTTGAACTTTTATTTCTGAGTGTAGGATATTAAGTAAAGTGTAGGATATTAAATACAGATCATGTTCCATTAAGATATTTTGTAAATATGCATTGTTAAGAATTATTTGGACAACTTTAAATGTACACTATGGTATAACCATATGATACCATCAGTGTGCCATGGTTTCACTTTATTTCTTTTTATAAGAGCTTGGAAAGGGGGTAAAATATTGTTTGTCGAAGCTATACAGAATCACATAAAATATAATTGAGTGATGCAGAATCGTCCTCGCCATTCCTGTTTCCCGTTCTCTTTCTCTCTTGCTCTCTCTCAGTGGGTACCAGTCAAGCACCAGTTAAGCATGGGCCTGAGGCTTTCACTTCCCGTGAGCACTCCTAAAAATAGCTCAGTTCACTCTCTATGTCTCCCTCTCTCTTACTGTTTCCATTTCCTCTCATTCTCTCACTGGGACCAGTCCAACGTACATTCTCCAGGCAAAATACATGCTTGCTGACCAGAACGGAGAATGAAACCTAAAAAAACAGAGTGCAGAATTGCATTAATACCTAAATAAATATTGTTGAAATAACTGCAAGAGCGAGCAGTTCTTCAGCAGCAGAGCCACAATTAAAGTATTTGCTCGTGGCGTACGTAGCAGCACTTGCTCACACCACCAACTAATTCCCAGCGGTGATAATTATACACACACACACACTCCACCCTCTTACACTCCAGCAGGACTCTAAAAATAAACCATCTGAATTCTGTTCTTCCTCATAGTAATTACAGTTTTTGAAATCATCACCTTAAATTGGCAGCGGTACATTTATCTTGTTGGTTTCACTGATGTGGAGCCATGCATCCAGCAGATGCCCGTGCACGAGAAGCTTCAGCTTGACACGGCGTCTGATCTCAAGCTGTGGTAATGATAGCATGCAGATGTTAATTGAGGAAGCTATGCTAACAAGATCCGTGAATGTGCTCTAGTCTCTAAGGAGCAGTTTCTAAGAGGATGCAAATTCAAGGGATGTCGTAGTGAAGAACTTGAAGGAGGCATGGGATGGGAAGTTAAAGATTTTGCAGTATGACTTATTTTATTTTATTTTGTTTTATTACTTTGTTTTATTTCATTTTTTATTTCACATATTAAGACCATAAAAAGGTCTTAAATCAGACCAGAAAGTCTTAAATTCATCAAATAATGTAACATTACATATTGTAAAAAAAAAAGTTTTTCATTAGAAATTTCTAAACATTCTTAAATCAAGATTTCAAAGACATTTGCTTAAGATGCAAGATATGAGTCTTGTTTCCTAAGAAATTGAACAAAATTGATTTATACTTGAAACAAGGACAAATATTAATGGGTATGAAAACATGTTTTCTCTTTTCATGTTCCTGC
>JAUMHI010000033.1:10160226-10178982 GCA_032359435.1 Enteromius unitaeniatus | reverse complement strand
TTATTTCCCCTTAATTTATTAATTAATTTTCCTTTATTTGGTCTTTAAAAAGTCTTAAAATTACCTAAAATTTAAACATGCAGAAACCCTGACAAACCTGGACAGTTTATGCAACATCCTCATCATCATGCTGTGCAGTTCTGATTAATACCAGTCAAGAACAACTAATATAGACTGTAAACGAATACCTTTTAGAGCTTGTGTGTGCTGTTTGCTTTTTTTCTAACAAAAATTCTGCAAATATTTTCCATTACTGTTGTTATGCATCTAGATCAGGAACCAGACCTTTGTCTCATGCCAGTGGTTTTGCATTATAAATTGAGAACGATTGGTATGCAAACCCTTAAAAGCATGAATCATCTCATACAAACACATCAGATTTGGCATTTAAACTCTAGGAGACAGACTTAGTATTGAGACTGTATTGAACAGGAATGAATGGAATGTAAAACAGCACCTCTTCATTCAAGGGGCCCTGCTCAAAACAAAGATTTACTACTTTTGTAAACACAGTGTAAACATTAACAACATGTCTGCAGCTAAAAAGCCATGTTTTACCAGTTTAAAGCAGCTTTTAGACATCTATTAATGTCTTTAAATTTGTTTTAGATCGCCACTGATAACCTTTGACCCCGAGCCTTCAACTCTAACTTCAAGCCACAGAATTCACAGTGGATTTAAAAACAACGGTTGCCTAAAAATGAAGATTTGTTTATCATTTTTAAACCGATATTATTCACTTTATTACATAAAGCACTATAAAATATTTGAATTTCAAATAAAGGCGAAAAGAGAAATTTGAGACAGGAAGAGTTTATCAGAAAATAACTAAATGATACCCAAATGTGCCAATCTGATTGTCTCTTCTGGCTTGAGTTGTCTTGCTCAGTGGACTTTGAATGCCTCTGTATTGCTTGAGTGAGTGTGTGAGACCACGGGTGTTGGGTTGAATTTTCAGTGTCGGGTTTTCCTCCCGAAGGCGCACAGGCAGTGTCCCGTAACACTCAGTCCACTCACCCTGAACTATCTCTATGCCTGCTACTGTCTCCATGTCCCCCTTCACACAGAAGCTGTGGAGAGGAACACTTTCAATGGAGGTGTAGGAAAACGTATCCCTTCTCCCTGCCCTCCCCCAGTGCCTTTACATAACAGAACTTCCATCTTTCCATCAGCCCACCTCGCTTTGTCTCTTTTTGCCTTTTCTTTTGACTCTCACTCTCTCTTTCCTTCGTACTCCACTTTGCCACTTTTCTCACGAGCCTAACAAAAGCAGGGACAGTTCCCTGTCTAAATGGGGCACATCTCCCAGTCCTGACGGATGCCTCTAGAACACCCTTATCCAAACAGAAGCCTTTGAACGCAGCCTCCGTCTCCATGGCGTTCACTCACAGTGTCAAAGTCTTCAGCTTTGGTGTGTGGGCCAAACGCAGGGCAAATGTTGCCTAAATTCAGATGGACACTTTAGCCGAGAGGCACCTTTTTAGATGTTATCATCATGAAAGGGGGGATTACTTGTCCTTTTTTTGGAGCAGGAGAAGAAGGGAAACGGGTATGTGACTCCATATATCTCTGGAGGCCCCTAGCTTTGAAAATCAGTAAACATTTTAATCCAAGCTTCAGATGAGCCGCCTCCAGAGTTTTCAGTTTAGACAAAGAGTAAAAGAAGAAGGAGAGATTATAAAAAGGCCAGACGAGGCCATTTTTAGGTTGTTAGTGCGTTACTGTACATTAGCAGAATGGATGTGACCCTTTGATATCCTTTTTCAGGCATCATCGCTTACACGGAGTATCTCTTTCTGCTCTGCATTCTGACAAGTGAGTATGACCTCTATCTCTCCATCTTTTCTCTCTCTGTCTCCTTCCATTCTTATCCCATGCTTTATTTTTTCTGTGACCCTGTGTTTTATTCTAAACACGAATCAAAGATCGTTGTGGTCCTTGGATGTTTTACGTCTTTAATGCGGCTCAGACCTCAGACAGGGCCCACCCAGACGCTCACCCTCACCAAAAAAAAAAAAAATCCTTTAATGCCACATTTTACTTACTGCACATTTATAGTTTTAGATTTCAGCTCAGAAGTTGCTCATTTAAATCTCAGGAGACTGAGTTCTGTATTTTGTTTAAATCCCTTATAGAGAAAGCACATAAACTTCACATGTGCAGTCACGTGTTAAAATCACATGTGAAGTATATGTTAAACACATACGAACATTGGTTTCATACGTTTATACCATGAAAATGTTCCACATTGTGATTTTTCAGTGTGTGAGAAATCCAAGTTTACAATAAAATCACAGACTTTGGAATCTTGGCAAATTTTGTGCCAAGAAGCACAGTTTGTTACATTGTTGAGATATTTTCTAAAACATTCACGTTAGATAACTTTTTATCTCAAAATGAAATGTCAGTGAAGTATTGGACACAACAGCAAAAGTCTTCCATTCAATATTTAGGAGGAATAACTGAAATTTTAAGTAGATCAAATATATGATTTTCTTTTTTGTACAGAGTTGTCTAAGCTAGTGTGTTAAAGTAGCCGTAACAGAAGCACACTGCCTAACATGTCCTCTTCTGCTGTTGCTTAGGCAACATAACAAAATGAAGACATGTGGCTCTTGACGGGTTCAAAAACACATGAAGAGAGTGATGAAAGGAAAAGTGGGGAAAGCAAAAATTTACTGCAAGTTCTTTGGGTGATAACAGGTTGGGTCTCACCTCTGTGGGCCTCACTCTGATCAGTGCTTTAGCCACCTAGTGGTTTGATGTTTAATAGTGCTTTACAGATTGATTGCAAAATTTCTGCTGCTTAATTAGGGCTGGACAATAATTCGATATCAATAAATATCACAATAGATTTTTTTTCAATAACGGTGATATGATTTTGAAACACATTTCCGATATTTCGATATACATTTGAATATATATATATATAAATATATAATTTGATACATTAGCATTTGTCACTGAATGACGTTTAGTGCTCAGCCGTCAGAAAGAGCGGAACAGAATTGTTAACCTCTGTCGCGGAAAGTTTTAGCAACAAAACGAGTACCCCTGACCGCAATACATATGTGGATAAACTAGCTTCCATAAGTAAGAAGGCAAACTAAATAGTTGATAAGACAGGAAAGACTAATTCAGTGGTGTGGAATAGTGATGGTCGATCTTGAACGATTCGTTCATTTTAAACAAATCTTTAATGTGACTTTAAAGAACGAGTCATCTTGGGGAGTGATTCATTTTAATCGTGCATGTGCATTGCGCAAAGTTCTTACTGGAATTAGTTCATCTGTTTCGAGTCTTTGGTTTAAAGTCGTTCTTTCATAGCGCGACGTGACAGATCCATAACCCTATCAAATGCAGTCAGAGCCGGAAAGAGAATTGATTAGGTCATCTATTGAGTCTTTGGGTTTGAGTAGCTTGTTCATCACGTGATAGCCCCATAAGCCAAAAAAACTAACGAATCGAAAGACTTTATTTGATAGTTTATTTCACATTTCTTATTTGTAAAGGCTAAATACAAATAAAAAGTGAACCTTATTTTTTTGAACTTTTTTGTATATATATATTAATAGAAGGAGCCTGGAGGTATTTTTAGACTTTAGTTAGAGAATTTAGTTTGCAGACATCCATTGTGTGTGTCCTCTGCATTTTTTTTTTCTGAGGCTTTTAAATATTGTCCATATCGATATCGGACTTATATCGTATCGACCAAAATTAAGAAATATATTGTGATATAAATTTTTGCCACATCATCCAGCCCTATGCTTAATGAGCAAATACATTTTATTGCATTTGTACTACAACTTGTGATACATTGTTTTCATATTTATTCTTTAGAGCCTCATGCAGGCTTTAAGATTGCTTTTAACATGTTTGATGCTGATGGTAACCAGATGGTGGATAAACGGGAATTTCTCGTGGTGAGTTGATAGATTGCTGATTCTAGTCTGTATGTTTGTTTTTTAAAATAATTATTCACATTTTTCGCCATTATTTATTTCCTTCTTTTTTGTTTTTACAGTTGCAAGAAATCTTCCGAAAGAAAAATGAGAAAAAAGGAAGAAAGGGAGATGCTGAGAAATCTGCTCAACTGGTACGTTGGTGTCATGATTTTTGCTAATAATAATATTGTTATCTGTTTTTCAGTGCTAGTTCTCCCAAATTATAATCCTGTATTTTGTACATTTAATAAAAACATTAAATCACACAAATCAAAAACTATTAAGATGCATCCAAAATTCTATTTTCATAGAACGTAAACGTCCTGAGCTTGACAGTCAGCATTTTCTTCTGATCACTTAACCAAAAAGAGTTTGATCCTAAATGACTTTTAGGGATTGCAACTATCTTCCGTAAGACATTTCTTCAGAGCCATGAAAACAAGAAGATTTTATGATATAAATAAGGTTCAAATAGTGTATGACATGAACTTGGAATACAGCCTCTCTGTTTCTCCATTTATAGCTTTTTATGTGTGTTGTTCAGTGTGATTATGGATTTAAACTGATGTCTGTTTTGTAATTCCACAGTGTAAAGGGAAATAGATATTTAGTCAAGACAAGATGCATTTTTTTTAAAGTTTTGTCCTTTGGCAAGCAGGGCAAACATGACATGGGGCACAATATTTCTAGTGTTATTTTAAATGCTGCAACTAGCCGATGATTAAAGTCATATTAATCAAACCTAAAAGTGGGATGAAGATGCTTGTTTGTGAGATGACTGTAGGAAAAAATGTTGCCATCTTTGTGAAAACCTAATAAGAGGTATTGTAAAGAGATCATATATACTTTGTGTAGAAGTCTTGCAACAGATCATTACTAAATAATATCATGTTTCGCATAAGATGTAGAAAAAGTGACATCCATTCACATTTACAGGATTCATTGCTCTTAGAGAGCTTGGAGTGAGATAGTGGTACTTTAACATGTAATTAGGGGTGTTTGCATAAGTATTTGTTTTGCTTGTACCTGGGGTTAGTGATATAACCCTAACCTAAGTATTAAACTTTGGCACATAAAGCATTCTACAGATATGTATGATATATCAAATCATAAAGGCTGTTGAAGATGAGTTGCGTTATATCTAGGGATGCACTTATATAAAACCATTAATATAAAGGTTTAGGGTTCAGTAAGGTTCTTTTTTTAAAGAAATTAATACTTTTATGGCACAAGGACCTTATGTGATGAAAAGTGACAGCAAAGTAATTTATATAGTTATCTTTGTTTTGTTAGATATTTTCAACATCGATTTAAACAAATCATAAACTTTGTATCCGCATATTACTGAAGGATGATGTGAATAATAATAATAACATTTATTAAAATAGAAAGTGATTATTGTAATACATTTTTTATTAATATTTATTTTTTTAAATGTACTAATGTACACGTGATGAAAAACAGCCTCGGAAACCATAAGAGGTTCTTCCAAGAAACATAAAAAAAGTGTTTGAACTCTAGTGTGTGTGTGTGTGTGTGTGAAGTGCCTCCCTATTTATTACTTTTAATCAGAATTACAATTTTTTGCTTTAGCCAGATGACAAATTGGGTAAAAATCCCATTGATGCCCTTTGAACAGTGGACCTGAGCCATATTTTTTCTACACGCTAGCACTAAAACAACAAACCACAACAGCCTAGAATCATAACTGTGAGTTTTCCACAGGCAAACACCATTCATATTACTTGCAGAAAATGTACAAGCCTAGTTATATATGGGATGATCAAAATCCCCCATATATATCACACAAAAACATCTGAGTACATGTGGCCATCCACTGTAAACTTCCTGCCTGTCCCGGATGCATAACCCTTCTTATCTCATTCACATGTCCAGTTTCTCAAGGGCTGTCTGAGAGGGAACCAGTCGTGTCATTCCCTCTTGGAAGCTTGCGAAAGTGTGCCAACTGTCCTGTGGTTAAACTACTTACTACTCTTTGCATGTTTAACTTGTCTTTGTGCATCTCTTCTTATGTCAATCTCTCCTTCCTCTCCTCTTCCGCATGCCGTGACCTCTCCTCTCATCTCTGTATAGAGTATGCAGCTCTATGGATATCAGGTTGCCCCCGTAAACAGCGTATGTATCACCCCCGGCCCTCTGACCTGTGAACTATAACCTCTGTGTGAATCTTAAAATCATGGCAGGATTGATGGGTGAATGAGAGAGATCTGCAGATGACTGAATGAAAATGTGGAGGGAGGTGGAGTGGACCTCAGAGGTCAGAGAGCATGTGGGTGTTTTGCAACAATCAGTCCAATTTAATTCTTATTGATTCTAGTTTTTTTAACCACAACGTGTCAGTTACAAACTTCATCAGTGGGTTATAAAAACTGGTCTGGGTAAGAGTAGGTGGAGTTGTTGGTGTAAAATGTGTTTTCTATTGAGCCAGCTCTGGAGTCTTTCACATTCATTTACATTAAAACACTTACATTATATCTCTCAAATGAGATGTCGATGTTGTTTCTTCTAGACAGCAACGAGATTAAATGGACATCAAGTCTGAGATTTCAATAAATTAACTTAAACATTATCTTTTAAGACCACATTAATGCACATTAATGAAATCATGCATAACATTTATGTTACAAAAGATTTCTTATTCAAACAAATGTTGTTCTTTTGAACTTTGTATTAATAAAATAATCATATAATAGGGTATCACACAAAGCATAATCATGTGGCACCGAAGACTGTAGTAATGGACTAATAACTGGTGAAAATTCAGCTTTGCTATTACGGTATACGTGACCTTGGACCACAAAACCAATCTAGAAAAAATCCAACAGAGTGACAGCGTGAACGACAAGGGTCTTCATAGTCTATTAAAATTGCTCTTTGCAGCATAGGACTGATGAGAGAAATATATTTCCTTGATGTGTCACTATTAGCCTCTCAGCCTCAGTATTGATAAATCATTGAATTATTGAATGCACATGCTATCACGTTGTGACATGCATATGCAGTCATTTTCAAATATGCAACAGTTACCATTACAGATTCTCTGTGTGTTTATGTGACAGTATATTGCTTATGTCTGAGCCACTTTTACTAGTTTAAAAGTGTCTGGAAAGAATATGGTGAAGTGATCTAAAAACAAACTTTAAAATATTCATAACTAGAACCAATTATAATCAAGATTTTGTGTTTTGGTGTAAACTGAGTCAATGACACACAGAAGGTTCTATATCAGGTATAAAACCTTGTAATCTTTGTTAATCTCCCAGATTTTTTTTTTTCTTTTTAATTATTGACCACTCACATCATATAACCACATACAGTTAGCATTTGGCTAACATCAACAAGTCCCCTCTCCTAATCTTCATATTAATCTTTCATACAGTATATTTAATTGGTTATGTTGAGAAATCGGCAATATATATTCTTCATGATTAAGAAAAGAGACCACCTGACACATCCTCTTATTACACCAAATCTGTTAAAGCTTACATGATAACAGCTTTCCATCTCATGCTAACCCCTCTGCAGGTGCTAAAAAAAGAGAGTCAGGAGTTTGTGCCCAGGAGCTACTGGGACATGCTGAGACGTGGCGCGAGCCAAGCCCTGTTTTCTGACCTGGCAGAGGTACAGTCATAGCCCTCTGTCCTCCAGTCTTTTTTATTTGTCCCTAGCCATCCCTAACACGAAAAGATTGTCTTTATTCCTTCTTCCTGTTTTATCATCCCAACCCTATAACTTCATTGTCATTTAATGACCTAAGAATATCATTTGATTTTTTATTAGATACTTCCCTCTTTTTATGTAGTTTATCAACAGTTGTTATTGTAGCAAATCTGTTTTTTGATGTTTCATGCCAAAAATCAGTCAATCAACCAATCGGTACATCATATAACAACATACAATTAGCATTTGGCTAACTTCAACAAGTCCCCTCTCCTAATCTTCATATTAATATTTCATACAGTATATTTAATTGGTTTAGGTTGATAAATCTGCGATATATATATATATATATATTCTTCATAATTTTAAAAAGGACTGAGAGACCACCTGACACATCCTCTTATTAACCAAATTTGTTGAAGCTTACATGATAACAGCTTTCCATCTTCTTTTTAATTAGCTTTAATTTTATGCATTCATTTTATTTAAATTTTAGTTTAAATTCATATAATTAACTTTATATGTTTGTGTGTGTGTGTGTATATATATATATAAATATATATATTAGTGCTGCCAAATGATTAAAGTGATTAAATCAAATTATGGTTTTTGTTTGAATAATATATTTAATGTGTACTGTTTACTTATGTATATATAAATACATACAGTTTTCGGTATATATTTTAAAAATATTTGCATGTATTTATATAATTATATTACTATTTTTTATTATATATAAATATATGTAATATAGAAATAACATATTTTCTTAAATATGTACATGCATTTGCATTCATATACATAATAAATATACACAGTACACATTATGTATTCAGTACATTATGTATTATGAAAACAAAAACTTTTTGACACATTTAATTGTTTGGCAGCACTAATATATATATATATATATATATATATATATATATATAATGGTTTAGGTTTACAGGTTTAGTTTACACGTTTTATACAATTTTTGCAGAGAACTGCTTTGTTAATGCTTCATCAACTGTTTTTGTAGTTTAATCATATCGATGTCTGTGTTTAGTTTTTCCTGATTTTTCGCGTGTACAATCTTTGTGTTGAACCGACTGCGAATAATAACATAATATCATAAATGTTCTCAGCAGGCTGGCACATTAAAGGCCTTTGTTTGTACATGGAATATGTCCGAATATGTCTGTTCATCCTGATGGTGTGTTTGTGTTATAATGGCTAATAGAGGGCGTCTGTAGGAAGCAGTAGTTTAATGATTGTGGAGAGCTGTGTGCAGATGCCCTGTATTTACTTAGTCTGTTATTCACAATGAAAGGGTAATTTCAGCTTGGCTTCCTCAGATGACACAGCAGTTAGACAGGTCTGTTTGTCTGAGTTGACAACTGCAGGGTACCAGACATTGTGTGTTTGTGGGCTAAAGGGCGCATGCTAGCTTGTGTGGAAGTGTGATCGGGGTTACTCATCTTAGAAGTCGACAGTGGTAATCACTGTTTTTACCGCTGCTTTTAGATCAAAGAGTAAAATGCTTCAGGCGGTGTCTAAGTCACACCGTGGGCCTGGCTGTGGTGTTACATAGAATGATGACCTCACATTAATGGTTTCCTGTAACCACAGTCTTGTGATGTCACACTTCCAGCAGATTGATGATGAAATTGTGAAATGGGAGTGAAATGGGAAAAACAGCTATAAATGCATTTATTTATCCGTTTTAGTCACTATGGCTCATCTGCCATATTTATGACCATCAGTGGGCAAAGTATTTGGGGTGAATACAAAAACATATGAACAAAGATATCAATTTGATCCATAGATCTAAAATTTGAATATTTACAGCTAATAGTGTCAGATTTGAATCAATTTTTAGTTTTTGCTAGAAATTCATTTTTATTTCTGAATGTTAGATTCCAGATCTGACATTTGCAGAATGTATATATTCGATCTACAAAAAATTTGATAATATTAATAATAAAGGTGTTGGATTTAATTAGAAACTATTTTCACTCAGGGATTGCTAGTACTTACACAAAGAAGAAACAGCATTCAACTCTGAAGGTGAAAAATTGAAATTGTATGTTCTTATAAAACATACTGTGATCACTTTTGTATTCAAATATATAGATAGTTTGGTTACACTTTAGTTTAAACATAAGTACAATTTATACATTATATACTTGCTGTGTTCATATTGAATTGCAAATAGCTGCTATTGAGTTTGGACATAAGTAAGGTTAGGACCAGGCTGTTTTGCTTTAGCCACCATAGACTTCCATAGTAGGAAAAAATAAATACTATGGAAGTCAATGGTGACCAAAACAGCCTGTCTACAAACTTTTAGATTTGGAACTACTTGAAGTTGAGTAAATGATGACTTTTAATTTTTGGTTGAACTATTCCTTTAAGGCCACCAAAAATAAAGTGGGACCAATATTTTTTTTTTATATGTACAATCCATCTTTGTATACTGTCGCTATATATATTCCCCATGATGGTCATAATTATATAAACTTTTGACAGGTCATTGGCAGCTAACCTTTTAAGGCAGCATCCTAGCCGGTATGGAACCTAAAAAGAAATTGATTTAAAGCGTTCATACATAAGTATATTCACTTATACATGCATCGAACTAATAATGCTCCTCACCTTACACTTACAGTTGTTTCCGATCAAACTGCAATGTTGTGAATATGCACAAAAATTTAAAGCACATTCACATATCGGGTCAGTATTAAATATTTATGTCTATTAGGAATCAGCTACATTTCCTTTCGGCATTCGACTTCAACATTTTCGGCAGTGTATTGGGGTGTATGGCTTTGCGTTTAGCTAGAACGAGGTATCTTAGAAGACAGCATACTTGTATACTTTTAAGCTACTCTTGTGGAACATCTGTTGAGGACATGCCTACAGTGCTTTTGAAACTCTCTCTTTCATGGAAGGTGTTAGCGAATGTATAAAAAGGTATTTGTTTTATTTATATTTCACACTTGGGACCTATTTTAAACGCTTTTCTATTCTATTCTGTAAACAGACTTCTATACTCTTGAGATCAGAAGTTAACATTTCCACCCTCTTTTGCAGTCGCCGTTTTACAATTATGTGTTATTTTAATATTGTGGTGATAAAAGACCAAACTTTTTGACGCATGCCTGAGTCTGTCTAACTAGTGAAAGAGAATCATTCTTTTTCTCTTTATAACTACCCACTGATTGTATCTCCATGGATAGGATTTTAAGCTAGAGGTACAGCATGGACTTGCATTCTGGCCCGCTTTGATAGAAGAGCTGTTTAGTGTTTATGCCTGGTTTTACCTGGTCTAAGCATGATAGGCTCTTCTTGCAGATGAGGGTGAAGCATGGATAGAAAGGAAAAGAAAAAACAAGCTGGATTTGCTTGGATCGGCCACCTTCTTCAAGGTTTTTGGATGTCGTGCCACTGGCAAATTAATTTATTTTTTACTGGTGAATGAACATGATCGCCTTTTCCTGAGCTCCACTTGATAAAATGGATTAATGAACCTTAAAAGATAGCTCAAATTGATCTGTAACTTTAGAGTTAAGGTGTTTAAACAAACTGAAGATTGTCTCTAGAGAAGGAAAGGTGGAATTTGCTCACGTGTGCGTTTCTTTCACAAATCTCTTGCAGATACGCTGTGTGAAAGTTTGCTGCAGAAACGCATGCGATGTGGATGCTTTATGTTCTTGCTTTTGTTGTCATGTCTTTGTGTCCTGTACGGTTTACATCTGGTATTAATGTCCGATCCTTACAAGCAAGTTTTATAAATGGCTCTCTTAAACCACTTTCAGTGGTATTTAAATATACCAGATGTATACAGGGGGTCTATATGTACACAATTGCATGTTTGTGTGCATTTCTGTGTATCATTGCTCTTTGTGTTTCTGTTTTAGTCTAATATACAATCTTTATGCCATTCTCACCCACTTATGGTATAAAGATCTGCACGTCTTCTCAGAACATGTCCTCTGTAGGCTCAGGGGAGAAATTATGAATGGATGCCACACTTTTTAAGGGCTGGATGGCTTGTACTCTGAATGGCTCAGCTAGCCTGTGATGGACTGATTTCTTATTCCACAGACAGAAATTTTTGTCATAGTTTCTCTTTCTCGTTTTGCTCTTTTACCTGCCACTCCTCACCAATCGCAGCGCGCCGATGAAAACATGATGATTGACACCACTCTGCTTGTGCACTTCTTTGGCAAGAAAGGGAAGGCGGAGCTAACGTTCGATGACTTCTACAGGTATGACAGCTTGAGTTGAAAAAAAGCTTTAAAAACATGCCACTAATTCGTCTTCACTTGGCAAAGATGGATGCATGACAACTAATGTCCATCAAGCAGGTAGAAGGAAATGCTGATGTGAGTTAACAGTTTGTCCTAACAGGATGTGGCATGATAAAATGACAAAAAAAACATGTCTTATGCTCACTAAGGCTGCAAGCTGACTCATTGCTCTTTCAGATTTATGGATAATCTGCAAACTGAGATGTTGGAGATCGAGTTCCTGACCTATTCCAAAGGCATGACCACCATCAGCGAGGAGGATTTTGCACGAATCTTGCTGCGCTACACTAACGTAGAAGATATCCGCAGCTATCTGGAGAATGTGCGGCAGTGTATACCCGATGAGAAGGTAATGAGTAACATCACCTGGCCTCTAACTTCATCTGAAAGGAAGGTGTAGGACAACTGTGATGACCACCTCCCCCATTCTCACACTTGCACCCGACATGTTACTTATCCTCCCAACAGCATTATATGGTTTGTACCCCACAAGGAAATTGTATCATATTAAAAATACAACTACAAATTCATTTATATTAACTTGCACATATATTTTATTCTATGCATGTCTAAAATACACACTTCCACACCTCAAGTGCTCATTCATCTTTAAATGCTGTAGTGCCCCATAGTGAGTGTGGGACACTTGCATGTAAACTGCAGTTTAATCTTATAGTCTCACTGTTCTCACCTCGCTACAACTTATGCAACTAAACCTTTTCATCCCGCAAATGGCCGTCTTTCTTACTATTGCCTTGTTTATTTAAGAAGCGAGTGTAAAACTCACACGTTGTAGTAAAGTGAGACCCAGGCCCAGTTGCTTTAAAGGAATAGAAACTCAAAAAATAAAAATATGCTGAACATTTACCCCCTTAGGTCATGCAAGATGAGTTTGTTTCTCCATTGAAGATTTAGATGAGTTTGTCTGGAGAATTTGAGCATTATTTAATTTGCTCGTCAGTGGATCCTCCGTATTAAATTGGTGCCAAAGAAAGGATTAAAAACATTATAATAATCCACATGACTTTATAATTATTATTACTATTTCTATAATGTAAAGAACTATTTCTTCAATGCAGATGTTATATTTTGTGCCTCTTTTTTTTGGTACAATACTGTTCCCCTATATTAATTTAAAAAATGTCTCTGATCGAATTGCATATTAATCACATCTTTAATGACAGTCAGAAAAAACCTGAACTCTTTTTTTCCAGATATTGTCATCAGTGTCCAGTATATCTATGCCGACTGCTGTAGTAATGATGCATTTGATACATAGTAGCATATAGTATATAATGCATTTGCTATATTGGTGTAATAAAAAAGAAGGTCTTAGGTGCACACAAGATGCAGGGTAAGTTCCAGCTCTGTTACAGTGTACACAAACTTCCTGTATTCTCTCTGTTATCCCTGTTTATCACACACTGGAAGAAAGCAGAGGTTTGTCCCTGCCAGAATGATTCGTCGTCCTGAAAAGAACGTGTTTTGTTTGGATTTGCCTTCCATTTTGTTTCAGTTGTTTTCCCTCTCTTTGATTTTGTGGCACATGTTCAAGAAAGTAAATTCCCTTTACTTTCAACCAGCTGAGATGATCTTGTTGTGAGAGCTTTCTATATATTTCTTCAGTTTAAATATTAAAATACAAAGTGGCTCCAAAAAGTATTTGGTTTACTACCTACCCTGTCTACTTATTGTCTATCCACCCATCTACATACCTATCCTGCCTGTCTACCAGGCTACCTACCTACATGTCTATCTACCTATGTGTCAACCTACTTCCCTACCTCTCTACATGCCTATCCTAACAATATACCTGTTTACCTGCCTAGGCTGTAAAAAATAAGTGTAATTTTAACTGTAAAATCTGGTAACAATGCCTGTACTATATACAGGGAAAAACTGTAAAACATCTAACCAAAATTAAACGTAAAATTAATGTTAATCATACAGTAAAATGTTGTTAATTGTACAGTTTTTAGAAGTAATAAAAAAACTGTAAAATTTACAAATAAAAACTGGTTTTTGAATTTACTGGTTTACATTAAACATTTTCTTGGTTGTTAAATACTGTAAAATGTACGTTTTTTGACCGTGAATGTGTTTAGACTTTTCTGTACTTTTTTACACAATTATTCTGGCGACCACAGCTGGTTGATACCTGTCTACGTTTTTACCTGTATGTTTTAACTTCCTGCCTACCTGTCAACATACTTACCATGTCTCATTACCTATGTACTTACCTATCTAACAGTCCTGTATCCCTACCTATCTACCTCTCTACCTTCTATCTGTCTACATACCAACTTGTCTATTTACTTATGCATCAACCTAATTGTCTACCTATCTGCCTAACTTTTCTCTACCTACCTGGCTGCCTGTATACCTACCTACATATCAATCTATAAAACACATAAAGAAATTCCTTCATTTCAAGTGAAGTGTCCAAATAGTTTTTCGGCCACTGTATTTGTGTGGGTGTGGGGTGCGTATGTGCTCGGGGCAAAGTTTGTGTTTGAATACAGACTGTCATGCTGTCCATCTATAGAGGGTCACCTGATGTAGGTTTCTCCATGCCTGACTGCTCTCTTTTAGCTCTTTACCAGTCCCATCTGAGGGATCTGTTTGTGTTGAGGGTATCAGGTTTTGAGGCCCCTTAGAGCAGTTTGTACATTTGGCTAGAATGACTTCACCCTCCTCTCAAATTCCCACGGAATAGACCATAAACTCACTTTTATGGCATTTTATGGTTTTCCACCAGAGTGCCAAGTCCTGAACTCAATCCAACAGAATCCAGCTTTAAACTTCAAGCCGACTCAACAGTTAAGCCTAATGTGTAACTAGAACTATGTTAAATACTCACCAGAGAGGTTTATGTGGATTACCATAGCTGTGACAAGCCTTTCCTGTATTTGTTTAAGGTATTTTCTACCTCATTACCCTTTATCTTCTTCTACAACCATAAAGCAGATCTGTGTTAATTCACACTGACTCCCTCAGGGGAAAGATTTAACCTTAGATTCATTTTGACAGGCAGGACAATATGCTGCAGTTTTGTTTGCATTCAATTCTAAAAATTGTAATTCCTGTCATCATTTACTCACCCTCACAATGTATTGTTTTCTTCTGTGGAACATGGAGGACGACATTTTGAAAAACGTTTGTAAAATGTTATAAAGATGTAAAGTTCTTCAAAAGAAGAAAGAAATAGAGGGTTTGAACAAATGAGGGTGAGTTGATGAAAACACAGATATCATTTTGGGTGTACACTACTGTAAACTACATTTCAAAAATACGTTTTGTACAGAAAGACAACAAAAATACCAACTTTATTCAACAATTCGGCACCGTTGCGTCACTGTAAGAGTATCTCTCTGGTATGTCAGCCTCGGCACATTGATGCGCTGATTTGGTTCAAACAAAAACGGAAATAAAAGTATAAAATGTATGCTTGTGTTGTTGCCGACACAGAAGAGCATTTTCCAATTTGGGGTTGAATAACCCTTGAAGTTAAAAATATCAAAATGAAGAACCTTTAATTGTAAAATATATTCAAATAAATAAGAAAATTGGTATGTTGAACTCTAATAATATGTCAGAATAGTGCTGTTTTGGACTAAATAAATTCAGCCTGTAAGTACAAGAGACTTCTTTTTAAAAAGACCCCAAACCTTTAAACTGATTTTAAAACACCCTTGGCGTTTTGTTGTTAGTCAAATTGTAAGTTATCTCTTTGATTCCAGTCTATGATGTCATGCTGTTTGTTTTCGCTTCTCTGCATTTAGACAGGCTGACAGTTTTATGACATTGTGCTGTAAAATGACTCATGCCTTTCATCGTCGCATGGATCATTGTGAGCAAAACACGCATCAGCAAACAAGCATGACTGGCACATAGCGTCTGATTTCTTTTGCATATATAAAACTGTTGATTTCTCTTTGTCCATCATTGCATCTATTTGTTCAGTACAGATACGCTTGGGTATGAAATGTGAATTGTGCTTGTGTATTTTGTGTGATGTCATGTCGCTCACAGAAATGGAATGGAATGTGAGTTTATGGCAGCTCTGTCTGTTTGGTTGAATGTCTCAGATTAAAAGATTTCTTTTGCCCGTGTCTTTTTGCTCTTTTTTTTATGATCAGGGCATCACCTTTGAAGAGTTCAGGTCTTTCTTCCAGTTCCTCAATAACCTCGAAGACTTTGCCATCGCCATGCAGATGTACAACTTTGCCTGTCGATCCATTGGACAAGGTGAAATGCTTTGGACCTGCACTGTATACTCAAAATAGTACTATACAGATTAAGAAAACCAAGAAATAAGCTGATCCTGTTACTTTAAATTTGTTAGAGCAAAATTCACTATTTGAATGCGCCTCTCTTTTCCTTCCAGATGAATTTGCTCGGGCAGTGTATGTCGCAACAGGCCTCAAGCTGACCCGTCACCTTGTTAACACTATCTTCAAGATATTTGATGTGGATCATGATGATCAGCTCAGTTACAAAGAGTTCATTGGTATCATGAAGGACCGACTGCACCGTGGAGGCCGGGTAAGAGCATCATCTTTTATATCTCTGAATTATTACAAGCGGTCAAATGTTATTCTGATAGCTAAGGACAGCATCACTGCAACTATAGCACCACCTAGTGTTAAGTGGCTATATGTGTACAATGAAACCAATAGATTCCTTTAGGGTTTTTATCATTAATGTTGGGACTATTTCTAATCGAAATATTTTCTTCTGATAAAAGCATTTTTTTTTTCCCATATTCCCATATTTTTTGTTCTGTCGTTTATTGATAGTTAAGAAAAAATTGTGTTTCTTTAATAGTAATTTTAGCTAAAGCTAAAGTATGACTAATTTTCTCTCTTTTCTGCAGGGCTATAAGGCTGTAGAGCGTTTTACTTCATTTAGATCATGTCTGAAGAAGGAACTTGCAAGCAGATAAGTAACCCAATATATATATATATATATATACACATTACCATTGAACAATTTGGAGTTGTTGTTTTTTGTTTTTATTTTATTTTTTCATAAAAGTAAAGACTGTTTACAAAGACTGCATTTAGTTGATCACAAATGGTATATCAGTAATATTTCAACATATTATTATATGTAATAGTATGTATTATTTTTTTATTTTCATTTTTATCAACTATCAGTAGTGTGTATATATGCAGTCTTACTTGCTATTTTTTACAGGAAAATCTTAATTGAATAAGTGAATATTTAAAAAGTAAAGGTTTTAATGATCTTTTTCCACCCTATTTTGCTTTGCACCAGGTGAATGACGATCCGGAACGTGGCTTTTCTAATCAAACCGATCTGTCTGCTCTAGAAATGTTTGAGAGAAGACATAGTGCTACAGATTCCATCATGAAGTCTACCTCCTCTTCTGATTTTGAAACCTTGATTGGAATAGTGTCTCTGCAATCAGCGCTCTGCACTGCATGTATTAGTGTCTGCACAGGCCTGCATGATCAATCTTTATTCTGTAATCAGTTATTAATCTATTAATAATTTGCATGCAACCTGGAGGATGACATATCTCTCTGCCTTGTAACCGAACTTTAGCTGGTACGACTTTTGTATGTTTTGAATTTGCACATGGGTGTCGCGGCAATGTAAAGTGATCATTTTCATGCATTTTAATAGAAATGTTTTAAGCAAGATGAGTTACTCATTATTTCCTATTCATTTTATTTATACTGTATTATATTGCATCATAACATACATCTCATTATGCCTATTACAAACAAAGCTTTTTGTTTCAATATACCAAATCATACTGTGTAAAAACGGTAATACTTTATGGTATTAGGCTACCAATATCATAAATTGGGTTTAAAAGAGATTATGTAGCTCATGTAGCATTAAGCCCAGTAATGAACATTGCCTTAATCTAAAATTGTTATTTTCTCACACAATTTATTTTTGAACCGGTATGAGTGTACAAAGATTGTTCACGATTGACTTGTCATCTGAGACAATTAATAAGAAGTCTAAGCACGCTTTTTAAAGACTGTACTGTAATGCGAACACCTAACGAATACAGACTTGAAATGTCAGATTATGAAAGTCAATAAAGTGCTTTCAATATGCAAATTTATCAGTGTTTTCGAGGTTGTGTGTGATTCAGAATGACATATATAGGTTATAATCTTCATATAGTCTGGGTTCACGGGTTAGAATATTATTTCCCAATGAATGTATTCTATGCATGTTTAAAATGTTTATAGGAAAAATAGATAATCTGCACAGGAAAAGTTTCCACCAGTGAATTTTCAAAACGTGTTGCTGATTGTAGTTGTTTATTTAATAAGACGTATGTCTTTAGAATACCGAAAGTAATGTTTTCTGAGTTATGACAAATGAGTGAACAGCTTACACTCTTGTCGGAACCTTTATAAAGAGTAGGCAGTGTCACTCCGGACGTTTGTTAGTGCTGTACCAATTCACGATAAAACCCTACAGACATATGTTATCTTAAATTAAACGTATTTTCTTTATTTACTGTTACTTTTTATATGTATCTGCACATTAAACTGTGTTCGAAAGTCAGATATGTAATTTTCTGTCTATTTTGTTCAGGTATACGTATGCTCTCTTTTGATTGGATGATTTGTCACGCGTTGTTTGACTTGCATTATGGGTAACTGCTTGTTTGACAATGTTATAAGTATATTTATATCGTTCTTACTATAATAACAAAGTATTCGGCAGTATTTATAGTATATATAAAGCAGAACAATAAGAACAATGCTAAAAATCAATTTCAATATGATTTTTATCATTGATGATAATGTTGAGCACGACTGAATGTGGAAATGTATCTTAAT
>JAUMHI010000033.1:10116540-10146858 GCA_032359435.1 Enteromius unitaeniatus | reverse complement strand
CCTGGATGGGAATCAGCTGTGATTTATATATTTGCATAACTCCAATAATCTGTTTCTCATTGGCAATGGAATAAAATGTTAAATGTATTGAAAAAACTGTCATAGCAATTGTAAAAAACTGTAATATATTGTATATTATTTATTTTTCACTATTAAGATTTATGTCTCGCTAATTAACAATTATATATACAACACCTTTAATGATGCCATTTCCTGTATGTGTGTGTGTACGTACATGCATACATTTATGAACTAACCGGAGAGACTGTGACTGTCGACATATGTTATATAAATGTATACAGCATGTATGCAATGGTAAGCTTAATATATTATAATGGAAAAATATTTTTGTGCGGAAGCTATATTTATGGAATATATATTTTCTTCACTTCTCTTTCCTTTGACTCGAGGAACAAGGAGCAATACATGAGACATTGCCAGTAGGGAGCAGTAGTGCTCTTCATTAGACCTCTCTACAAAACATCAGAAGACTTTCTCTTTATCTTCTAAAATATTATACTATAGCTTGTCATCTCATCTCAATTTCCTTTACTAGATTTGACTAGAAGTTTAGTCACAATCCTATTTTTGTATTATTTATTGACTGATATATTGATTTACTTGTTTTTCAAACACAACACTACTGTGTATGTACTGATGTTCTCATATATGACTCTGGTTTCCATGTGTTTATCTTTAAACCTGTAACACAGTGCAGATCAGGACTAGATGAAATTCAACTGACCTGCTATTGTCTTTTCTTGTTCTTGTTCCTTAGAGTCATTAAAAGGGTGTCAACAAAACCATTGACGCCAACTTCTGAATGATCAAAGGAACAGACTTTCTATGATGAGAAACACATTAATCCCTTCTTCTACAAAGTAGAGTATTTCCTGTCTGTCAGTGCTGGATTGGATCTAACTATGGGGGATGTGACTGTATGATTGTGTTTCCATCCACATGTCTCATGGATTTACCAACAAACAAATCTGAGCTTCCATCACCTGCACTTCCCAAGAGGCCTTCTCAGGGATCTCAGCATGGGATGTGTCTGGCATTGCACAGTAGTGAACAGAGTAGCAATGCTTTCACCTCTGAGTCTCCATTGTCATCGTCGACCTTGCTCCTGTATGATAGAGGTGAGACATCACCAGATTCAGCGCGTAGCTTGAGCAGTCTGAGCAGTGCCAGAACAGATAGTCCTCTGGATGTGGACATGCCAGAGGTGGAGATGGGAAAACCAATGGCCAGCAGTGATGATTCTGGCATACAGAGCCCAGATTGCAGACCAGACTACAGTGAGGACAACGACAACTCTGTGTCTGTCTATCTGGATGCTAATGAAGACTGTTGGAGTGACAATGACAACAATAATGTCACTTTGGTGGTAACACTGAACGTTGGCAAAACTGATGGTGATGATACATCCTTGTGCTCTTCGGAAAATGGCGATGATGATAATGACACTAAAGAGGAGGAGGAAGAAGACACTTTTCTTTCTTTAGCCTCTGTAGAATTAATCATGAAGAGCCAAGTTGGTGTCTTTGATCTGGAAGTCTCTACCAGCTCTGAAGAGGTAACGCCAAACAGTGTTTCACCGGAAGGCCAACAAGCAGAAGTGCCTGACACTGCTGTTGTGAATGAACACAAAAGGGAAGTTGTCTGTGAAAATGAGGAAGTTGAGTTGTCTTCAGTCATTCAAGAAACTGACGTTAGGAACGAAACAGTGGTGTCCCTCGAAAATACTCCTATAACAGATACCAGAAACACAACTTCTCACTCATTCATCTTAAAAGAGGACAACCAGCCAAAGCCCACAGCAAAAAAGACCAATGATTTGGAAGGACGTGTTTATGCCAAGCCTCCTACAAGGGCTGCTCTGACCAAAGCCACAAAAGCTGAAGCGAAGAGATTCCCCAGGCCAGACCTGAGGAACGTGAAGGCCAAGATCATCTCCAGGGCTACCTCTGTGCCAAGATCAGCCAATCCCGCAAAAACAAACACTAATGTTAACCAGTCAGCTTCAGGAAGTGTGAAGGTTCATGCTAGTAGGAAGGGGGAAAATAAAGCTTTTGGAAAAAGAAGTAGATCATCATCAAACCATACAAGAGGGAAAGAAACAAAGATGGTGGTTGATGGTGGTCAAGAGAAAGACATAAACACTTCATCCTTGCCTACACAAGGAGAAGAAACAATGAAGTCAGAATATCCTCATTTAGTTGATTGTAAAGATGAAGAAGAGCCTCAACTTGAGAAAGAAGCAAGTGTAGAAACCTCTAAGAGCACCAGCAAGGTTAGTGACCGAGTTTTCCTTTTTTTTCCCCCTCATGCAATTTAAGTTTTCTATTGTTGTGTATGATAATATTGAAACATAAGCATTAAAAATCCATTTGCATTGAGGATATATAAAGGACATCTTTTGCTTTTGCATTTTATGTATATTTATTTATGTATATTTAGAAATGTTTTTAAGTTTTATTTAAACTTTTTGTAGTCATATAGGCATTTTACAGTTTGTGTGTTCAAATATTACTGGTATTAGAACATTTAGTACTGAACATGAGGTACATTTAGAAAAATCTTTTGTTGTTGCTGTTATTATTTATTAAGATTTATTAATTCAGATTTTTGAAATACTAAGCCTTTTGTTAGTTTTTTTAATTAAGTACTATACAAGGTTTTACATGTAGAAAAGTAATAATAAAATTATTATGTTTAATTATTAAATTTGTCTATTTTTTTTAAAAAACTTTGGTAACTCTTAATCTTAGGGTCTCTTCACTAGTTGCTTATTAGCATGCATATTACTAGAATATTAGCCATATATTAGTAGTAATTAAGCACATATTAATGCCTAATTCTAGATGACCGTATACTACATCCCTAATTTTTCCAAAACTTATATTAAATTAATTGTTATCCAGTACATTTACACACACACACACACACACACATATATATAGTATAATTAAAACATTTATTACTGAATACATTTAGTTTCATTTAGTAACATGGTATACTCAAACTGAATACTAAATCTTCTCATGAGGAGAACTGCTTCAACAAGTCCAGCTCTATACGTGTCATCACATGATTGTGCTATGCTGTTATTCAGGCTTAAATGTGTTATTAGGTTGGGTCTAACCAACTTTCATTAGCAAACACAGACATCAAAATGTGATAATGTGTAAACACTGTGATTACTGTTTACTGTTCACTGTCCAGTCTTACAGCATGTCAGAGCGCTTACGTACATTTGCATGTTTCTGCATCACTATTTTGTTAAAAAACATCTAAAAGCTTAAAATTTAAGTTCCCTATGTCACTTTCCTGTTTTTTTTTTACGTGGTTAGAGAACATGAATGAGATGTTTTTGCCAATAAAACAACTGTCTTGGAACAGCATGAGGAGGGAAA
This sequence comes from Enteromius unitaeniatus, assembly GCA_032359435.1. Classification (NCBI taxonomy): domain Eukaryota; kingdom Metazoa; phylum Chordata; class Actinopteri; order Cypriniformes; family Cyprinidae; genus Enteromius; species Enteromius unitaeniatus. The sequence goes on along the minus strand of JAUMHI010000033.1, from coordinate 10,143,442 downwards.
CATTCCTGAGAGGAGTCTGACTCATATGAACACTGATTCAGACAACAGAATCTTTCCACAAATTCACTCCATGTGTGTTGAGCGTTCACAAACGAGGGGGAGAAAAGGAAAAGGTCTGGGTTGGTCCTGGCATCAGAAGGCCTTAGGGAATAACACAATAGAAACGTTTTCCCTTTGCTTTTTTCTCTTTTTTTCTTCTGCTTTTTGGAGCTGCCGAGTCTTAGTTCCCCTCCCTCCTTTCCGCTCCTCCTCCCTCTCTTTTTTGCTTCTCTCTCTCTCTGTACCGCTGCACATTTTCTGTCTGTTCTGTGGAATGGCTAACACTATGGTTAGTCTACGGCGCCCAGAGTTGGGCTCTCTGGCTTGGGATGCTGTTGCTAATCAACAACTCTTTCTCCAGACTGTTTCTTCCAACTTGGGACCATCTCTGGGGACTAACAGTACCTCCACCTCTGGACCCCCAGAAACCAGACTGAAGCCCTCTTACCGAGAAACCCGAACCCCAGGTAGTCTGGGTCCACCGGGAGGCAGAGTGGTTCAGCCGGCTGGTGAGTTTTGCTTGTTTAACACTCCACATGCACAGAATCTCAAAGGCATTGTTAAGGAAGTAGACAGAGTGAACGCTACAGTGGAAGAGCTTCTAGATTTGTTTTCTTCAGAGCAATGTTTCCTGTAAGCTTATACTGATATTGTAAGTGTGATTATTTTACCAGCATGACTGTCACAGCTCAGCAATGTTGTGCTTCTTAAATATGTGCACAAACTGTTTTTATTTAAAGCTGAATATAATTTCTATAGACTTAAATACTTTCTTTCTTTCTTGTACACTTTTATTTTTAAGCCGTTCAAAAGTTTGAATTTAGTAAGATTTTTGTAAAGAAATTCATAATTCAGAAAAGACACATTACATTTATTTAAAGTCACATTGATTAAAAGTAACCGTAAAGGTTTATATATATATATTCTATTCAACATTGATAATAATTATAAATATTTATTTAGCATCAATTTAACATATTACAGTTATTTCAGAAGATTTCTGTGACACTGAAGACTGGAGTAATGGCTGCTGAACATTCAACTTTGCCATAAATTGCAATTGCAAATATGAATATAAAATACAGCTATATTAAATTGTACAAATAATTCACAACACAAATTTACTTTCTGATCAAACAACTGCAGCCTTAATAAGCAAAAGACACATCTTCTAAAGAACTTTAAAAATATCTTATCGACCATTTGAACAATAGCTAATATTTAGTTATTTAAAATAATAACTATTATTTTTTGATGTATTCAAATAATATGCAAAATTAACACAAAATAACTAATAACATAAGGAAATAATAAAATATATAATTACAAAAATGTTTTTATTGCATTGTATTTGTTAAAATAAATAAATATAATTCATTCATTCATTTACTTTTAAAAACATCCACAAAAAGGATGTTTTGTCAGATTTAACTTATTTAAATCTGTTACGTTATTTTTAATGTCCCCTAAAACATGTTTAAAATAGATTCACCTCCTTATAAAAAAAAAAACATTAGGCCTGTGAGATGTCCTTACTAGTGACTCCAACATGTGTCTGTGTAATGAAGCGAGCGAGAAGCTTGCAGCTGGTGTTAATAAGCCTGCAGAACTCAACACTTCAGTGTTCAAACCTAGTGCAGTGTTACGTAACCCTCCTCTCTGTCTGTGGCCACATGTTCGTTGTTTAAAGCCTTAAACTTGAGTTTAACACTTCACACTTTACTTTAGTTTCCTGTCTCTTTTTGTCCATTTATCTCTATCGCTCTTAACAATTCTCTCTCTTTCTCTCCTCCCATCCTGTCGTGTGTATGTCTGTCTGTTTCTTGTGTGTAGACTAAGGCAGTTTTCCTGTTCTGATCAGAAAAAGATAATGTATTGTGCTTACTGCATGTATGTGTCTATATGTCTACAGTTTTGGACTGTCCCGTAATTTAACCTTCCTCTGTGTCATACCCTTTTATTTCTTTGTCGCTTTTGTGTGTTTACTCTTTCTTTAATTACAAGGCGATGCAGGGATATGTTTGGGTGCATGTGGTTTTAGGGGTCATATTCTATATGTTTGTGTGTGTCATGTTACAGTGTCAGTGAAAAGTAGAATTGAATGAAGCAGAGAAGGTCACATTCCTCCTAGACAATCGTCGTCTTGTTTCTCCACAGAGACCACAGGCCCACACTGTGACTTTAGCTCTACAATCCAATAGCTGCCAATCGGGAAAGTTTTGTGTTGAAGGATATCTGTTACTGCAGAGTCAGATTCACAAAGCACTTTTTATGCAACCAGGACAACTACTTATACAATTAACAGGATACAGAGGTTTTATTACTTACATTATTTAAGAGAAAAACTTATGCAGATGACATTTTGATATTAACCATATTAACCACTGATTTAATGGAAATAAATGAGCGATATGCATTTGAATAGTTACTTACAATCTTTATCAGTATTTTATTATAGTAATACTTTATTTTTGCACAAAAATATTTTTCATATTAATTATTATTCTTTATACGACGAGGATATTTGCTGGACATTAAGGACATTATTTTTGTGCCTTCAGTGAACAAAAAAAAAGAAGATATTATTGAAACTTTTTAATAAGCTTAAAAATATACATTTTGAATTGAAAAAAACCCTGTAATATACACTATAGGTAAAAATTGTTCGATTTTTAAAAGAAATTTATACTTTTACTCATTAATTGACTGTGAAGTAATGGTGCAAAAACATTTATAATGTTACAAAATATTTACTTTTTCAAATAAACGCTGAATTTTGAACTCTTTCTTTGGGATCGCAATTTATTTGTTATTTAAAAAAATAACAGTTCATATTAGAATGATTTCTGAAGTACCATGTGACACTGAAGACTAATAAGACTGAAGAGTAATAAATGCTAAATATAAAAATTTGCCATTAGAGAAATAAATACAATTTTCTAATATATATAAACAGGAATCAGATCATTTTAGTTGTAATTGTATTTCACAATGTGATTTTATTTTTACTGTATTTTATCATATCTTTTTAAGGTACAAATGACACTGTTTTGTGTGGTTGATTAACCTAATAATTTAGCTACACAGATGTAACTGCACCACTGCAAATTTTCTCTGTGTTGTTGCTTGCTTTGCTGATTGTACATAGCCATGAGCGATCAGATAAATTGCAGAATAAAAACCCGGTAAACAAGCAGAATGTAGTACCATGTGTTCTCCAACAGGTGGCATATATCTCACTTTTTGGCTTCACTGCTGTTGGGTTTAAACACTTTTTTTAAAACATAGAAAAGAGCAGGAGGTTCAGAGAATGGTTTCTGGACCTGGCTCTGAATAAAGTGGAGATTTTCACTGTACCAGACCAGCAGATTCAAACATGCATGTAAACACAAAAGGTGACATGATGTGTATTTGTGTGAGTTGGTCTCCATAGCAGTGCCCTCAGTAGACCTTGCGTTACGTACAGGATGTGTTTGTGTGAGGTGTTCAACACATTGGAGCCAAGCAAGTGTTCTTGTACATAGTGAAAAAATAGAAACAGCATGCAGGAGAATCAAAAAGATTTCCCAAAACACTACTGCATGTTTCACCAAGAAAAAGTCATAAACACAACACAAACTTCCCAGAAATGTAGATGTGGTATTTTTTTTAATTTTATTTTTTACAGGAAAAAACTGCAAAAAATGGACAAAAAGACATCAATAAAGAACTGTGAATCAGTCAGGATAATATGTAATCGTATCAGTGTGTATGCATTATAATATGTCATCAAGTAAGCTATTTTTGAAGTAGAATTGCTATATAAATAGCTGCAGTCTATTAAATAATTTAGTATACTGTGAGTGCAGCTGCCTGAATAGACCTGCTATAAAACACACCCAGTTGAACTGAAATATGCCTTAGTATCACTGAATATGTAAAGTAGAATTGATTTGATACTATATTGTTTTTTTGCATGCAGGTATTCCAAGGATGCGCAGCAGTCCCACTTCTGTTTCCAGTCCTACTTGTAAAGGTCCTCAGAAAGTTGCCTCTTCCAAACTGCCTGTCAAAGGCCTACCCACAAGCCCCAGCTCCTCATCACTGGGAAGTACAATCAGCGAAAGCAACAATATTGTTGTAAGCAAAGGTGCGTTCCTGTAAGACAAGAAGTCATTATCTCAATGGTTTTTAACCGCATGCTGTTAGTGCTAAAATAAATGTTTTGTATTTGCTTATGCTTAATACATTTATTAATCAGTATTTTAAAGAAACAAGACATATACTTAAGATGCAGATATAACATGAATTTATACTAAAGTACTATTATATTAACATTTTAGATAGAGTTTCTCACACTTTTGTTTTTTGAGCTTTATTAAAATCTACAGAACTTAGATTGCCCTCATTCCTTTGCTCAGGTCAAAGGTCACATCTGCTCTGAGTTTAGCAGTGACTGTGAGCAACAGTCATATACAATACAATCTCCGCCATTCCAAAGCTGTTTTGTAGACATTAATCACAACATTCTCTGCATGACACACTCTCAGAATCACGATTAGTTCATTCCCACACACTCCTGCTGTCTTACACTCTGAACTCGCATCCAAGAATAATCAAGTTGTCATGGTAACTTGGTGAAATTAGATCTAGTTTCAGAAGGAATACATGTGAATGTGTTTGGTTAATAAATAAATAAAGTTCTCAAGGTAAATCCGTTACAAACAGCTCATTAATATTGACACAACAACCTTTAATTTGAATGATTAACTGATAGAGTGATCATGTTGTTGTACTGTGTGACAAATTGTCTTTTACATAATTTCATTACGGATTTATTTGTTTGATAAATTAAGAAATTAGGTCCTAATTTTAGTTTGTTAATAGATGGCATATTTTTGAACATACACATATTTTATATTGTTTTTATTTTTTATTTTTTTTAATAAAAGATTTGGTTACCTGCAAGGGAAATGCTTGTGCACACATAATCAGAATATGAAATATACATATATATTATACATATGTAATATTATATATATATATATATATGTATTTATTTTTTATGTAAAATTTTTTAAAAACATTTTTACATTTATTTAAGTTTTGTTTACCTGAGAAGACATTAATAAGACATTGTTTTCATTGATATCTAGAGATTTAAAAACAAAAATGTAAAAAATAGCAACTGTTTAAAAGTAAATTTGGAAGTGAAATTTAGGAGAAATTCATTTAAAATTTCACATAGAAACAAGACATAGTACATTAATATTGATGATATATGCTCTGAAAATAAATCTTACACAGTTGCAGTGTAATTGTGCTTCTTTGGTAAATCTATCATTTTTGTGGATGTGTTGTAGTTGTTTTGAAACATGATAAAATATTAATTAAGAATAGTGTACACGATATTGTTTTATAATGTGATATGACGATTTCTCTTTTATTAGTTCCTGCTGAGGGGATAAAGAGTGAGGAGAAGTCTATCAAACAATCACTGGCATCCCAGGTTCAAGGAAAGTGTCTAGTTAGCAAACCTGTATCAGGTCACCGTAGCAGAGCGAGCTCCACACCGTCTAAACCAGCAGCAGGTGGGGGAAAAATACATGCAGGTCTCTCTAACACCCACACTTCCTTTCATTAATTTATGAGACTCCACATTTATCTGTCTCTCATCTTTTATTGTTTACTCATCAAAACAGCCTCAAAAAGAATCTCATTCTCCTGTCGTCAGAGCGTCTACAAACATTAATCAGTGGGAAAGCTCTGATTGTCTTAAGCTAATGACACTGCAATTAGCGCTCCTTTGATGTCATTTTACCACAATAGGATTACTACCATATACCCCTCATTATTCGTTTTAATTTTTTTTAAAGACCCTCATTTATTATTGTAGTTTGTGTATAGTTCCACTCTATTGTTATTATAACAGCAGTTGATATAAGTAGATCATGTCCTTTAACATGGAAAGTTAATGCAAATCATGCACAAAACATTGTATAAAAATATGCATTGTTATTATTGAAACAAGATAATATTTACCCCACATGCAAAATAAAATGCTTTTGAGAGAATATATTACTGTAGGCTATACCATGTGACACCAGTAGATTTTAAAACATGTAATGTTTGAACTATATTTGTTTTTAAACAAAACTGCAAAATTGTTTTTTTTTGAAAACTAGCCACAAAATCCTTTAAAAAAATACTTTAACAATGAAAAAATATATATTATTTTAGCGCGAGCACACTCAAAACTAAAGGAAAATACATATACTATTTAATGCAATAATATTGCATATAATATTTGTAAAATAAATTATGTTCTTTTCAATTTTATATGTATAATATGTAAAATAGATATTTCATCCTTTACCTATTATATGTTTAGAATAGATGAAAATATATCACGACTTCCTCAAAAATATTAGGCAATGCAACCTTGACTGAAATGATTCTTTAGCACCGAATTTGCATATTATAATAATTTCTCGAGAGTCATTTGATACTGAACACTAAAAATACATTTAAAACATATTAGACAACAGTTATTTTCAATTGTAATGATATTTCAATATCACTGCCCTTTGTAATAAATGTCATGTGGGCAACATAAAAGTTCTTTCAAAAGCTTCAAGAAATCATACAAACCCCAAATTTCTACATTTATTTTTTTTAGATTTTTTCACTTAAAGATGCCTAGAGATTGCAAGACTGAGTGTTTATAGTTAATATTGATTGACTTACTAATTGCTTTATATTATGAGGGAGGATCGTTTAGATTTCTGCCCCACCCATTGCCATAAATACACTCGTGTACCTACAAGCTCTACAGTACATCTGAAACTTGCCACTGCGCAGTCTGTTAACATGAAGTTTGATTTTTTCTGCACTATTTCATTAGGCCTGAAGGCCCCAGCTGTGACCAGCCATGTGACAGCTAAGACCAACCAGAATGCTTTGCAACGCAGTGGATCTGCGCGACTCATTCGCTCATCTTCAGTAGCAGGTAAGAAGAGAATAAATTTGATGGTGAGTGTTCGTATTTCGACTATTTGTATCCTTGCTACACTTTTAGTCATCGCAGTTTCCCTTCCAAAGCTTTGTGGCACTCTTGAAGTGTTTTGGTTTAATTCATGCACCGATCTACGTTTTGGAAATAGTACGTTTGGTGGTTAAACAAAACATAAATATGGCCATAGGATATAAAACTTATAGCCTAGAATGATTGATTGAGCAGTTCATTCTACTATACCTGTGCTCATGCAATTTTTGTGATGAGTTGTTCATGACTCACTTGTTTGTTCTGAGCAATTAAACTGCATACTTATTCTCAGAAAACTCTTCTAGGTCATGTACATTCTTTGGTTTTCCAACATATTCTGCATATTTAAAGAATTTACAGCAGTGTCTATGATTTTGAGATCCATCTTTTCACACATAGGTCATCTAATGGAGTTATACACAGCTATTACAAAGGATAAAACCATTAACTAAAAAAAAACAACATTTATTTCTATTTATATATATTCATGTATGTTATTGGAAACATTTATTGCCTGTTAAAGGAAGGCAGCTTCATGAATGAGTGGAAAAATGTCTTTCTTTTTATAAAAAAAAGAATAATTCTCTTCGGCGTTTCTTTGCAGAAATGCCACAGACATCCTCAAGCCAAAATTCCAGTCACATACAAAACAAGTTTGCCCTACCAGGGCACGTTTCTTTGTATGTCTAGCCTTTCCATCTTGTTTTACTTACAAACAACTAGACTTTAACAGAATTTTAGCCACTAGTGCCACCTCCACCCCTTGACTGTTGCTGTGGCCATGCAGCTGTTGGCCTTTAGTGGAGAATAGGGAAGCACAATAGTGTCAGAACACAGACGTTCGTGTGCTGCTTGACGTCTCTCTATTCAAAAGTGTCACTCATCAGTATTCTGAGGCGCTTGTTTCTCTCTCTCTCTTTCGCTCTCTGTTTCTTTTTCTTTATCCAACAAAGGCATCCATTCAGGAAGCCTGCTGCTTGGAAGATACATAAATGTTAAATAGATGTCTCAGAGAAAGCACCTGAAAAAGACAGAAAGAAGCAGAATAAAAAGGAAGATGATGACATGAGGCAAGATTAGGGGCTAATAAGAACTTTATGCATATGAAAAATGAAAAAAAAGAGTGATATGTGGGATTTCAATGTTAAAAAAATTATTAGGTGAATTAGTAAAAAAAATGTCTCACCAACAGCTGAAAATTCTGTCAGCATTTTCTAACCCATGTCATTCCAGGTGTGTATGACTTTATTACTTTTATTGTAAACTAGAAAAAGTATCAATCAAGCAAACTCAGCACACGTGAGACAGATGCATAGGAAATATTCCAACAACGGTGTCAATTCCAAATGGTAAAAATGTATGATCCCAAACACTATCAGTCCATGCTAAATATAAACATTTTATAGAAATATATATTTTTTGTAACATAAGAAAATTATGAAATAAATATTATATATTTATATAAATATTACAATTGATTTATTATTTTTGCCAATATAATAAAAACTATTATTATTATTACTGTTGTTGTTGTCCATGTAATGAAAGTTAAATAAATAAATATTATATATTTAAATAATAGTAATAATGATAATAATAATAGTGAGTGACAGTGGAAACAACATGGAACTCCATTAGCTTTCATTATTTTGTGAAATTTAGTCATTAAAGCATCCTGATTTATTATTCATTATTTATTTATTTTATTTTAAATCTGTCTTTTTCTCTTACCTTGTTGTTGTTGTTTATTATTTTAACCGAAAACCTCACCAAATTGGGTTCAAAATGATTACAAAACAGAGTTTTGCTTCACAAATAAATGCATTTTATTTCATAAATTAATATCCTGATAAAGAAATGTTTGCAGTGTAATTGTATATCATAGCTTTAATCTTCCAATGCAGCATCTTTTATCCTCACGCCATAATCATACCATACTGTAGCCAAGAGAGAGGTAGTGAGAGAACGACGTTACTCATAAACCGCCTACTCCCCGCTCTGCAAACTCCCTCCCCTTCCCTCTTACATTGCCTCTATCCCTCCATCCCCCCTTCTGAGTGCATGAGTGTGTGTGTGTGTCAAGCTACAGAGAGCTTGGCTTCGTGTGTGAATGTGTGTGTGTGTGTGTGTAAAGGATTAGCGTGTGCACATTTGCAAGAGAGAGAGAGAAAGAGAGGAGGAGAATATATGAGACACTGGCTGCTTTAGCATCCAAGAGGATACCGCCGAACAGAGCAGCCGTTCTCACAAGAGCTACGCATCATTCCCAACCCAGTGTTTACTGTCAGTTTGGTGTTTCTGTAGCAGTATATATATATTTTTTGATTTTTCTGAGAGACTTGGAGACTATTGCAAACATAAATATTATTTATTTTTTGCTGCTTTTTTCCACCACTTATTTGGACTTTCTCTTCTTACCTCAAGAGAACTTTAGAATTGGAATGTGACAGAGACCAGAGAATTTTTTTATGCAGTGGATTTTATTTTATCATTTATTAATTTTTTTATGTTCCATTTCTTGATTTTTTTCGCCCTATATTTTGTGGAGGATTTCCTCTCCTCCATTTGAACGTTGAAGGTCATGTTATGGTCTCCGAGACTTTCGCTGTCAAACTTCCATGTGAAGCTCACGGCTAAAGGACTATTCCGCAATCTCCAGCTACTGCCGGGATGCAAGAAGACTACAGTGGTCTTCCATGCAGGTTGGGGAACCTCTCCTTTGCCATTCTCCATCTCTCAATCTCTCCCTTCATCTCTCCCTCACCATACGCCCCTTCCCCCCTCCCATATTTCTCCTTTTGACACCGGTCTCTCCATAGTTACCGTTGTTCCATCCGTGCTTTGAGAAGCATGTGGCAGCCTTCACTATTGTTTCGTTTAACAGAAGATGCTTTCAAAGAACTGTGTGTGTTTGTGTGTGTGTGTAATGTAGTGAAAGGCTCGATCGCGTGATCTTTAGTGAGTGATGCCCATGCCAGAGGGGCACCATGTGCAGTACCATAAATAGAAACTGCTTGCTGTGTTTTTAATATGTTTATCTATGCTGGGCCGTATCCTTGTGTTCAGCATATTTGCATAAACAAGGGGAACGGTATATACTGATTTTTGTGCCGGGGATGTTAATAAAGCACAGCTTGATGTAATAGTGTGTGTGTGTGTAAAGATGGTAAGGGCTCAGCTGGTTGCTATATGTGTTAGTGTGTTTTCAGATGCACATTTTAGGGTTTAGTTCTCTTCTAACTTCTCCACCTCCCTCTTTCTTTCTGTGTCAGAGAATTTAGGTTAGGGTTCATGTAAGGGTGCTCTCTCCCTAACTGTCCCTCCATCTTTACCTCTTTCTGTCTCTATTTGTAAATCTGTTGGAGAATTTTAGTCATGGGGATTAATTGGAATTTCTCAAACAATTTAGTTCAGGTTTTTTTTGCTGAGGTCTGCCTTCTTTTACTGACCTAATAAATGATTTTACATTCATCAGGTGTTGAATATCTCTACAATAGGTTTATAGTAACTGTTGCTTTATCAGCTCAAGTATGTCAGTATATTTCTTCACTAAACGTGTGGCTGAGAATTCTTGCCATCTCTGGGTCAAAGTTACCCCAAAATTTACTGAAAGATCAATCTATTATTATTTATTTATTATGAAATTATGGAAATTTATACATGTGTGTATATATATATATATATATATATATACGTGTGTGTGTGTGTGTGTGTGTTATATGCATTTAATTAAGGTGATTATTAAAAGTGTGAAATAATTATACAATAAAAATATTGTATAATATGTTTTTTTTGTTTTTTTTTTGTTTTTACACACACACACACACACACACACGTATATTAATTTGTGCTATTTTATTTATGGGTGAAATGTGACCTAGATATAAATGTGACCTATGTTCACAAATATTATCTCTCTTCCACACCAGTAATATAGATATGTCTTGATCCTCACCTAATGGAAGACACAGTGGAAAATTCCAGAATATTCTTGAACACATACATTCAGAGTGCTGCATCTCCTCATAGCTGTCTCCATAGAAACTAACATGCAGGATCATGTGGTGCTGCTATCTACAGACCTGATATATGTGACCTGAACAGCCGTGAGTGAGTGAGAGTGTGTGTGTGAGAGCATCAGCAGAGAGAACAGTTTGTACAGAGATGTAGAGATGTAATGCTTGTGCATGTATGCATGTATGTGCCAAACGTGCACGGTGTACTCAAATTGGACCAGCAAACTCAGACATTCATTACAGCTTTCTTTTTTTAATCTATTTATTCATCTGGATTTGATGGCGTGCTTTGGACTTGCAGTTTTCATCCCTCATCATGCGATTTAATCTAAACACAGCTTTTGGTCTCATTCGTATAATTCCAATCCGGATTATTTCCCTGGACCCTCCTTCTCATCCTGTGCGTATCTCGGTAACAGTGTGTGCATGAGGGTAGTGTATCTGTGTAAATAACTATAGTTTTTTCAATATATATACGGTGCCTGGAAGTAGTAAAATATGTTCTTGTTGTTGTTGTTGCTTAAGAAGAGCAAATGATTAAACAAGTGAAAAAAATCACTCAGATTTGCAGGTAACCATATTATAGGCACCAGAGAAATGGTGGGTGCTACCAATTTGTGACCAAAAGCAATCCTCATGTTTCTGAGTTTGGGTGGAAACAGGATATCCCAAGTCTTTAGTATCCAAAGGACAGAAAATCTAAACGAATTTGTGTTTTTGTGTGTGATCACACTTACCTTCTTCAGATACTTCCTTTGACATTCCAATGAGCCAAAACCCTTGCGTACCCCATTCCTAATCTTCATATCTAAAGAATTCATAAATAAAAAACATAAATAGTTTGGTTTGAGGTTGTGATTATGGTGGTATGTCATTTTACCACAGGCCCTGGTCGGCCATGCATTACCAAAATGTCACAAGAGATCTTATTTAGTCATCTCCCAGTCATTTAGATTTAGATTATGTTTATAAAAGTCTGGGTTCAGTGCATTTCTTAATGGTATGAAAACTTTTTATTCACCAAGGATGCATTAAATTGATCCAAAGTGACAGTACATTCTTTTATATTTATTTCAAGTAAAAGCAACTTACTATTCATTAAAGAATCCTGTTAAATGCATCACAATTTCAAAATCAGCACAACTCTTATTATTGTCATCACTGATTGCACAACATTATTTTGTTTTAATTAAACAAATGCAGCTTTGGTGAGCTAATAGTGTATCGTTAAAAAGTTTTCTCACGCTAGATGTAACTATTTCACATTTAAGGTGGGCCGTGATGCGTTTGGTCTCCTTTTGAATGTATGGCACTGCTTCGGGCAAAGTGAGATAATTCTTTCCATTAAGCAAAACACTGAAACGTTTATTCAGGCTTTCCTTCAGAACGGGTGCATAATTTCCTCATCTGCCTTCCAGTAATTATGTGGAAGAGTGGAAGCCTTTTTTTTTTTCTGTGGAGGTTTGCGGTTTGCTGGTTGTATGAGTATGTGTGTGTTCATTCAGTCTTGCAGTGTAATGAAAAGACGATTGCTCAGAGAAACAACAGCATCAAAGGAGCACCACTCAGTCTGTTATTATAACCATGAACATATCCGGCCTGGGTGTGGACACGCTTGACGGAGCGTGTGTTTGGACGCCTGTGGTTGAGCCCCACTCAGTGTGTATGTGTGTGGTAGCTAGTTACGATCTGTCTCCAGTGGAGTGTTTGGGAGACAGCAATCACAGCATGTCTCCCGTTACGGTAGACCATCATAAACACTTATTATGAGGCCTAGACTGCACACTGATTACATGCTACTTATGGACTTATCATGTTCACACACAAGCAGAGACTATGTGCACCAGCCTTCGTTTTGCACAGTCGGTTTGTGATGTTTTTAATGAGTTTGTAATCTACATTCTATCTGTTTATAATGTGACCCTGAACCACAAAAGCCAGTCATAAGTCGCAGGGGTATATTTTTAGCAATAGCCAAATATTCACTGTATGAGTCAAAATGATTTTTCTTTTATGCCAAAAATCATTAGGGTATTAAGTAAAATTATTATAAGATATTTTGTACATTTTCTACAGTAAATATATCAAAACTCATATTCCAGATTTTCAAATAGTTGTATCTCAGTCAAATATTGCCCTATCCTAACAAATTGTTAGATCATTGTAAGATAATATATAGATCTGAGTTAAGCCAATAAGCTTGTAATCCCCTAATTTATTTTTTATATTATACGTGTAGGAGTGCAAAAATAGACATATAGTATATTTTGAAAGCATACAATATAAACTAAATATCAGTTTTGCATTTATGTTATGTGAAGATCGACATGATAATATTAATATTAACATTCATATAATTCAAATTTACCAAACATAGATGAATCATATATATATATATATATATATATTAACAGACATGCTGTTGTGATAAAACAGTACTATATTTTTCTCCACTATTATTATTTTTAATACATTTTAGTACCCTTTTTTGCCGTACGCGGAACTACGTAGCAAAAGAAAGAAGTAATTATTTATCCAAAATTTATTTATATTTGAGTCATTTTGTACATATGTACTGTAAACAAACATTTTTACAGTTTGAAAGGCTTAAATAGTTTAAATTAATTAAAATTGAACAATACATGCCCAAATAAAACATTATATATATATATATAATCTTCTTTAGATATTTACACATGTAGGATTTCAGGATTTGTAAGAATTGGGCAAAATATAATCTGACATTTAATTTATTTTATAATGTATTTATTTTAAATACATTTTAGATTTAATTAGATTATTTGATTTATTTAGTTATTTACTTTTGCAGAATAAAATGTATGCCGTAATTTTTACCATTTTAAAGGTTTGCTTTAAACTACTATATTTAATATGGGGAAATTAAAACACTGACAATAAAGCTACATTTTAAAATATATAAATGAGGTAATAATTCAGAAGCATTGGCCTATATAAAAGTTATCGTCCATGACCACAATACTACCACTGCACAGTTTTGTAAGGTTATTTGGGACCAAATGTATTTCTGTGCCACAATGTAGCAGAGCATCTGAGGTCAGCAGTGATGTGATCAGAGCTGATGACACAGTCCTGTGGGGTGGCAGATGTGGTCATGTGACCACAGGCAAGGGCACTGTTCAGCACTGAGTTACAGTTATTTAAGGACATTACGTTTCCACCTCAAAGCACACATATTCTCTCACATCACACTGAGCCAGAAAAAGACAGCAGCAGTCTCACTATTTCAAGCCTGTGTTTTAATTTAAACAGGAACATTCCTTATAAGTGATCTTTGCATTACAAAAACAAAGGAAGTATCGGATCAACTAACATTTTAATGATTGAAAATGTATCATTAATATCATTATTAAGTGTTCTTATTCTTTGGTGCACAAAGCAGAAGAGAACAAATGGATAAAATAAATACAGTGTGTATTTGTGTGTGTGATTTCTGAAGTAACTTAATTTCTAAAAAAGCAGATCTTAAAAGCAGAATCTAAAGGTCAACGGCAGTGAATAAATCTGCCAGCAGGGGGCATTGGAGAGACTCTCTGATTCATGGAAGGCGATTTAAAGGGATAGTTCATCAAAAAACTTTAAATATGTCATAATTACTCTCAGATTTTACAGCTATATTCAGCAACATTCTGGTTTCTGAAGCCTTACAGCATATAGTGATGACTAGAGGTGAGAAGATTTTTTGCATATGTTAATGCATTTGACTTTGAAACATGTATTTTTAAAATATGAAAAAACATTCTGATTAAGAATCTATTCAAAATGCTGTAAATGATTCTGTAAAATAAGTAAAAAAACAGTACCAAAGCTGTTAATTGGGTGGTGCCCTAACTAATATGTACCTTTTAGATACTGATATGCACCTTTTGGGTACAAAGGTGTGCTTTCAAAAAGGTTCCACGCCTTTGACAGCTGTTTTTCTGAGAGAATCAGACTGATTTTCTGTCTGTCCTTTAATTCACACCCCTAGAAATGCATCAGCAATAGCTAATGTTCAATTTGTACTCTTCACCTCTTCACACTGTTTGTGTGTCTACTGTGGTTACTTGGCAGATTTGTGTGTGGGATATTTTTTAAAGTTGCTTGGTAAACACAGATTACATTCAAACAAGGACTAAATTATAGTTCTTCTTACATGTCACACACAGAGAGGGAGTTCGAAAGAAGCTATCCAAATACTAAAATTACACATATATCCAGCTTTCATCTGTCTTCACCCTCATGTTTAATCTTTAGATATCTAATTAAGACAAAAAAAGAAATTATATGTGTGGAATTTACATGCAAAGCAATGACAGCATTGTCCTGCTTTACACATATATTTTTTTAATTCTTGTATAATTATTATACATTTTATGATCTTTTATGAAAAATCATACCCAAAAATACTTCTCTACATTTCACGTGTGTTATTGTTTGAGGATCGTTTTAAAACGTAGCTGATTCAGTAAAGTTGAAAATGTTTATTGTAGATGTTTTCTTTTCGATATGAGAGATCTCTCAGTCAATATTCTTTACAGATTATCATATTGAAAAGCTTACTTTGACTTCAGCTAGCCTATAGAAGATGAGACCAAAATGCACTCTCGGTCCACACACACTCAATCTCTCTCTCTCTCTCTCTTTCTAATGCACTCTTAATGTGCTCTCTGGACCTTAGTGCATTTTCATTAAGATGCAATCCCAGCATGCACTAGGACTGGGAGGGCGTATGTTATTTGCGTGCTGTTTGTTACCTAAAGCTGTTGTTGCAGAGCTTTCCTATTAGTCATGTTCATTTCTTTCTTATGATACCATTAAGATATATTTTTGTGGTGGATGGGAGTGTGTGTTTTTTTTTTTCATAAGTGCAGTTTTTTGCTTTTACTTTTACTGGTTGAATTGAGAAGTATATTTGATTCTGGACTGTGAAATCATGCTGAATGTAATGACCACACTGAACACGCGCTCTTTTACAGTGGACAGAAGCTCCAAAGGGCCCAAAGCTGCAGGAGCAACAGCTGGACGGACACAGCAGCACAGCTCAGCTAGTCAAGGAGGACTGACGGAGGAAGAGGAAGAGAAAGATCTTCGTCTTCAAAATAAGAAGAACAGTCAATGCATCCTGCATCTACGTAAACTCATGGTTAATGGCAATCGACGCATGGAGGCTCTCGCCGTGGTTGTGCAGCATATCTTCAGTGAGGTTGGGGAACTTTACTGTTTGTCTTTCTTTCTTCTAGATGTTTCTTTGTCAGGTTTATTTTTCTTTTTTGCAATGGTTTTAAATTACCGAAATTCAGCACATTACTGATCTTTAGGCTCATAAGTGCTCTTTGGCAGAGAGCCAATTCAAAATAACTGGTTCTGATTTTAATATACTTTAAAATCTAATTTATTCCCATGATGGCAAAGAGGATTTTGCAGCAGCAATTTCTCGAATCTTTATTGTCACGTGATCCTTTAGAGATCATTCTAATATGCTTAGTCTTCTTTTTATCAATTTTGAAAACAGTTGTACTACTTAATGGAAACCAACAAATCTTTTAAACGTCTTTACTGTCATGTTTTATCAATGCATCCTTGCTAAACAAAACAACTCATTTCTTTCAACAAAGTTTTTATACCTAAACTTTTTAATTGTATTCTGTTTAACATCATTAGGCATATAATAATGTCTTGACTATTCAAATGATCATCATTCAAGAAATCTTTGTTCCTCTGTCCTAATAGTTAGATTATAATTGCAGGTATCTCAAATGATCATTTCATCCTTTGAAAATGTAATTGGGTCAGATGCAATTACAAAGATCTGAAATGTAATTACGGATAATCAAGCATGCTACAAAGGACTCGTCAAAATGTATACGCCTGTCTGTTTTGTCTGCAAAGCAGAGAAGTAGGAAATGCTTCATATGGTGGTACCATTAACCAGCATTTCCAGGCGTGTTGAACTTAAGAGGGCTCCAGGGGGATGTTTTCTCAAATTCACTTTAGATGTCATGCATGATTTAGGTTAGTCAATAAGCCAAGCTTGACCTAACCCCTTCACACGATCTCTTTGCAGCCCACCGAAACACAGGTACTTCTATTCATTCATGCTCATCGCCATCAGATCCACACACTACTGGGCCTCTGTAGTTCAGTGTTTGTGCTTGTGCATTGATCTCCCTCATTTAATTTACTTCTAACTTTCAGCCATTGTTCTGGAAATGGAATGTGGCTTCAGCATAGCAGAGGTAGCGACTGCACAATATAAGTTGAATAGGAAACAGTTGGTCTCTTTAGGGTCTCTTTGACGAAATGCCAGAGCCATCAAACTCTATTTATGTGACCTGGTCATGGTCAAATATCTGGGAGTGTCTGTAAAAGCCCTTTATTTTGTGATTGGCTGTATCCTGGAAACAGACTTGTCACAGTGCTAATCTTCATTCATCTTCTTTCAGTTTGCAAATATTTGCAGATCAAAGGAGCTGTCAATCACTAGGTGTAACTGAGTATTTAAGGTTTCATATAAGTCTGAATAAATCAAATGTGAGGTAAGTAAGATAGACACAGAATTTAACTCTCTTAGGATGTCTCAGATCATTTTTGAAAAACAGAAATTACAATTAACAAGTCTTTTTTTTTACATTTTAAATCTTAGGTATTTAGCTTGCCTAACCAGTAAAACATAATAATGAATCACCAGCATTGACATATCTGACATATCATGACTGATAGAATGTCTTTTTAATGCTTTAACATCTTGATAAGAAGTGTCTCAAATGTTTGTGTAGACTAGACCACATACAGACTTACTTAGTCTTAGATACATCTAATTATGTAATGTCATCGTTGATCATTCTGAAACCTCAGTGTGTAAAAGTGAAGTTTCAAGCCTACTCTTCACTTGATTTGGGAGTTTAGTAACACCCTACCATTTTGCACATTGGCTTATCTGACAGAGTAGGTTTGAGCGTAATCCCGCCCTCATGCGCCCGGAGGCAGAACCACTGACAGTAAAATCATCTAGATGCACAATGCTGTTCTGAATCATACACTAATGTCTAATGATGAGTGATCTTCTGAAGGCATGCACTGTCTTGTATTTCCTGCATGACTGGCTGGCCTAATTCTCGATTTTGATGTTGAAATTGATTGAGGCTAGAGAGGTGAAAGCCAGCAAGAATATACAAATACAACATCCACACAAATACTGAAGAAAGTACTGGCCTACTGACGGCAGCCAAAAAAGGCATTCCAGAGGTGGAGAAATGCAAAATGTTTTGTTGAAAGACTGACTGCAAATATTTGTTCTTTGAAATAATGGCCATCCATAAATCACGCGCATGGCTAGGAATGTGTATTTAGTAAGTTAATAGGGTTGATTATGATTTTGTATTGACTTAAAATTTACTTAAAATCTGCCTGAACTCCTACCTAGGTAAATGCTGTTAGCTAGGTTTGAAGTTGGGAACTTATTTAGGCTTATGTGAGCTAATGTTAGTGTAAAACTATGTTAATGGGTTACTCAATGCATGCACCCCACACCCAGTCTAGTAATCTTCACCCCAGGCGTACAATTACACCCAGAAACCCACAACTTTCTTTCATTCTTTCATATTTCTTTCTTTCTTTTCCCATTTTAGCCATCTCATTCCATGCATTCCTCAGCGTCTTATATATAATGTAAATTTGTTATCTTATCTCCTTATCTCTCAATAATAGCAAGGCTTCCCTCATCAATCCTTCTTATCAAAACAGCTTAAGAAAACACCTTAGGATACCTCACAAATTTTGCACTTCTACTCCAGAAAGCTTACTTATGGTCACATATTGTCTAGAAAACATAAATCTTTCTACTCATGAAAAAAGGGAGACTTTACTTTGGGGAAAGTTGACAGTTTTAGCCCTCGTGTCACCCACAGTGATTGATAGTGAGCACAGAGGAGGTGGGATGTTGCTGTGAGGAATGCACCAGCTGCTACTGAGCCCCAGGGGGCGGGATTTGGGGAAGGGGTGTGGTTCATTTTCCCACCTCGTTGCTGTTTGGCTGATAACAGTAGAGCAATGCGTCTGTGTACCCACCCACAAATGTACACTTTACCTTATTTCATAGAATACAGTTACATGTCATTTTTGATGCAGTTTTTTTATGGAAAATATCACTGTGGAAGTGTCCAATAAAATTAGATTTCAAGTAAAACTAGGTGAAATAATTTTCATTCAAGCACAAGCAAATTCTATGCTTCTAACTGTCATCAAAACTACTGCATATGGATTTGATTCAAATCTAATTTTGAGCAAATACCTCATTCCTTTTTAACTGAATAATTTCCCCCCTTTCTAAACACTCATTTGTTCTGAATCTTCATGTATTTTTCTTACACAGCTTTGCAGACCTGCGGTCTTCTACCTTGTAACGGTTCCCATGTTGACCATAATATTATATAAACTCCAATACACCAAGCAAGATCTTATTTATAGAACAGCCATGTTATGTATCCCTGATATCTCCTTTGGACTTTCTTCTTTCCTATGTACCTTGGCAAAAAGTGATTCTCCTATTACTTTGCTCTCAGTATATCAACCAATCAAATTGCTTGTCCACAAAAAATAAATATTTTCTTCATAACCACACAACTGACTTTTCCACCTACTCACTCTTTCAACATTCATCTTTCCATTTCCTCTTATCTGAGTTTCAACTCTCTTTCTCTTAGGAGGAATACGGGAACAGGTCTGTAATAGGGAGGGAATTGTTTCTAATGCAGCATGCCTGGAGACTGATGCTGACAGACCAGTTTTTAGAGTAGAGAAGGAGGAAAGGAGTTGAAGGTTGTTGGGTTGTTTGACTGGTAGGGGAGAAGAGAGAGCAGGAGCGCGAGTTTGAGAAGAAGATGGGCTCCTCCGGGAGCAAACCTGGCCTGAAGAAGCTTCCTGGCTCCAAGAAGAATCAAAAGGTGCAGTTTAGTTCCTTTGAGTGGTTATTTTGCACTTACTCTTATTTACTAGTTCCTTGCTACTCTGTTTCTCAGTAACTTCTTGAAGGCATTTTTGGATTCTTAACTTCCTGCTTATCAACCAATCCATTGTTTATCTTGTTAGGTGATTCATTAGGGTTAGTGATGGCAGTTGTGTATCATGTGTTGTGCATTCTTTATGTTTCCAGTTTGTGAGTTTAGCATTCAAACTTGAAGTGCACAATCACATGTCTGTAGAAGTGTTCCTTCTTCTGTGTTTTGCCCATGCAAAGTGTGTTTTTGTATAGCTTCCTCTTATCTCAGGCCGTGAACTAAATGTGTATGTAAGTACAGTAACCATAACAAGGAGTTTGTATTCAAGGTTTGAGTGTCAGCATCTTCTGTTGAGTTTGTCTTTCATGTGTTCTGACAGTCTTTATCACAGAACATAGTAATCTCTCCCAGGCCATGTGATCTTTGACTATGGAGAGGTTACTGTAACATTACGCGTCACTTAATCACAGACACACACATACGTCTTTCCTGGAACATTTAAATCAGCCTCACAATGACCCTTGATCCTTGCTGCAGATAAGAAACTGATTGAGATGGTTCTAATCCAACAACAACAATCCATTCTGCCAATACTGATGGTGTCCAGCTGAGAGTCACACGAAGTGCATGATATCATTGCAAAGACTTAGGGACTGCCGAGTGTTTTATTCATAATTTTAATCGAATGTGACTTTGTATTTATTGTGTAAAATGAATCAAGAAGTGACTTTGGTTTTTTTCAGTATGTTGGAGGAGTTGAAGCATATCTTGAATCTTTTCGTACTTTTGGGGAAATGTTAATGAGTGATCTGTAGTGCATAAATTCATCTGATTGATCAGTTCATAAGAATAAAATAATTTGGGATTAAATATGGTTAAATATGTTCTTGTTTAACAAACAGCAGTCTCATTTATATTTATTGACTGAGTGGCTAATTAAAGTAGCTAATTTCAACAAAATAATTCTTAGGTGCTTTCCCCCAGCAGTGATTATTTTATTATCTTTATTTATATGCTTAGTAATATTTCAAATTAGCTTTTATTTTCTCAGTTTTCATTTGAATTTTTTTTTTTTCTTTTAATAATTAGCTTTTGAATTTTGTTTCACCTTTAGTTTTAGTCATTTTAGTGCTTCAAATTCTATTTATTTAAAGAGCAATTTCCATTTTCATTTAGTTGTTTAGCAAATGCTCTTATCCAAAGCCACTTAGAAGTTTAAATCTTTTTTTAATTTCGTTAATCTAATACTACAATTGCAACCCATACTCTGTTTATATTTGTCTTTACTTTTGAAATAACCCTTTTCATTACTGTGGTTTTTTTTTTTTTTTTTTTTTTTTGTGGTTGCTGGTTATTTTTTTGTTTGTTTTTCTCTCTCTCTTGTTTTATTCTTTCTTTCTTTATTGGGATGGGGGGGTTGTTTCGTTTTGCAATGTATGTCAACCATACCGTCAATTCAGTCTGTTAAATCTTTTACATTTGTTCTTTTACACTTTTACAAGTCTTCACATTATCAATAACAAAAAAAAAATCTAATATATTGATTTAGTTTTATTAACAGGTGTTTGTTTAGTTTTAATTAACAGCAATGTCCCCTAGATTTGGTTTGTTAGGTCGTTGTTAATTTTTGTAAAAAAAAAATAAATATTGTGAAAACCTTTGCATTGTGACGAGCTATACTTCTAAAAAACTTAAAACAGCACATTATTATTATTATTATTTTATTAATTTGTATTTACTTTATTTTTTTGTATTAAAAACTTGTTACTGAAAATATGCACCTTTTATGACCCGAAGTGGAATAAAAAATAAATTTTAAAGAATATAAAAAAAAATCTTTTATGTGTGTATATATATATATATATATATATATATATATTTTATATATGTAATATATAATTAGTGTAGGAAATATAATATAATATATAATATATTCTAAAAGTCTAATACTATACATTGTGTTTACTCAAAATCTTTGTTAAATATTTTATTGCCAGCTATGCTTTCACATTTTCTTGATTTGTTAGAGTGACTCATTTTTGTCTTTGTATCTTCTGTTATGTGTTAAAGCGTGAGGTGGCTGTCAAACAGAAGGAAGAACTTTCTGTCCAAATCAACAACCTGCGAGAGCAACTGGGTAAGCAACACATGTCCAGTCACACAGAGAGGCTAGGTTATTATGTCCCTTCTCAAGGCTCACAGACCGCAAGCTTTCATCTTGGTTAGATAACGGTCATTTAACAGGTGCTTTTATTCAAAGTCGCTTGAAAAACACAAATTGTAAGCAAAGTCTCTGTGAAAAACCTTGAAACGGCTGCCTTGCTCAAGGGCATAATTCTGATAAAATTGGTCTGTGTGAATGAATGTCTAGTTTGAGTCACACCTAGTTGAAATTGCTGAAAATGTTTAGTACTTTTTTTTTCTTATGGATTATTTACCCGAGCTATATTTACTCTTCTTTAGAAAATGTTAAATTCTAGTGATTTATGTATTATTTTTTCCTATATTATCATTAACACCATTTAGCTTTTTTGCCTTGCTGTGATGTGCAAGTCGCATATTAGGTTTTGGATGATATTGTTCTTTACATTCCAGAATGAAGCTGTTTCATGTTTTATGCTGTTGAATTCTCTGCTCTGATGAGCATCTTATTGATGGAAGTGAACAGCTCATTGTTTAGAAATTGGGAAACCAATGTTAACAACCACAGCAATCACACTCCACCTGTTTTAATACGCCCTGTAGACATTTGACAGCCTTTTTATTGTGTTTGGCGTTGGTGTATGTATTTATGATAGCAACAAAATATGACTCCTCAATGCATTTGTACCTTAAACGCAAATACACACACATTCTTGGCAAGCCTGGACACACACACATTTTGAATGCTGTAGAATGTTAAGGATGTGCAGCTTGTTATGTTTAATTAGTCTGGTCTTCCACACTGCCATGGCCTTTGGCTTCAGGACAAGTGTGAGGGATGTGTGTGGTGTATGAGGAATGTTTCACTCACACTGGCTCCAGTTTGCAAGTCTGAAGGTGCAGTTGGCCAAATGACACTCTGCTCCTAAAGTTCAGTGCCCCTTACCTCACAGAATTCAAAGAAATAGTTATCCTGAAGCTTCAGAAATGCATGCATGCTAGGATTAAATGTCCTTTGAATTACGCAATTTTGATGGAAATGTGCTAATTATTCTTTTTTTTTTAAAGAATAGAATTCTTAATGCAGTATTTTCTAAAATCAAATCTTGATTTTACGAAATATTTTGATAATTAAATTAGTTCCATTCCAAATTCTATTGATAATTTAAGTATAATTTAAGTATTTGTATTATTATTTTATTATTATTATGGAATTTATTAATATTTTAAATCTTTTAACTTATATTTTCATTTTTCAATATTTACATTTTTAAGCAAGTCTTTTTTATGTGCTTTTTATTAGTATTTATTTATTTTTTATTGTTTTTTAGCTTTATTTTCTTTTCAGTATTTTTTTTCAACTTTAAAACTGCTAGAAATAAAATAAAATACATTTTTATTCTATATTCCTATTTTTTCTAGTTTTAACAGTTTTATTCTGTTTTTATTTAATTTAATCTTTATTTCAGTTAACAACTATTTTCAGTAGTTTTAACTTTGAATATTGTTCTACTGCTTTGATTTGCTCTAGGTTAAATTCTAGTTTTTATTCTCTTTGGCGAATAAAACCCATGATATGTTCTAGATTTTGTTATATTTTACTGGCTCTTTAGAGAATGGATTTTACTGACTTTTTAGAAAATTAACCAACTGGTGGTTTCTATGTTGTTTTGTCTGAACCATCAGAACATTCTACATTCAGCAATTTAACATAAAAAGTTTTATTTACATTACATAAATCACAATAAAAATCTATAAAACAAAATCTAGAATGTACTGATGGTTTTTACTATTTGTTCAAGTTTCTGTCAAGACTAATGCCAAATTTCTCAAAGCCCTGATTCAGACCAATACCTGTCCAGCATTAATTTCAAGTAGCCACATCTATGTATCTATGGTAGATACGGAGTAGTTGAATCCAAGACTTAGATCTAGACCAAGCACTAAGACTAAGCCAAGTTTATGTAACTCTTGGGAGTTCAGGATTACAAGATCAAGATCAATCTTCTTCCTAACATGCTCCTCTCTATCACTTCTTCTCCAGGTAACTCTATCACATGTTGTGAGCAGCTGGAGAGAGAGAAGGAGGAGGTTCGTGTAACTTTGGAGGCATTGTTTCAGAAACTACAGGAGCAGCATCAGGCAGAACTACAGCAGCTGGAAGAGCGACTGAAGGACTTCTACTCTGCAGAATGGGACAAGACCCACGAAGCCTATCAAAGGGAGGCGGATAAATGCAGGGTGCTCATGCAGCAGCAGGTAGGATCTTACCCGGGCTTGCCTCTGCTTACGTCACACTAAAATCACAATTGTTATGTAATCATGTTAAACTATACAAATAACAAAGCTCTTATCACGCAATATTACATCTGGTTTATTGTGAGCACATTATCTTAATGTGTGAACCATTTTTTTCCTTGGTTATAGACAACTGACTAAATGGCATCTGTAATTATAACCATTTTTAAGTGATGCTGCATCTGCCCTGCAAAAAAGTATTATTTTTTTCTTGTTTGATGGTGATGAGTATGGTTTCCACTGACAGGTGGAGGATGTGAGGAGCAAACAAGAAGCCCTGAGGAACCAACAGGAAGTGGCACACACTCAGCAGATAGCAACACTGAAACAGGAACATGAGACTTCACTTGCAGGTAATTTCACACATTAAAAGGCCTATTGTTTATCTTTTCATTACATGTATTTTGATTTAATCTTTCTGTCAGATGAAAAAAATCAAACCATGTTTTGTTTTTTGTTTTATTCCAGAGCTCAGAAAGACCCATGAACAGGACATGCAAGAACTTGATAAAACACTCAAGGAGTCTGAAGCCATGCTCAATGTATGCGTCCTCATCTTTGCATACAAATAGTATTCATATGATATATATATATATATATATATATAGTATTCATATCATGCCTAATTTGCTAATTGAAAAAAATGTGTATATGCTTTTTGATAATTGTTTATTTATTACATTTTCTCTCCCCCACAGGAGAAAATTCAGACTTTGACAGCAGAAAACGAGGCTTTGAAAGAGAGACTCAGAGAAGAGGAGGAACGGAGGAGAGCTCTGGCAGACAAAAGTCAGGTAAAATTTGCAATAGTTTTGTCATAATATTTATTATTCACAGTATAACCATGTTGCTGGTTAACGGTTAGTAATAGTGTATATGTATTGTCATATTTTCAATTTATTAATTTTAGTTTTAGTCATTTCATGTTTTTTAATCATACTTTTTAACATTCTATTAGGCTGATTTTTTTCTCTTAGGCATAGTAATTTTACAGAAATGCCTCTTAATAGTTATAAACAACAACACTTGCACCAAGAACGGCACACTAAAGCAGTCCATTAGAAATGTTTCAATTTGCGTAGTTCTTCTGTTCTTATGCCAACAACAGCATCCCAAACCGTAGTTTCAAGAGGGCTAGTGGGACATCGGATTAACCATCTTGACCATGTAAAGCTAGTTACACACGCCAAGCCTGTGACCCGTAGAGATGCTCCATGTATTTCCTTGTGGTCCCAGATGGAGTAAACACAAACTGAGCACCTGTTTCTCTGTGTGCAGAAGGACGCCCACACACTGTATTTGGAACAGGAGCTGGAGAGTCTCAGAGCCGTGCTGGAAATAAAGACCAACCAGATACACCAGCAAGACAAGAAGCTCATGCAGATGGACAAACTGGTAAGAATATGCACACATGTAATAAATATGCCTTAGATGCCCCTGTAGCTTCCTTGTAGCATTATGAGCATAACATTTTGAATTAGTAGTCAGCTTCCTTATTACATAATTAATGTCACTGTTAGATATTGACTGACTAATCTAAAATTATTACTTACATTTTGAGTGAACTATTCTTTTTCAATGACTATACAACACTTAAGAAGAAGTCCAAAGTGATATAGAACACTACAGCGATAAAACTGTGATGGAGTAAATACTACAGGGGAAAAAAGCAGTTTCTACATGAAAGTTAGTTCAGGCAGTAATTAAACGGTACATTCTATAAGTGTAGAAATAAAAGCGTAAATATCAATGTTATAAAATTAAGTAAAAACTACTCAGCTTTTCTGATACTGGCGTTCCCATCATGCACTGGGGCATGAATAATAAAAAGATTTTTTTTGCTGTTTTCCAGCTGTTTTTTTGTTAGGTTTAGTAGCTTTAATTTTCTGTAATTATTATTTTTTTCTTTTTGTAATTGAATTTCCTTTTTTACATTTTCTTTAATGACGCATTAATTCTCAAAAACAGTCAACAGAATGTTACAGTCATTGTGTATTGTGTACATAAGTATCGAAGTCTCTGTGTTTGGACTGCCACATTATCAATTATGTAGATAGTAAGGTGTCTACATGATATCTGTTGCATCATTACTGAGTAAAACCTACACTTCTAAAACGTGGTTTAAGTCAGTGAGTAAAATTGAGTAAAAAAGGGAAATGAATCAAACTTTTACTGGTCAAGCTAAAGTTACTTATTTTTAAGTACTATTTACTTAATTCTACATGTGAAATAATGAAATAATTGTCATATTTACTTACGTTTTTTTATAAATAGTAAGTTTAAGTAAAAATTTACTTTGAGTGCAAATTGTTATGAAAATTTTTGAGTAAAGCCTGCAAGTGTTTTGTTTTGTTTTGTTTATTTAG
>JAUMHI010000033.1:10088021-10116440 GCA_032359435.1 Enteromius unitaeniatus | reverse complement strand
AACAAGCTATTAACCTAATCATCTGAATCAACTAATTAACTCTAAACACCTGCAAAAGATTCCTGAGGCTTTTAAAATGCAGTTTTATTTTGTTTTTGTACTGACAACTTTTTATTTTCCCTCTCATCTCTAGACTCTTTCATACATGCTGCAGGCTCTACTCGCAGGCCCCTATGGTGTTTTGTCCAATAATGTGACCTCTCCTCAAATCCCTTTTATCATGCACCAATTAAACCAGTGTTACACACAGCTGGCTTGGCAGCAGAACAATGTCAATCGGTGGGTTTTTAGACTTTAAAATAATAAATAGAAATTGGAAGAAAAATGTTTTGCTACGCATGAAGAATGAGGTGTTTACTGAAGAAACACTACAGTTTAAAAGTTAGGTTTTTTGGAAGATGTCTCTCCAAATGCTCTTTAAGTCTTTATTTAATCTAAAAGGACCATAAATACAGTAACATTGTTGTTAGCATTTTTTTTGCATTTTGTATTTTAGTACCCTTTAAACTATAGAATTGTAAATATCATTTGTTATAACATTTAAACAATTTTCCCCCCCCTCTGGTAGGTTGAAACAGGTTCTGAATGATATGTTACGGCAGCAGCAGAGTCAGTCATTATCAGGACAGCAGCAACATCAAAATGTTGGGCATGATTTTGCATCATCTTTGTTCGTAAACTATCCTCCTGTCAATACACTCAATATGCCTGGACTCCCAAACTTCTCCACTTTGCCAACTGGTATGTCTGCTATCTGTTTGTATAACATAATGACATAATTCCATATACAGGGCTCCAGACAAAAAAAACCTTAGGTTCCAAATATTTTTTTTAGGTGCCACAGAATAAACATAAACTTTTACATGAGACATTTAAGTAAGTTGGATGTATTAACTCTTTAAAAAAAAAAACTTTTCAATTCAATCATTTCAATCTCTGTTGCACAAGTAAGCTTATTTAGCAGGTGGGTGCCAGAGATGAGGAAACTTTTGAAACTTTTCCCACTAAAGCTTTGTACATATTTTTAGTTTAATATGTGAGCATAACAAAAGATGTGATCACAAAACAATGAAGGAAAAATGTGCAGTCATAACATGTAAAAATAGTCGCCAATGGCGACCTCAGCAAAAACGCAAATATAAACGTAATATTTTTTTTATTTGCAGTCTGGAGCCCTGATATGTATATAAATGTTTAACTTTCAACCTTTTATTTCTTTTTTGTCTTCTTTTCTGGCTTTAGGCTTTAATTTTAGTCCCATATTTCCCTCCTCAGTAGAAGATTTTCAGCAAAACCAGGCCAGTTCAGATCAACAGCATGATCCAAACATATCCCTTAAAACGGAATACATGAGTTTCCCCCCTCCGCTACAGAGATCTCCATTGAATAATGCAAAGAAACGGTACAAATGTTTCTTTATTTTGGTTTGAGGTAGTGTAATCCTAATTATATTAATTTCAGTCTTACCTGCAGTCCAAGTGAGTTTACCTGTTGAGTAAACCATAAAAAGGAAGAAAACTTTGCCTAATTTTATTTTATTTTTTCCCTTACAGGTTTCAGTCTCAACCTGACAATGTGCCTGATGCTAACAACTCTAGCTGGTTAAACTCCTCTCTGAATCGCTCGGGTCAGAGAACCACCCTCACCTCTGACCATCAAAGTCAAGTAGAGCAGAACTCTCCCTCCTCCTCCCCTGTCCCTCACCCTTCCACTTCCCGGGACCTTTCTTACATACCTGACTCCCAGGAGTCTATAAGCAGCCTTCCAGACAGGGCAGATCCAACCACAGTCACCAAGACTTTCAGAGCAGGACGTAAGGCTGCAGCACAGGCCAGCCTGGCTTCTAGAGACAAGACTCCCAACACAAAGAGCCGCCGCAGGAGAGGCAGGGGACAGAAGAACACCGGTATGTCTTTATTTAAAATTAACATACTACAAACTTAACAGCACATTAAAAAGCAAAATTTAAAAGTTTATCTCAGTCACATTTATTGAATTAATAATAAAACTTTTAAGTCACTCAGTTCAGTCAAATGGAGTTCAGTTTTGTTGTTTTCACTTTCAGCATCTGTGGACAGTGACAGTGCTTCAAGTGACTCTCATTTTCATCAGGACAGAGAGCGCTCCTCTCAGGTCAGATACAAAGATCTCAACCAGGGTTTGCTAGACAAACTCACACAGGAGAAATTGGACAGCAAGACGAAGAGCAGCAAGCCAAATGACGTTTCATCTGGTATGCCTTTTGATAGATTCTGCTACAGATGTCATTGGATAAACCAAATATATCAATTCATCTTTTCCATTCATCAGTTCAGCTATACATGTAATGTAGAACAGTGGAAAGAATCTTGTTAGGATACTGTATATTCTTCATGCATCCTCAAGCATCTGCCACGAACACATTATTTAATTTGAACATCATATGTCCATATATTTTGAACATTTTATGTTCCCTATGTCCTTATATTGTTTTATGGTGTTACTCAATTTCATTTTCATATCTGATTTTGTTCACATTTCATTTTGGGATTTATGCTTGGTTTCTTCACAGCATATGCTTGGAGAACACCTTTTCTCTGTAACAGAATTGCATGCACTGAAGTCCCAGGTAACTCCAAGTTCATCAGCTGTTTTGACCTGCTAACTACCTGTTAACATTTAACATCTCTTTTTTTTATCTGCATATTTTCTTTTCCTCCTCTTTCTAAACTGCATTGACATTCATAGTACTAAGTTTGGGTCAGGTGTTTTAATTTTAAAGGCACAGAAGCTCTCGTACATAGAAAGTTGTTAAATGTTAATTTCTAGTCCAGTATCATTATTTAAAAAATTGGGAGTGAAAAAAGGGGAGTAATCTGCTGTGTTATTTATAACACCATTATTTTATGTCATGGATGTTTAATATCTTTGCCTTTGAGTTAAATTCACAGAACTGTGGATCTGAGCATGGTTTTGAGCAAAAACAAGTTCAACTCTTGAATTTTCTTGAGTGTTAAGTGAACATAGTTCTTTTAAATGTTGTGTGAAGTTTAAGTATTAAAGGTCCTGTTAATGAAGTACTTGAAGTTATGTAAAACACATTTGCACATATTTCTTAACAGGAGATTGTCTGTGTTCATCTCTAATTTTGTTCTATCTGTGTGTGTTTCTTTTTTCTAGATGCGAGCAGTGATTTCTCTCTGTTTGAGGCCCTGAGAGAGACAATCTACTCTGAGGTAGCAACGCTGATTTCTCAGAATGAGTCTCGCCCTCACTTCCTCATTGAACTTTTCCATGAGCTTCAGTTGCTTAATACAGACTACCTTCGCCAGAGGGCCCTCTATTCACTACAGGTACAGTACACAACAATCAAACTTGTGCTCACATGGAGACTGGATCAATTTCTGCGTTAATTGTGTTGGAAATCTGCTAAACGAAGAACCTCAGACCTGAAAATGTTAAAAAGGAAGGTCAGATTAGCCAAATGTACAAAACAAATATGCAGGTAGCATAGTGTGTTAAATGTACAGCTCCATTCCAAAGACCATTCCAAATCAGTATTTCTACATGTATGGCAGATCAACTCAACCAACTCTTATTTAATGAGGAAAAGTATAATAACCACTCCTGTGATCATCACTATCCTATTGCTGTCGAACCAACTGGATGCCAAAAACATTGTTTAGAAATATTTCAAAAATAATTTGAATCAAAAAATAACTATTTTGCCAAAAGAGTTGAAAATAACAATTTTGATTGAGAAAAGGAAGGGTTTAGTTCTGGCTTTACTGGCAGAGGGAGACAGTGAGTTCCATTTTTTTTTTATTTCAAAGACAGCGGTTTAAGAGAAACAAGGTCAAGCTGCAGACAATGGGAACAAAGCTACTTACTGGCAGGGGGTGAAAACTGGGGATGACCGCCAATTCATTCAAATTTTGGTGGAGGATCAGTGATGATCTGGGGTGCAAATAAATGCTCTAAATGACTATATATTTTATGTGGAGTTTGGGGGAGATGTGTCAGTAGTTATAGACTAAATATAAAATTTTAATTTTACTCAAACATACCTGTACTTGGTAAAATTTTGATGACGCCTGCTGCATTAAAGAGCGTCCAATTTAATTAATGTTTGCTTTTCAACATGAATTTGGCATAATTTTTAAAGTTTTTAAAGTCAGAAAAGCTTACAGAACACGTATCCATATCAGTAATGATTAAATGAGAATTGCTAATGATCTTACCTGTTGAAGTTTGTTCAAGTTGTGCACAGATAGACACTGCTTTTGTGCACTTTTACTCGCGTGTCTCAGTCATTTCAATCTCTGTTGCACAAGTAAGCTTATTAAGCAGGTGGGTGCCAGAGATGAGGAAACTTTTGAAACTTTTCCCACTAAAGCTTTGTACATTTTTAGTTTAATATGTGAGCATAACAAAAGATGTGATCACAAAACAATGAAGGAAAAATGTGCAGTCATAACATGTAAAAATAGTCGCCAATGGCGACCTCAGCAAAAACGCAAATATAAACGTAATATTTTTTTTATTTGCAGTCTGGAGCCCTGATATGTATATAAATGTTTAACTTTCAACCTTTTATTTCTTTTTTGTCTTCTTTTCTGGCTTTAGGCTTTAATTTTAGTCCCATATTTCCCTCCTCAGTAGAAGATTTTCAGCAAAACCAGGCCAGTTCAGATCAACAGCATGATCCAAACATATCCCTTAAAACGGAATACATGAGTTTCCCCCCTCCGCTACAGAGATCTCCATTGAATAATGCAAAGAAACGGTACAAATGTTTCTTTATTTTGGTTTGAGGTAGTGTAATCCTAATTATATTAATTTCAGTCTTACCTGCAGTCCAAGTGAGTTTACCTGTTGAGTAAACCATAAAAAGGAAGAAAACTTTGCCTAATTTTATTTTATTTTTTCCCTTACAGGTTTCAGTCTCAACCTGACAATGTGCCTGATGCTAACAACTCTAGCTGGTTAAACTCCTCTCTGAATCGCTCGGGTCAGAGAACCACCCTCACCTCTGACCATCAAAGTCAAGTAGAGCAGAACTCTCCCTCCTCCTCCCCTGTCCCTCACCCTTCCACTTCCCGGGACCTTTCTTACATACCTGACTCCCAGGAGTCTATAAGCAGCCTTCCAGACAGGGCAGATCCAACCACAGTCACCAAGACTTTCAGAGCAGGACGTAAGGCTGCAGCACAGGCCAGCCTGGCTTCTAGAGACAAGACTCCCAACACAAAGAGCCGCCGCAGGAGAGGCAGGGGACAGAAGAACACCGGTATGTCTTTATTTAAAATTAACATACTACAAACTTAACAGCACATTAAAAAGCAAAATTTAAAAGTTTATCTCAGTCACATTTATTGAATTAATAATAAAACTTTTAAGTCACTCAGTTCAGTCAAATGGAGTTCAGTTTTGTTGTTTTCACTTTCAGCATCTGTGGACAGTGACAGTGCTTCAAGTGACTCTCATTTTCATCAGGACAGAGAGCGCTCCTCTCAGGTCAGATACAAAGATCTCAACCAGGGTTTGCTAGACAAACTCACACAGGAGAAATTGGACAGCAAGACGAAGAGCAGCAAGCCAAATGACGTTTCATCTGGTATGCCTTTTGATAGATTCTGCTACAGATGTCATTGGATAAACCAAATATATCAATTCATCTTTTCCATTCATCAGTTCAGCTATACATGTAATGTAGAACAGTGGAAAGAATCTTGTTAGGATACTGTATATTCTTCATGCATCCTCAAGCATCTGCCACGAACACATTATTTAATTTGAACATCATATGTCCATATATTTTGAACATTTTATGTTCCCTATGTCCTTATATTGTTTTATGGTGTTACTCAATTTCATTTTCATATCTGATTTTGTTCACATTTCATTTTGGGATTTATGCTTGGTTTCTTCACAGCATATGCTTGGAGAACACCTTTTCTCTGTAACAGAATTGCATGCACTGAAGTCCCAGGTAACTCCAAGTTCATCAGCTGTTTTGACCTGCTAACTACCTGTTAACATTTAACATCTCTTTTTTTTATCTGCATATTTTCTTTTCCTCCTCTTTCTAAACTGCATTGACATTCATAGTACTAAGTTTGGGTCAGGTGTTTTAATTTTAAAGGCACAGAAGCTCTCGTACATAGAAAGTTGTTAAATGTTAATTTCTAGTCCAGTATCATTATTTAAAAAATTGGGAGTGAAAAAAGGGGAGTAATCTGCTGTGTTATTTATAACACCATTATTTTATGTCATGGATGTTTAATATCTTTGCCTTTGAGTTAAATTCACAGAACTGTGGATCTGAGCATGGTTTTGAGCAAAAACAAGTTCAACTCTTGAATTTTCTTGAGTGTTAAGTGAACATAGTTCTTTTAAATGTTGTGTGAAGTTTAAGTATTAAAGGTCCTGTTAATGAAGTACTTGAAGTTATGTAAAACACATTTGCACATATTTCTTAACAGGAGATTGTCTGTGTTCATCTCTAATTTTGTTCTATCTGTGTGTGTTTCTTTTTTCTAGATGCGAGCAGTGATTTCTCTCTGTTTGAGGCCCTGAGAGAGACAATCTACTCTGAGGTAGCAACGCTGATTTCTCAGAATGAGTCTCGCCCTCACTTCCTCATTGAACTTTTCCATGAGCTTCAGTTGCTTAATACAGACTACCTTCGCCAGAGGGCCCTCTATTCACTACAGGTACAGTACACAACAATCAAACTTGTGCTCACATGGAGACTGGATCAATTTCTGCGTTAATTGTGTTGGAAATCTGCTAAACGAAGAACCTCAGACCTGAAAATGTTAAAAAGGAAGGTCAGATTAGCCAAATGTACAAAACAAATATGCAGGTAGCATAGTGTGTTAAATGTACAGCTCCATTCCAAAGACCATTCCAAATCAGTATTTCTACATGTATGGCAGATCAACTCAACCAACTCTTATTTAATGAGGAAAAGTATAATAACCACTCCTGTGATCATCACTATCCTATTGCTGTCGAACCAACTGGATGCCAAAAACATTGTTTAGAAATATTTCAAAAATAATTTGAATCAAAAAATAACTATTTTGCCAAAAGAGTTGAAAATAACAATTTTGATTGAGAAAAGGAAGGGTTTAGTTCTGGCTTTACTGGCAGAGGGAGACAGTGAGTTCCATTTTTTTTTTATTTCAAAGACAGCGGTTTAAGAGAAACAAGGTCAAGCTGCAGACAATGGGAACAAAGCTACTTACTGGCAGGGGGTGAAAACTGGGGATGACCGCCAATTCATTCAAATTTTGGTGGAGGATCAGTGATGATCTGGGGTGCAAATAAATGCTCTAAATGACTATATATTTTATGTGGAGTTTGGGGGAGATGTGTCAGTAGTTATAGACTAAATATAAAATTTTAATTTTACTCAAACATACCTGTACTTGGTAAAATTTTGATGACGCCTGCTGCATTAAAGAGCGTCCAATTTAATTAATGTTTGCTTTTCAACATGAATTTGGCATAATTTTTAAAGTTTTTAAAGTCAGAAAAGCTTACAGAACACGTGACTTTAATTTTGACTATATCAGTAGATCTCTTTTCATAGTTGTGTGGTACTGCATCTCTTTTTAAAGTAATAACCATATTTCATTGTTGGCTCTGGCAACCAGGACATTGTAACGAGGCACCTGACTGAAAAGAGCGTGGCAGATGAGCAGGCATCTTCTTTGGGTCCGACTGTATGGGCCACAGGCTCCCAGTCAGAGCTCACACCTAGTGAGAGCTTGGCCACCAGCGACAATGTGAGACACATGCTCCCTCATCTGTTTTTTCCCCCCTCGTTAATTATCACACAAGTTAATGTTGGCTTACGATTCCAGGATGCATCTGAGAAGATTGTAACTGTTAAATCCAACTCTGTACTGAAGAGGGTAGCAGATAGAGACTCAATGGACAATGAGAGCCTGCTGTCCACCTCTTCCAACCTTGAGCCCTTTGCTAGTGATGACCTGGGTAAGAAGACAGAGTTGCATAATACTAAAAACGCTTGAAATGGGTTGCTTACCACAATCATGCTTGCTTTGCTGGGCTGGGACACCTCTTGAATGCTACTATGTTTCTCTGTCTCTCTCTATCCATTGATTTCATTTCTGCTCCTCCAGGTAACACAGTAATTCATTTAGATAAGGCATTGGCCAGGATGAGGGAGTATGAGCGCATGAAGCTGAGGGCTGAGTGTAACACAGATAACCCTGAGCACAGCCCTGGCGCTGCTGCTGCTGCCTCAGCACTCACTCAAGGTACTACTGTGAACACACTCGGAGTGCAGATTAGACCCAGCATTCTGTTGAAAGTGCTTCTATCTGTGTGTCTCTACCAGATTCAATGCCACAAGTTTTCACACACAACCAATACAAAGAGATTTTCAATCATAGAAACCATACAGCTAGCAAATAACTGGATAGAAACATATTGCGTTGTATCTGCTTATGTTGGACTATGACTTTTAAAAATGTCTACTGATTCTCTGTCTAAAAGAAATAATCCAGGCTTTTTACAATTTAGTGACTGTGTATCACACTTTTGGCAGCATCTTGATTTTTAAAGGCTGCAATTTTGAAGTGTCCTTTAATACAAGTAATATTTTTGGCACATGATTACTTGTTGAAATAAATTGTTTTTTGAAACTTTGTCCATGAGTAGCATAAGAATCCAATTTTTTAACGGTGTAAACAACTCCATCTTACCCCTTCTTTAAATTTCTCATTCATTAGGCTGACAATGCACTGGAATATTCCTTTTCTCTGAGAGTTTGCTTTTAATGATTATGGGGATTAGATGTTTATAATTAGCAACTGGCTAAAACTCTGCTTGCTTTAATCGTACATATAATGAATGCTTGGGTTTTGTACTTCTTTAAGTAGCAAATTCTGTGTATGTGTGTCAATTCAGGTGCAGGACATTCATCTACAGATGCGCATTGTCCTCAGATTGACACACAACAGCTTGACAGACAGATCAAAGCTATCATGACAGAAGTTATTCCCTTCCTAAAGGTACGCTTGCTCTGCTTTTCTTTTAAAATGTACAAATAAATGAACCATCAAAGCTGCAGTTCATAGACCAGCTGATTCGCTCATGTCTTTCTGTCAGGAGCATGTTGGGGAGGAGTGTTCACATCACCTGCTCACATCTGTGAGACGCATGGTGCTCAAACTCACTCAGCAAAATGATGAAAGCAAAGAGTTTGTTCGGTTCTTCCACCGACAGCTGGGCGGCATCTTGCAGGCAAGTTTTCATTTATTTGTAATTAGCTCTTTTTTGTGTGTGTTTGTTTGTTGAAAGGTTTTTCTTTTTGGCAGTGTAACAACCTCATTTACAGCAGCAACAACAAAAAATAATGTACTTTTATCATGAAATAAAATGTCTCGTATTGTGCACACCTACGTTTTGGGAAGGAACTGTTTTTGAAAATGTTGTGTTTGAATATTTAAACATGATGCTCTAAAATAGCCAATGTAGGTAGCCTGCATTTCATTATGAATGTTTGAAGTGCATAATAATTACCAAGATCTTGGTTTTGGGCACAGGACTCCTTGAGTAAGTTTGTGGGGCGGACACTGCAGGACTGTGGTGAGGACCTGCTGGTAGAGATCTCAGAGATCCTCTTTAATGAACTTGCCTTCTTCAGACTGATGCAGGATTTAGATCAGAACACCTCCAAAAACAAACACAGAACCAATAGGCGCTCTGACCACACATCTCCAAAACACTCACCTCACACCAAGGTAGGCTTGAGTGATTAATCATCGGCGTGTGTCTGTAACAATGTTTTCGTGTTTGAGTGAGTAAAATGATGAGTGTTTTTGTTTTTTTTAATTTAGGAGGCAAAAACACTAGAGAGAGAAAAGACGTTTTCCCCATCATATTTTGATGAAGACAGAGTAAGTTATAATTGTTGATACACTTACCACATTCACTGTAAAACCCTAAGCAGCTACACTGCTAATGAATCTAGCCCCATGTTAGCCCCAAGTCAAGTATCAATAAGAAGGAACCCGTTTCTGTTGTATGTCTATTGGTGTTTATTTTATTTTTTATTTTTTGAAATGTCGTAATTTGACTTCAATGTTTATTTTGTTTTTTTCTCCCTTAGGATCAGGATGAAACAGAGCAGGGTGGGATGCGTCATGAGAGAGAAGAGGACAAGGAGAAAGATGCACAGAGCAGTGAAGCATCTGAGGTGGAAGAAGAGGAGGGAGAAGGGCTGCCTCTTTCTATAAGTATGTTTATCTTAAACAGACAGAAACCGAAAATTTAGCTTGCCTTTGGGGGAAAGAAATTGTACCGTAAAAAAGAAAAAATACTTGATCACTTTTGCTCACGATGGCTGCTCAAAAACATACTAAAAAGAGAAAAATTGTGCAAATTAATTTTAATTTAAAATCAATTTCTAGTTTCCTGTTTTAATACATTGTAAAATGTATTTTACATTTATTTGTTTTGCAGCTAAGTTGAATTGTCAGCAGCCATTTCTCTTTCAGTGTCACATAATCATTTAGAAAATCCTGACTTTTGATCAATTTTGTGTTTCCTTGCTGAATTATTTTTTCAAAAAAAGAAGTACAGACCCCAGATTTTTTAACTGTACTGTAAAAATGTTACGTTGAACTATAATGTTAATATTTTAAGTGATTACATAATGTTCTTTAAATTGGCATCAACACGCCATCTTGGGTATATTGTATGCTCACTTTTCTATATCACCTGGGCGAGTGTTTGCTGGAGCGTGTCTGTCTTATCACCTACAGGTTGAGACTGTTCTGTAATATATTTGACTTTGATAAGAATCTGTTTGACTTCTGTGTTGTGGGTTTTTTTTCCCTTTAGGCCTGTCTAAAGCAGAGACACAGGCTCTATGCAACTACGGCAGTGGAGAAGATGAAAATGAAGTGGAGGAGATGGAGGAGTTTGAGGCTGGACCTGTTGAGGTGCAAACATCATTACAAGCCAGCATGGACAACACTAGTGAACACAGCCAGGTGTGTTCGCATTTACAGAAGAGAGAGCCAATAATCTGACTCCGCTCAGACAAATGACAAACACACTAATAATGACCTGTTGTGTTGTTCCAGGGCTCTGCTTTACAAAACGAAGCCCCCCAGGAAACCAAATCGGACTTAGAAAACTCAGAATACAGCCAATGTATGCCTTTTACTTCATTATTATACCAGTGACATTTATTGAGAATTTTGGGGGTATTTAAACCCCGCTCATTGAATTTTGTCTTCTATTTTCAAACAGTGCAAAACATTAAATTGGAGTCCAAAGACATGGTTCAGCCTCCACAGGAGGGCACAGTGGAGGCAAAAACTGCTTCAGGAGATGAAAGAGTGGAGGAGGAGGAGGAGGACTGTACTGTTTCTCCAGCCCAGGAAACTCCACAGAGCTCAGATACAGCCAGTCCTGACACAGAGTCTCCAGTCATGATCAACACTGATGTGTGTCTCATCAAACATCTTTTATTGGTTATTTAGATTGGTTTTTAAAACACATATTATACTCCTTTTTTTTGGTCTGACTTTTTATAATATAGGAGGCTGGATCTGGAAATACCAGTCAGAGATCAGATGAGGAAGATTTTGTGAAGGTTGAGGATCTTCCTCTTCAAATGTCTGTTCTTTGTGAGGTAAGAGCTTGAGTGATCAATCTATAATAAAGATGAGGCACAACAGTAGTAGCTATATTTTCTAAAGAGTAAAAGACATCTCCAGAGAGCGCTGTTGTTAAAAATGTTCTTTGCTTATAATTTGTACAGGAAGAGCTTTGTAAGAGGATCTCAGAAGAGCAGCAAAATAATAACTTGGCTGCTGAAATTGTGAATGGAAATGAAGATGAAATTTCAGGATTGGTGGGAAACGCTCAAGCACTCAAAGAGCCAGGTAACTATTAAATGGCACTCAGACTTTATGCATTGGATATTGATGATATTAGGAATTACTATGATTTGCTTATCAGCAGATATCCCTGTTTTACTTGTAATAAATGTAAATCATATCCTTTTTTTTTTTTAGAAACCATTGGAGCACAGAGTGCATGAGAATGGTCTTTTGATCCGTCTTACACGGCAAATCATCATTCATGCAACATTACTGTATAATAAGCTTATTACATTAAGATTCCTTGGAAACAGCTAAGCTAAGTGAATTAGCCTGTCAGCATGTGTGATCTAACAGTTCAAGAGACACTAGGGAAGTCTCTGTACACTTGTAATAGTTTTACTTGGATTGTTTTATGAATGTAGGAAATGTTTTGAAGGGGCTCTGTCTTTAGGCCTGCAAGTACTTTTTTGTGTTTCTCTTTGTTCAATCAGAACTCTCAGCAAAAGCTCAAAGGTTTAAGGGATGCAAATCATTTTTGTGTTCCTATATTTGGCATGGTTTGGCTTTTGTTTTTGCATTTCTTACTAGGATTCCTTCCCAGACCGCTGTGATTATTTGCCAATGCAATACTGTAAGGACAATAGATGTTTGTTTTTTTTGTTGTTGTTTTTTTTTCAGATTCAGGACAAAACTTAAGCACATTTGGGGAAAAAAACAAAAACAAAATCCCTATTTAAATGTATTTGACACGACCCAGAATACATAATGAAATGTGTAATGGATAGAGCAGAATCACATGTTAGCACTGGTACATTGTCCTGTCCTTTCTTATTGCACTCTTTTGAATGTTTTCTTCTTCTTTTTTTTTTTTAAGGCATGTTGGCCAATGCTTGGGTTCTCACCCCATTTCACCTCATGTAATTCTCCAATGTTTAGATTATTAAAATAAATAAAACATTGATTTTTAACACTTCCCGCAGTGATTGCTTTGTTTATCCTGTTAGCAGAAAACCTACTTTAGTAAGTGTTTATTTGGCAAAAAGTTGACTGACTCATAAATATTGTATTTCCATGATTTATTGTTATTTGTGCAAACTTGTTTATTACTTTATGTACATTCAGTTGATCAATTTTTCCCCTCATGCATTTATTAGTTAACAGCGCTGATGAGGTTAAATAAAGTTACAAGGCACCTATAGTGTTGATTATCAAGTTGGTCCACTGTTCATATTTCTTTGTTAATATGTAGTTACAAAAATATCAATCATTCACAAAACAATTGACAAGCTGTCATCCACATCAACTCTCAGTGCAATTATTTTTTGTTTCCATAACATGCATCTTTAGACAAGCGTTAAGTAGGCTGCCCTACTGGACCTGATTGATAGGTTAAGTTTCATTAAACCCAATAATGCCTACAAAAGCAGACAAACCTTTTAGAATGTAAAACGACTGCTTTTTAATGGAGATCAAATATGAATTTGTTTATTTTTTGCCTAAATGTCCCAGTAATGCAGCCTGTCCAGCTGGAGTTCCTCACCACGGCATGCAGGGGTTAGGACAGTCACGAATATAAGACTCCAGAGTTCCCTTTGATACTTCCATAAGAGTAGTATATGTGGTCAACTGTACAGCACAACAAAAGGGAAGTGTTAATGAACAAGCCACGGCATGAAACAAAACGGTAACAGATGATAAACCTACTTTATTTAACACCGGCTTGGTAGACAGGACATCATAGACTGTCTTTACAGAGATATCCTGAAAGAATTATAAAAAATAAATTAAAAAATCTAGTTATACATGTATATTAATTATAGTTAGGTCTATTTTTGCAGTGTTAAAACTCACAGCCTGTGTTGTCTGATTCATGCATTTCATAGCAGGAGTTCTGCGGTCATCCAGAAACAGAGGCTCTTTCCAGTGGTCATAGTTAGTCTCCAACACATACCACCTGCCATTCTTCACATCCAGCCTAAAATACACAGACAATGTAGTCTTTAATACTGACAACCTAAAACTCACATTCTTCTGCCTACATGTGTGAAGACAAGCAATGCTCACTCCAGTGGATTGATGCTGTGTGTTCTGGATCTGGTGATAATGCAGGCTTGGCCCGGCTGGTTTCCTCCGAGGATGAAGTATGCTGGAGCCAGCAGCTTAGTGTCAGACAACAGAGCCTTGGCGCTTTCGTAGCTAAAAGAAAACAATATCCAAATTATCACCATCTTCATAAACCCATCCTTTTGTTTTAACATTTCAATATTTAATGTCTTAAAACATATTACCTGTCAAATGAATAATTACGTAATAATAACGATACTGATAACACTTTAAGAACCGATTCTCTTTTACCTAGCATGAATGTTACTAGAAAACTGACTAGTTATTGGAACTTAAAAAGCACATAATTGCTTATTCTGCATCCTACCCCATAACTAAACTTAACAACTACCTTACAGTTAATAAGCAGCAAAAGTTATTGAGGCATAAGTCGTACTTAGTTAATAGTGACAAAAGGACCTTATAATATAAAGTGAGACCAAGATTTATTCCTACAAGTTTTGAGACAATCTCACCAAGGCTACATTTATTTGAAAAACAGTAACATTGTGACATGACAACAATTTAATTAATTTTAATACATTTAAAAATGATTCATGTGATGGCTTCAGTTATCAATCAGAATTAGTTCTAATATGTTAATTTTAGTGCACAATTATTATAACTTATAAGTGTTATTTTTCTAGAACTTGAATACAGTATTTCACAACATTAATGTTTTTCCTGTATATATTCATTTTACAAAATAAGTAAACCGCACACTGGTGAGCGGAATAGTTTTATTTATTTATTTATTTTTTTTTAAAGCATTTTAAATAATTATAATTTTTCCAACTTTTGACTGCTAGTGTATACGTAATACTTCATGCTTATGTTAAACTATTAAGTTACTGTAAATGACTAATAATACATTTAATAAAAAAGTTAAGCATTATAATATATATGTGGTTATAATTACTTATAAAAGGAATAATGCATTAGATTGTAGTTTGTTAAAATATATTTATTAAAAAATATGCATAAATATATTTATCTATAGCCAACCTTGTAGCATTCTCCAGCACAGACCGGGTCAGAAAACTCATCCACATGCCGTCTCTCTTCCCCAAGATCCACTCCAGAATCCCTGTAATTCACAATAAAATATTAAGAAAGTTCAGAAAGAAAATATTAAATCCTTAAGAAATAAAGCTTCATCATATTTCTATCAGTGCCTCCTGTGACTCAGCAAATAGAAGTCAAAAAGCTTACCGATGTAGCCTCCGTCCAGACTGAATCGTTCATTCATAGTGAGGGTGAAGGAGCGCTACAAAGAAAACAAAAGAGCCACAGTCAGAAACAGAAGCAATGACCAACAATCCATGCTTTCACAATTCTCTTTCCTGTTAAATTGCACAAGTCAAACTAAAAACAATGTTAGAGACAAAAGGCCATTCTGAATCATGTGACCATGTTTTGTAATTCATTCTGGATTCAGATATGATGAATTTGGGTCGCTCATACTGATGTGAGCTCCGTCCTCACCGGGTGAATACCGGTCAGCATGCCCACGTATCCTGCAAAATTAGTCGATTTAAAGACCGTCTGGTTGTTGCGTCTAAAGTCTATGTTGACAACCAGTGGCTTCAGCTTCTCTGTGATGATCCACGACCTGTTCTTCA
Source organism: Enteromius unitaeniatus (assembly GCA_032359435.1). Taxonomy (NCBI): domain Eukaryota; kingdom Metazoa; phylum Chordata; class Actinopteri; order Cypriniformes; family Cyprinidae; genus Enteromius; species Enteromius unitaeniatus. The sequence goes on along the minus strand of JAUMHI010000033.1, from coordinate 10,100,860 downwards.
AATCCCAGCTGTAAGCAGAAGACAGCACACAACAATATGACATCTTTATGTTTTGACTTCTAGCATTCAATCAAAACATTCTCAATAACTGAGGAAGCAGGTTAACAACGATGTACTAAACTCACCCCATGAAAAGTCCAAAGTCCAGGTTCCTTGCATGGATGAGATTGCCTAGGATAAAAACAAACCTTTTTTAACTACCATTCCATTCATAAGATGTTTAAAGTCTCTTCTGTTTATTTTATTTCATCTAAATTATAGTATTATCACAATTCAAAATAACGTTGTGACTAACAGAAATTTCAAAAGAACATTATTTATATTTTTAACAGATCCAAATGATAAAATATTATTAAACTTTTAGTGCTGGGAAACATTCGTTATTAATTACAAATAAAATAAAAGTTATGTGTATATATATATATATATATTTTTTTTTTTTTAAGAAAAATATGTTTATATATTAAATATATCTAATGAATATCTAATGAATATAAATCTATACATATAAATATGGGGTGCAATTATAAAAACTATAAAAAAATTAAATAATGTTATGTCTCACCATTGCCATCCTGTGCCACCAGAGAAGTGCATACGGTAAACACCTCGTAAAATATGTTAAAGAGCACCACCTCACCTGAGTCAGAGAAAGCAGTAGATTTAAATATAGATTTTACGTAACAGTGTTAAGCATAATAGTATGGCTTTGATGCATTTCATACCCAAAGGAACACCAGATATCGATGCTATTCCCCTGATCTCCTCATTGAATGGGTAAGGCAGGGTGTCCACCATCAAGGGCTGGGGACAAACACATTACAGTCCTTTTAACAAACACTGTTATTACTTCTCAACTAATAATGCAGATGGTCTGTGGCAGCTACTGTAAATATCGTATTGTTTGTTTAATTATGTCAATCACGATTAAGCAGCACACGTACAGTACTAACGATTCCTTAATAACTCACCAAATCCTTGTCTACCAGATCAATAAGCTTTCCACTGGGAACAAAGGCATCTGCTAGATCTCTGATAGCCTGAATCATGCTCACCATCTAAAAGGAAAAAGCACATGAGCTCTTGAGCAACGAGAACACACCAGCCCCTTTCGGATCATCTGGTTTTAGGTTTGTAGACTTCAAGGTTTTTTACATTTTGGTTCACAGTTCAAAACAATGTTCACAAACACAATTTAAAAGAGAAAAGGGATGATTTCGTGATATATAGAATATAGCTAAACTGTACGCTTTGCTGTAAGTGCATTGATAAGCAGAGCACTGAAACAGTGATGGTGTGAACTCACTTCATTCTTTTTGTCTGTGATGATATCTGTCCATCGTTTGCTTGGTGGTAAATCCAAATTAACAGTATACCAGGACACATCGCCTTTAAACCTAAAACATACAGAGATTACACAAACGTATATACATATACAATATACGTACATACAAATCACTATTTAAATTGTTCATATTAAGAGAAAATCACATTTTGAGTTATATTATATATGCTAAATCGATGTTTTTATTTGCAGAACAAGGATAGGCCATCCAGCTTGCTGTTACAAAACACATGACTTTGTTTCACTTCTTTAAAACTTGATACATTTTCTTTTTATTAACATCATGTGTTGTTTAGTATATTTACTTGCTTATCTCTTCCAATACACCTGTTGTACGTGTAAGTGTATGACTGCACTGATTGAATTTTATTTTTACAGGTTGTATAATTCATCATTTCACTAGTCATACTCACGTTGGGCCGTTTGGAGGATACATGCCACTTCTGCACTCTTCTGTGTACTGAAATATGAATATTAGTCATTTATCACTTATTAACAGTAAACTGGAGTTGTGGTGTTTGCCTGCTAATGTTTCTCTGTGATAACTTAATAATGTTACAAAATATAGCAATGGCGTATAAACACAAAGTATTGCAGTCCTGCTATAATATTAACTTGGATTATTTCCGCAAACAAACGCTTGTTTTCATAGATGTCAATGACAACTTTAGTTTGTCACTTACCGGTGGAACATATTGCGACGACGAGCACGTGAACATAAAAAAGAGACTAAAACAGGATAAGTTTATTTTGGTGATCATGATGAGACGAGCGGAGCGCGCGGTGCTCCTCGGAGAAGTCTGTGAAGGCGGAAGTGTCGATGATTCTCGTGACGGTCCGTGATCTGCGCAAAGCCACGAGACACTGGGGGAGTTACTAACCCAAATAATGAGTTACGAAATAAAAGATGACTCGTCAACTTTCTTTCTTTGGGTTTGTTCCAGTTTTATTTTTACTAAGCCGTAGCATAAGTCGGTCCTACATCATCTATTTTTTTTAAAAGCCATGTAAGGAGAAATAATAACCGGAGAATGGCAATATCTCTCTCTCTCTATCGATCGCTAAAATCCACTGTTACACAAATAATCCGATGTTTTGCGCCATCTATCGGCTGTAGAGGGAAGTGCAACAACAAGCACACAGTTCAGTAGAGACGCGAGAGGCTGAAACAGCTCTCCAGTGACTGGACAGCTTTCATACTGTCGATATTTAAGTGCTATTATGTACACCTAAATTACACAATGTTTAAATGTGGAGTGCTTATAGTGAAAATTAGTTACATACGTTTATTCAGGACGTTATATTTAACTATTTTAAGACTACAATATTCATTTCAAAATCAATATTCAGCAAACAAACAACAGAATAACTAATCGCAAAGGATATCAATAATGTCTTTAAATGTGACTTAACATATACCTTAACAATATTTTCATTTAATTACAAAACTCACATCACATCACTAAATGATTTCAGTCAGAAACATAAAGGATGACCACATTTAATAATTAAACGATTGAGATTGAATCCACTTAATACGGGAAAATAATCACATTTACAATCCGATATTAAACACATGACTGTAATGTAACAAATTATTTAACTAATAAAAATATAATTGATAGGCAATCTAAAAACAACAACAAAACATTTTCTTGTGAAAAGTGACTAGGTTTATTATTTTTTTTAAAAATGCCAATGTAAAACTTAATCAATGAGGGGGGGGAAAAACACTTCTGGATTCACTTGCAGTATCTGTCGGCCTTCATCTTGGCTCTCCTACAAAAAAATAAAAAAATGAATAAATAAACAATAACAATAACAATGATTTCTTATAAACATGATAATTAAATTAAATCCAATTCACATTGATCTGAATAATGCTTTTCATGATACACATCATTATGAAGCAGCTTCAAATAAAATATGGTTAATGGTATCACTTACACTATAAAATGTAGAAATATTTGCATATTCACAATTTTTTATTGGATAATTCATCCAATAGGGTATATCTACATATTATAACACCTTTTCGTGCATATATGGGTGATTAGTTAAATAAGCAGGCTACAATCATTTATTATTCAGTATGAGTTTTTCCTCCTGGAGTCAGACTTCTTACCTATCCAGCAGTGCCTCGTGGAATTTTCCATCTGTTCTGGCTTTTTTTAGTGTACCACTGTCTTCCTCATTCACCCTCAGCTTCCGATCCTGGAAACTCTGGAACTTCTTCCTGTATGGAAATGGCAAACATTCAGATAAACATTTACTTGCTGAATGCTCAAGAAGCGGCACAGCTTCAGGATCTTTCTGAAGGGAATAAATGCAAGCACTCACACATAGTTGACCTCACAGTTCTTGACATTGCCCCTGTCTTCATCTGCTATATCGTCTTTTCTTTTCACCTCTCTTTCTGTGCATGAACGGATCTGAAGAGGACAGATAAGCATAAAAAATCATGTTTATATAGCCTTTATTTGAAATTGTAATTTGACAGCAATAGTCTAAAATATGCACTGCAATGGCAAAATCTGGCCAATCTCACTGAATTATTTCTCAAAATATTGGTGAGCTTAGGGGCACATATAATGATGTCTAAAATAACTGTGAATCATTCTGTCCTTCAGACGACAGCAGCAGCAACAACAACAACAAAAATCCTCCCCTGAAGCAATTCGTCTTGGTGTGGACTGTGAATTTAGAGAGATTCACCTTGATCATCTCCTCCTCTCCAGCTGTCCTGTTCTTGGCCACTATGTCTCCGCTCTCACTGTATGAGATGAAACAACTGTTTGCAGCAAGCAAGGCCAATTTACCCTACAGCAAACAAGAAACAGCAAACGTAGGAGAAACGGTTAAAACCGAATTCAAAACTTTCAGCCAAATGAACTATAATTATTCTCACTTCCTATTAAAAATAAAGTGAATGGTGAATTGATTTGATTGACAGATTCACGTACATCCTGAAACACTGGTTCCCACTGCTCTCTGGAGCCAATGGCATCTGATCGACCGACCACAACACCTTCTGAGTTTATACCTAAATACTTCCCATAGCCTGACTTTAGCGCTATCCTACACACCAGCAACAGAGATAAGAAATATCAGTCACATGAACAAATTACCTTAATTAGTTTTTAAATATTACAATTCCTGTACATCTTTGGTTATGATCCTTACCTGGAGTCTGAGAGTTTGATGGCAGTAAACTGTTCTGGAGGATCTGGGCCTTCATCCTCTGCAAACATAAAACATATGTATTTTTTAAACTACATTAAAAATTGAGAAAAAAAAAGATCTGTTAGTATTATTTTATTATATTTTTGTTTGTTTTATTTAAGTAATTTCCTATGCTCAAAAAAAGAGAGAAAAAAAAAAAAAAAAAATATATATATATATATATATATATATATATATTATTTTATTATTATTTTTTTTTATAATTTCAATTGAAAGAGCAATTTTGTGAAAATGAAATGTAGTCCCATGATGGCAAGTCTGAATGATTAAAGTAAATAAAATTATTAAATTAAAAACTATGGCATTTATTTAAAATAGGAATCTTTTGTAAATAATATTTTAATTTAATACATTTATATCTATATTTACATCTAAAACTAAATCTTTTATAAATGTCTTTACTGCAAATTACTGTAAAATACTTTCTTTAAATGTTGTTTCTGATTAACTTAAATACATCCTAGCAGAAAATCTTCCTTGATGTCAAACGCTTAACAGCAGATTGTATTTACTGCACATCGATTGCATTATTACAGCAGATCAATCTGTGACTGGCATTTCTTTTCCACAAAAGATGTCCGATCTGCCACACATTTATTACTAAATAACATCCATGTCATCGTAATTTTCACAGCTAAACATTTATAAGAACATAAAACAATGCTGGAACATTCTGCTATAAGAATATCACATACAGAGAACAAAGAAAAAAAGTCTTGTAACTAAACTACTTGGCAATAACTCTTGTACTGCTGAGCCTTGCAGTATTTTACCAGTTTCTTCTTCAACCATGAACGACTGAACAAAAGGCAAAGTAATCCTGAATGCTGATATTCTATTCTGTCTGCTGTAGACATGATGAACTGGTTAATATTTTAAGATATTGAATCCTCCAAGAGCATTCTCAAAAAGATTGTGAGCAGTGTGTGCGCGTCTGTTTTCTTTCCTCTGGAGAGGCATGGTAATTGTACAGCTGCATTGGTCATGAAGTACGTGTCAACAGCAGTTTCAGTCATTCATTTAATAAATTCAGGTCTCAGTCGCTAAATTCAATTGATTTAAGGTGCTTCCAGAGCGAATGCAGAGGCCGATCCTTACAACTAGCGGTCAGTGCAAAGCAGAGAATAAAGCTGGAAAGAAAAACAATCGTAAACAACTCCTTCTGGTGACTGGACTATGAAATTGCTCCGTGCTTTGCATGAACGGCTGCGGTAATAGCGACTGACGATCCATAACATTATTCAGGTTTTTAAATCCCGCACTGAATGCAAAAGAAAAACACCATACCTAGCCATCTCTACTTTTGAGACTTATTTGTTCCGCACTATTAGAGGGACCTTTTCAATTTAAAAGGCAATATAAAAGCTGCATGGCTGAAAAAAATACAGTGCAGTATAACTGCAGAGAAAGATGTGCCTGCGAATACTGCATAGAGCTTGTAAAGTGCATTTTTTGAAACACAGGACTTGTAGTTCATTTCAATCATTAGCACTATATAAATACACTTGATAATTGGCATTGGCTTGATGATACATTTTTAAAAAGCTGATGCCATAGAAGTTCTCGTGATACAAATGTATTGACTGTAGCTTAAACTCACTACTAACTTGAAACATGAAACATGAGTTTAATATACCTCTTTAGAGTTGGAAATATGACGTATACATGTCTTCAACGGAACAAAATCAGCACCTTTATGTGGAGCTCCTACAGTGAAGAGTCCAGTATCCAGTGCATGGATGTAGGAGCTTTTGTGCATCTCAATGGACACTGTTCCTGTGATCTCACCAAGACTTTTGACTGACCACCATCCTCCTGATGAAACACATCCAGAAACACACACACACTCCATGTCACTAATAATTGGCAGTAAATACAGCTACAATGCAGCATTTACAAAAACAAACAGGCACTAGTCAATAAATATATTTATCCATGAACTTATAACTCAATGGGCAAAGTGAAAATCTATACCAACGACATCCAGCTTGTCTTGATCCCCATCTCGTTTTCTCTTCTTGTCCTTGTTCCTTTTCTTCTTTCTGCACAATATGGACATTAATATCAGCTTAAATAATTCTGATATTAATAAACCTCTTGGCATTACGTTACGCAGCTGCTTAACGTTACGTAAACTAGAAAAGTAACTGTTAACATTATTGGCAAACGATACATTTTCATAAAACTCAGTACAGGGAGACTTACTTATCGTTTAATCCTTTTAGGACCAGTTTGGTGGACTTCACGCGTGAGTACTCTGTCATGATCGCACACGGTTAAAGCAGATGAATTATAACGTTTTTGCAAGATATCATACGTTCTCAAGAAAATGATTTCCTGCAACAGTGTGTTAGTACGGTGGCCCAGAGGAGCCCGCTGAAGACGCGCGGCTGGAGAGAGGTGCGACACACATCGGTTGGGAAACGCACTGCTTACTAAGGAAAGAATATAAAAAACATCTCGTGAAGTTAGGAGGAATGCAAACGATTATCAGATTTAACACATAGAGAGAATGATGTGGTGTTAGCTTAGTTAAGAAATATTATTTTATTATTGTTAATTGATTTCTTCAGAGCTTATTGTGACTGTGTCTGAAATCTCATATGCCTTGTGAGGAGGTAGGCCTACTTCTTTTAACTAATTATTTGGCAAACACAACTATTAAAATTGTATAGAGATGGGGGACTGTATTTATTAAATGTAATATTTAAATTATAATAAATGCCATAGACCATTTATAATCTATCTTATCACCACTTGGTGAGTTTTCATTTTGGATCCTACATGAGTAGCTGCAGACATACATATGTGGCAATAATTAATTAAATTTTTTTCATTAATATTGTTTTTAAAAAATAGAATGTTTCCAAAAGCAAGTTTTGGGAGGCATTGTTCGATTTAGCTCAAATCTAGGTACAGATTTATCATATTTGTAAAAATACAGATTGGTTTTAGCTAGGGTTAGGGTTAAAGTCAGGTTAGTATTTGTAGCTTTGTATAGAAAAAAGTCTATTAAATGTGTTTGTGTGTGTGTGTGTTTTGCCATTGCAGGGACAATATTTCAGTCCCCATGAGGAAAAGAGTTTATAAATCACACAGGGTATAGTTTGGGGGTATAGTTAGGAGATATAATATATAGTTTGTAAAATATAAAAATCATTATTTATATGATGAGTCCTCATAAAAGACATAAACCCAAGATGTGTGTGCAAGCAAATGTTCCTCAATGGTTTTAAATCACAGGGTGGGTTAGAAAGGATAGGTTATTGCCAGATTGGTTATCAAACTGGAGGGAGGGAGGAGCCAAGGCAGTGTGTCTCCAGGCCCATTTCTCTCCAGACACAGCGTCTGCCATGTGAGCCACCATTTAAACCAAAATAGCTCTGAACATGGCAAAGCCCTCTTATTTAAAACCTCAGTAGACCACTGTAATAATGGAATGCTGGAGTACAAACACACACAATTTGGAGTCACTACTTTGTCATTCATTTCAATACATCCTTTTAAAGGCCTATTTAATCAATCAGTTCAAATCAGTTACACAGGAACGGCCCACGGAGGATCAAACTCTGCTAATGACAATCATTTAAGGCTGGCCTGTTGAAGAACTGGCCAGAGCATGCAATAAATCATAGTCTGACACTGCCAGGAAGTAAAATAAACAAGACAGCTGCATTTTGGGCAGACTTTAAATGCAAGCAGGAGAATGAGTTGAACAGAGGAACAGCAAAGACAGCTTGCATGTGGTGAACTATGCGTAAAAAAACCATAATTGATTCCAGATATCCCAGACAGACACTGACACATTAACCTGCTAAAAAGTAAATAGAAGCCAACATTATTTTCCCTCTAAAAGGATGGCTTAAATATTATGCCTATTAGTCGTATCAGATTATAATCTTCTGAAAGACTTGAAGTGGACACGCTTAATCGTAAGTGATAAGAATAAAGGATAAGGACGGGTAGCTTTGGTGATGGGATTGTTTAATGAGATGTTTGTATCCATGTTCGGTGTCTTTCTCTTGTCCTTGTTGAAAGGCTTTTTGTCTCCATGTTCGGCCTGCCCCATTACCTCCATCTCTCAAGTGGAATAGAGAATTTGTCATCCTTAGCAAGCATCAATGTGGTATGAGACACAAAGCAATCAGTGATGGCGAGGAGGAAGAGCGAGGGAAAGATGGCTTAATATATACCCTACACTAGCTATTTATAAAGTGTTTCATTTCCTCCCATGGTGTCGGTCATCAGTCAGGTGGTTGGCTATAGATAGTGATTGGTCTGACTTTCAAAGTAATATAACTAAGTCATGATACAGTGCCGACGAGAACAGAATGGTTGACAGCATATCAATGGAAACAAGTATAAGCTTATAAACAGAAGATCATAATGCTTCTGTAAGTCAGACCAACTCCATTTTCTTTCATGCTCCTATTATGGAAATTTTTAAATGACCTTCGTGCAATGTGCAACACAGCTCTGAATCATTGAAACGAGTCCCAAGAGTCGCTCGTGTTCAAGTCAAAACGAATAATTATTGGACGTATTGCACGCCCACTTGTTGGTCTTTCAGCGTTGGTTCTTAATGAAAATGCAAATTCATTCTTTGCCACTAGGTGCCGGTCTTGGAGCGTTAAAAGCTGCTTTAAATGAAATCGATCGATTACCGGAGGGATTTGGAATAATGAATCGTTAAATGAACCATTTGGGAGTTGTTGCATAAACAAGGTAAAAAAGAATGCATATAAGATAATTCAAGTTTTTTTTTACATGCATGATTTAGATGTATGTTAACTTCTTGTTTGGGACTCTCCAAATCAAAAAAATATTAAATTGTCTAACTCATAATAGGGACACTTTAAAATATTTAGTGTAAATATGTATTGCTGTAATTAATCTGTTTTTAATATAAAATAGAAGATATTTTCAAAGTTTCAAAGCTCAGGATAATATCTGGGTCATGTTTTGCTTCTCCAGACTGGTTAGCCACATGACATTTAGGGCTCATGTGATTGGCTCAAAAAACAACTTTGCCCATGAGCAAACATGGTAGATTTCATATGATATACTTCCAGGATTTGTGGGGTGTGTGATTGATGAACTTCACAGCTGAATGAGTTCAGATGAGCCAAACGCAATTAAACACACACATAAAAGTGCCGATGTTAGTGAGAAAATGCATTTAATCATTGGCATGAATGTCTACTCTGCTGCCAGCTGTTATTTTTAGCCAGGGAACCAAGGAACTAAAATCACAGACATTTGGTTTGGAAGCTGGTTCTAAATCACAACCAAAAAATAAATAAAAATTAAGATCAAAACGTGACTTGTTTATGAGCCAGCACATGCTACTTCTCGCTGTGCCCGGGGAAATAGTTAGCGCCTGAGCCAAATTTTATTTGTAGACTGCGATGAATTTTGTTGAACGATGTGATTTGCAGATATTTGAGGTAACTTGTGCTTCGTAACTTCACTTATGTACCTTGTGTCTCAATTTTCTTTCTGTTTATGGTTTTAGTGTAAAGCAGTGTACTGTGGTTGCTTGTGTCGTTAGTAAAATTCTTTGCAGAGACACAGGAGTGTTGAGACGCCACCCCCATGAGGTATTACAAAGAAAATTGCTGTGCACAAGATGCCGTCAGGCTCTCTTACAGAAAGCCTCCGATGGGAACTGTGCGTTCCGATATTTGACAGTGACTGACAGAGGAAATAAGAGGGAGGGGGAGTGCACACAGGACTGGAGAATGCAGCTGCTAATGGGACCACCGCAGCACCTCCGCGTTGCAGACAGTAAGTGATTTTTGGGCTGCCAGGCAGGAGCAGCTTGATGGCTCAGGGTCTTTGTATCTCTCTGAGTGCCGTTGTGTTAATGAGAAATGATTTGAGCTGGAGAAGAATGATTGACGGTAAAGAGCAGGTGGTCGACACAGAGGTGTGAGCTTACCATGTAAGACATATCATAACACATACCTTCCGTCCACTTTTTTGCTATTTTTATGGATGTCAGACTTGCTGTCGTCCCTTTACACACCAGATACAGTCTTTTGAGGGTGGTGTGCATCGATTCAAGTGAGCCTTTCCTCCGTGTAACCGAATCTCTAGAGTGCCTTCACCCTCAGGCTAAATCCAGGATATAATGTCACATTTTGTGAGGTTAACAAGTCGCCTCTCATGACACTGACCCAGTGATTGAGCTGTGAGTTGAAGCCTTCAGGAGGTCATCTATAGCTTTAGGTTTTACTGACAAGTAATTTGACAAATAACTGCAGAAAAAATGTGCATTAAAGGCAGCTCCAATAAAAAAATAAATAAAAATGTATAGCTGTCTCAATCTACAGTAAAGAAAAAAAGTGCTTGCAATGGAGTATGAAAAATGTACTCTTGGGCCCATGGGAAAGCCTCACCGGTTTGGTTTTGGTAACAGAGCTGTTTGGACAATAGCTTCAGGCACAGGAAACTAGACTGAAAGGCTGTGTATCGAAGACCTTTGAGAGACTCCAGCTGAGTTTTCTCCTCTGTCATGGGTCTCTACCCTCAAACAGACTACAAGCTAAAGTCACTTTAGGGCTCAGCCAATTTCTCACTGTGATTTGGATAGGACGAGATCGCAGCATGAATAACTAGCCGTGAAATTTCCCTCTCAACACTTCTGGAGGAGGTAACAGACCAGGTTTCTCCGGCCCCATCCTTTCTATTCTATTTTTCTTCTCTATGTTTCCTTTTACAAGAACATTTTTCATCCTTCACTATGGTGACCGAGAGAGCTCAATGCGCTGCAACTTAAGAAAACACATGCAAACAGAAAAAAAGACAACACATTAAGAAAACATCTTCATCAGTTTGACAACACAGGCGCAACGCAACACAACCAAACGCATATATGGGGGGGCAGTAGTGGTCTAATGGATAGGGAGTTGGACTGAGTCCCAGGTCCGGCAGGGATTGTGGGTGATGGGTACTTCTCACTGCTGTGTGTGTGCACGTTGGATAGGTTAAATGCAGAGCACAAATTCCAAGTATGGGTCACCATACCTGGCCACAAGTCACTTCACTCATTTATATGTGCTGCAAACGCACGAATGGGCTGCGAACACACAAACGTGCTGCAAATAGCACGGACCACAACAGAAATATTTCAGGGGGACCTCAAAAACTAATGTATTTTATGGTGAAATTACACATCCCAGTAGATGTATTATAGCTTTTCACCATATTGTAGGGAAATGTACCGTTGTACAGTCTCTTGCCATTAAAATTATGGTAATTTTTTAATTGGATTGCAACATAAACAAAACATCTTTCATCTAATGCAGCCTATGATAGTCTGTAAAGTCAGACAGAATAGAAAATCCAAACACTTATTGGGTGGGGTGGTACACAAATCATGAAATCATGGTAATCAAATAATGAATCCCCATCCCAAAATGCAGGGTAGAGTTAATAAATGTTGAATTATGCATTCAGGCTCTTTTTAGAGGTTGAAGTACCACAAGTCTCCTTATAATTACAAGTTATCAACAGTGGCCAAACCCGTCATTTTAGATATCCACAAAAATGCACCTACTCATAGACTGCTCTATGTGTTTATCATTGACAGACTGTTTCTCTCCGTCTCTTGCACACACATGCAGACTTACAAAACATTTTAAACACACACACACACACACACACACACATACAAAATCTGTTTTTGTAATCTGATCATATCTGTCAATAACATAGTGAAAGTTGCTAAAGTCACAAGTTTGAATGATATAATCCACTTTCCTGCCAAGTGTCATTAACATGTTTAGTTGTAAAAAACAACAACAAAAAAAACACGCACACCACAGAAAAACACTCATTACACAAGTATATAACCTAATATACCTAATCATGTGTGTGTGAGTGATAGATGTTAACTATATTTCTGTAGATTCTTTTTTGTAACAGTTTTTTTTTTAATTAATAATATAAGCATAACATATAATATTACAAACAGACAAAAGAACATAGCCATAAAATGGGGAATGTTTACATGTCGGCTAACAGAATTCCGAGTTGTTGTTACAGGCCACAACAGATATCTCACATAGATATTGATCATTTAGGTACAATGCCTTTAATATGTTCAAGAAGCAAAGAAATTAAGGTTCTAGGGATTTTATACACAAACTCTCCAGAAATGTAATCTGCACCAGGGGCGGATTTAGTGAATTTGGGGCCTCAGGCAAATATAGGAATGGGGCCCTATACATTTGCACACATTTACTTC
>JAUMHI010000033.1:10066929-10085457 GCA_032359435.1 Enteromius unitaeniatus | reverse complement strand
TAATTGTGGTTGTCCAGTGTTTGTCACAAGATGGCACCAAACGGTAATCTTTGTTGGCGCGGAGGGATTTTAAACAATTTTAAACAAAGTTTTATTACTTTGGAGTGGTTATTATTTGAAAAGAAAGAACCTGCAAATGTCTGAACTGACCAATAAGAATCAAGCATTCCAGAGAATTGTGTAATAAATAGACATAAGTAGGATAAAGTCGAAGGCTGCACCAATGAAGGAGGTTGGACTCTGGCTTTGCTAAAGTCTGCCCGAGGGACAGGTGTTGCTTGAACTAACTCGAATCTCGGCATGCGCTGCTGTCAACTCTCTCAGGTCAGCTTCGAAGGTTGTAAGCTCATGTCGCAGGTGTTGTAACTCGAGGAGTTGGGCAGGAGCAATTGAATCAGGCACAGGGCCTGTTATAACTTTATATTAGCAAATAATATTTTTGCTAACAGGGTCTATGGAACACAGAAGGAACATGATGCATGACAACAATTTGATTTGATGTCAATGATGCTAAATGTAATGCTTAAATATGTAGAACTGCAAATAAGTTGCTGCTATTGGCTAAGAGTCATTTGGAATTTTGGAGGCACAAATTTGTCACCTTTAACCTACCTTAATGTTAAATGAAAGCTCAACTCTCATTGCTTGATGAGTGAGAACAAAGCTCATTGGGTCATTCATTAGGATAACAGGCAGGTAAACGCACACCACAATTATTGTATCTAAAGAAATAATAATCAATTGAATGAGCAAGATTTATTATAGTAGGAGTTTTAAGTAATAGGGTAAGGGTACATTTTCACATTTTACATAAACACACCTTTAAATATTTATTTCACCTTTTTATTACTTAAATGTAAAATGAGAAAATGTAGTAAATTCTATTTTGAGTGTAATAATATGTGTGTATGAGTGTATGATATTTAAGTGTTGTGTGGACCGCAGGAAGACTAGTAGTGCTCTTATGCATAGCTAATGGAGATTCAAATAAACAAATAAATAAACAAAATAGTAGGTTTTAGGGAATATGAAGGGCACAAATTAAAAAAAAAAAAAGAGGTCAAAAACTGAAAAAGCCAGAAAGATGGAGGAAGCAGGCCAATAAATCCAAGTGAAAGGGTCTGCACACGTAAGAGAGAGAGGGAAGATGTTCAATAATTGACAACCTGTGTATTTTTAACACTCTCCCCATTCATTAAAGATGCTGTTGGATGAGAGTCACAGCTACTCCAGTTGCTCGGGGACTGACAGGCTGTAAATCATTCAGCGCCACCACGTGTGCAACCGCTCTTCACTTGCACTAACCAGCGGGGACCACTGCCTCACAGTGAGACTCTGTGATTTTAGCACCAAGCTAACAGTAATGTTAATATAGGTGGCTGCGCTTCACCTTCACTAACCAGCAGGGGCCACTCCTTTGTAAAGCAAATGTTTTTCTCTGGAGATAAGCCTGATTTGTTTCAATAGCGATAATAAGATGCATGGAATATGGCATGTAGGTTTCAATATGTCAAAACAAACTAAAAAGGCAAACAGTTATATAATGTCTTGCAGATTACAGTACCTTCAGTGTTTATCAGCGTACTGCACAACCCGATCCAAATACAAATTACTTTTATTAGACAGTTATTGTAATAGATCAAATAAAGACTGAGACACTCCCAGTTTAAAATTGACAAATCACATATTTACTCAAACTCACTGAATTGATGAGAATGGCTAGTGAATTAACATATAGCTTAAATCAATGCAAAATTACTTGAATATATGCATTTGACTGTTCTTACTTGCTGTGCCAAGAAATATATAAGTGTATATATTTTTCACCTCCATGCAATACTGTGGTGGGGTGTCACAGATTTAATACTCACCTGCCCCCACAAATAAAATGAACTGTAGTCAGTCACTTTACAGATCAGTCAGATTCTTACTGTATAATTGGCTGGTTTTATATTTAGATTGGACTATATGCTGGCAGTCAACAACATGGCTATGAGGGACAAACAAGCATACATCAACTGGGAAATTCATGAAAGAAACAACAGAAATAATCTAACCTACACTGTAAAAAGAAAAATCTGTAAAATTTATGGTAAAAAACAGAGCTGTGGTTGTCGGAATGTGACCGTAAAATATATGGTGACAGCATTTTAGGTTTTACAGTTGTAAGTTAAATTTACAGTTATATACCATAATTTCACTGATACAATTGTAATATACCAAGCTATTTAAGCACTGAAATTGTAGCTTCGAAATACACTGATAAAAACCAAATGCAGGTGATGATGAGAATGTCACATGATAAACCAAAACCCATCGCAAGAAGCTTTTAAATATAAACTTATATAGAAGGTGCTCAGTGTCATTCACACAAACACTAAACACCATCATGGTTTCCTTAAACTGAAATATGCAATAAACATTCATTTAACATCATAAATGAAATAAATGCAGTGAATTCTGGGAATGCCAGTTAAAAATTTTCCCCTGTACATCTTACAGGTATTTACCGTTAACCATTTAACAGTTTTTTCCCCCATAGCATTTTCACAGTTTTTTACTGTTAAAATCACATCCATTTTTTTTTTACAGTGTAGTCATTACTTTATAAAGCCAATGCTATTCTCTGGAAATGAGTCTGCTTAGTTTCAATAGTGATGTTAAGATGCATGGAGTAGATTTCAGTACATCACAATAGTTATGTAGATTACGGTGTTGCAGATCACAGCAATGTTGTAGTGATACTGAGTAATCTGTGTAGTCCAATCCAAGAACAAACGATTCTTATGAGATCATTCAAAAAGACTCAAAAACAGCTATTCCCAGTTTGGATTTGACAAATCCTTCACCCATATTTTCACTCCAACTCACCAGTTTCAAGTCAATGCAAAACTACTTGAATATATCCATTAGGCTGCTCCTGCCTGCTGTACAAAGAAAGAAAAAATATCTACTGCTCAAAGTCATGTATGTGAAATAATCAGTAAGAATTTTTTCCCATGTTTTAACAATATGGCGGTGCAAGAGATTTCATATTCACTTGCTGCTAAATGGCTCCTAAAGATAAAATGAACTGCGGTTGGTCACTTCAACTGCAGTTCATTGGTTGATTGGCTGATTCTTGGGAAAATAAACTGCCATCTGGTCTGGACTTTATGCTGGTAGTCAACAATATGGCTATGGGAGAATAATAAGCATAAATCAGCCTGGAAAGTCATCAAGAAACAAACCAGGACTATAGAATCACCGTAGCCAAGTCATATTAGCCATAACATAGGGGATTGGACGTATATTGCTTTATAAATGCGTCTTAAATTTACATGAGATAGTGGCTGATTAAGAATAGGGAATTGCTAGATGTAAAATGTCCCCAGAATGTCTCATTGGGGCCTTGTTTCTATCATAATAATAGACAGGACAGTGCCTGAACCATCTGGCCTAACCACTCATGCCTGCTCAATTCTGGCATTTCCCTGGCACTGAGGTGTTTGTGATTTAGCAAAGCGTCTCTGCAGAGACTGGACTGGTCATTGTTAATCTGCTGTTAAAGCTGAGAACAGTACATCTCTAGAGGGAATGGCAGCAACTGCTGCTGTCAGAATTACAATTTGTCCCAAATCACTCTCCACAATATGTGCGTAAAGATGCTAGCCTGCTCATAATTAACTTGGAAATTATAACAAGAGAAGCAACATTCTCTCAGGAGTCAGAACAAACCGAGGTGGAAAGATTAATAATTCATGTCTAAGCAAGACTACATGTCAGTAAGGTCATTTTGTATCTAGGAAAAAAAAAAGAAAATCTATTTTTCCAAACTTTGCTATCATAACTAAAAACACACAAATGTTCAACCTGATTATCTATATATGTATTTGTTAGTGTTTCAAACAGGTCCAGCTAATAAGGGTCGTTCTCAGAACTTTGGCTAATATTCTGGCAAGAATAATAATCCTGTAATGCCAATCGATTGTTTGTCAAAGTTACTTTGTCATTAATAACTTAAATCATTATTTATTATCCCTGGATCTTTCTTTTGTTAGTAAGTACTACCTGTTTTAGAACATTCAAAGGGCATGGATAAACTTAAAAAACACAGAAATAATGTTTTCTTAATGGGAATGTTAGCAAAATGTCCTAAGAATATATTTTTGTTGGCTACAGCATTGTTGCCTCACAATGTGCCACATGCTATCAGTGTAGATTAGCTCTTAATACATTTAGATGCACATGGACAAACCAGAATAATTGTAATGCCAAAACCAGCATTAACAAAAATATATTAAGTAAACAAAGATAATCACCACACAACAGATAACTGAAAGGAACAATAAATACAATGACAACACCACAAATAAAAGTAGCAAAGAGCATAACAATAAATAGTAATATGCAACATTACTCCGTTTATTCATGCTGCAGTACATTGCTAAGAACCCACGTATTGTATCGCATTATCCACAGATTCCTCAGACCTGCTCAAAAATATGTCTGACAGAAATTGAGAAAAGAAGAAATGAAAATGCTCACTTTGTGACAATCTGGGTCTTTGGTGGGTTTAGTTTTTAATGTTTAAAGCTCTTTTGCGAAGCAGAAACAGTGCCTGTCAAAGAAAAGCCTTCCTTAAGAAATATACCGGGTAGGAGCTGTCGACGCAAATTAGTCACGCGCACTGAAAAACTAACCACACTTCCTGCACTTTCATTTGCTTATTTTTTTAAAAGAGGTTTGAGTAAATTACTTTTAATGTTTTTTTTTATTTTTTTTATATATACGTTTATTTATTTTTATGTAAACTTATATAATATACACATGCTACTGACTAGTTTTGTGGTCTAAGGTCACAGACACCTATTGTGCTGAGTTAAACTTATGACTTGTGCTCATTAGTTTACATGCCCCTTGCAGAATGAGCAAAAAATTAAACATTAAGACAAAAGCGGGATCATTAAAATTGCATGCTAGTTTTAGTTTGGTACTGTATGATTTTAAAAATCCATCTTTCAACACTGATGACAATTGAGGGACTTAATAACTATTACAAAAGGTGAATATACTCTAATGCTCTAACAGGGCACAAAATGGATTTAGATACGGGAGGTGTAAACCTTTAAGTTGGATGATCCACATAAATATGTATGTAGCTTCTAGAATTCAAGTACTAAATGAAAATAATATGATACAAAATGAGAAAAATTTACACATGATCATGACCCCCCCGGCTCTTAATGCAATGTGTTGCTTTCTTGAGCATCAGTAAATGTTTTCACCTTTTAGTTGTGTATGAGTCCATCAGTTGTCCTTAGTGTGAAAATATGGATCTCAACGTCATAGAGTCACTTTTGGAAAGGGTTTGAATATGCAGAAAATGCTGAAAAACCAAAGAATGTGCCAGAACTAGAGTATTTGTCTGAAGAACAGCAGGCAGTTGAAAAAGCTAATAGTTAAAGCGGGGTTAAATGTGAAAGTATGTAGTAAACATTTCAAATTGTAGTTTTAGCATTTTATTTGATTCATCATAGTTCAACTATTATCAAGTTAACTAACATAACTTTGGAAAATAAAATAAGATAATTTGAGAAACAAATTTGTTCACACAATGAAGGTCATTGGAAACAGAAGAGTGTTTTATGATCCACAAAAGAAAGGTTTAAAATGACATGACAAATGTAAATCATGATAGAATATTTTTTTTGTATGAAATATCAAATGTTTTTAATTTGATCTTTTTTTTAAATTAAATGATCCAAAATCGGAATTGGAATTCGGAATCCTTCAGGAATGAAGTGAATGACTCTCTTTATGTATGGGCCTTTGAATCATTGGTTAACACGATTCATTCAGCAATTAAACAGCACTGTGTTGCTTAGAGATGCACAACAGTTCTGCTATGGATTTAAAGGTAATATGTGCTGCTAAATTGAGCAAAATCCATATCATACTGTTTAAAATGTAACAACATCAACTTCTTATTTACTGAGCTTCTGTATAAAATCACATTTAAACGCGGGATATTTAGGAAAAAATCAGCACTCGTGTTGTTGTTGTTAATTAAGTTAAACTGACAGCCCTAATTTATAAAGAGAATAAATGTTTTTTTTGCTTGATAACTAGAGCTCCCAGACTTTACAGACTTTTCATGCACATGTTTTATATCTACTACTCTATGTGCTTATATGTCTACAAGTTATTTTTGAACAGAAATCTATAATTTATAATCTGTAAATAATATGAGTTTAAGCACCTATGCAAGAGCGTGTGTATTACGTTAAACACAAGAAACTGCTGAGATGCAGCGTTCTTGAAAAGAAAGTTAACTCCTCTTAACTCAAGGACAATCTTTAAAACTTGACAATTCCTATTTAATGTCCATAGCAGACAAAACACTTGTTTGTTTTTCCTCTTAGTCATAATCTCATGAAAACTGTGTTGGATTATCCGCAAAAGGAGCATTTTCTACATGGATTTGCATGCATGGATTAGTATAGTCATACTGTTGGAACGTATCTTGCACACACATTTCAACACCATGTGGGGATTTTTTTACATTTATTTTTTTTTATAAACTACTTCCATCACTAAAAAAATCTCTCTATCTCTCTCCCAAACAGATACAGTGCGCCAAATGATTTGCGTATAGCTTTTGTGTTCTCTAAATCCTCTCCAAACAACAGACCCACTCCTGCGCTCCATCTTCTGGCACAATCTCAAAGGTTTAATTATGGATGAGGAAATGGATGAGCATCAGAGAGAGGAACACATCCAGTGTTAATGCTCTATGTGCGACTGATCTCATCAGACCTTTTGACCTCTCAAGATTTTAATGTTTCCATATCAGTAGTGCTCCACATGTCTCACAAGACACAGAAAACACAATGAGATTTTGTAAGGGGAGAATCTGTGTCTTCTTAAACCCCTGAAGAGCCACTTAAGCAGTTAGTCTGCGCTGATCCCTCTCACTAGGGATTCCACATGTGCAGACTTATAAACACTGTTTGATTCCAGTTGAAAATTCAGCTTTGCATTAATTAAAGTCAAATCTCAGCCCCACATGTAACCATCTTTGCCATCTAATTATTAGCGAACTAGGACATCTGTTCATGAACAAAGTAATATTGCCGGTAGTTTACTGTGTTAAGCCTAGCGCACATGGTGAAGTTTTGCCATCTAAGACTAATTTCAGAGATTATAAAAGGTTTATTTAGTGATGTATGTTATTGCAGAATCAAATGATAAAGTTTTGTCAGATTTGTTAATGTATATGTATATAAAAGTAATAAAATATCATGCTTAATTACAAAGAATTTAATTTAGTTCACCCAAATATAAAAAATTGCTATTAATTTACTTACCCTCGGGTAATCCATAGCTACCATTTAGAGGAACAATACAACACAGGTGTAAACAAACACAACATCACTTCATGTTGAGTTTGCTTCAATGCACCATTATGCAACAGAAAACTCTCAATTCCAGTTGTAAATAATGTTCAGTTTCTTGCCTACACTAATAAATTCACTTCATAAGACCTCAATATTTCATCATAGATATTTATTTAGTTTTTCATGTATATATCTTTTTGAAACTCTTATTGATAGTACGAACTTGCATTTTATGAAATATCAATGACCATGGTTTCAAATAGTCTTCTTTACTTCTTTAGTAACTTCTTTACTGTTCTAAAAATAAAATAAAATACATTTTAATTCAGAAGCTAGTAAACCAGTAAACGTAATTATTGTTAAAGAAATTAATAGGACAAAGTTTTTCAAAATGTCATAAAAATGTAATGTACAAAATATTATTACAATGTACCTCTTTTATGATGAATGAATTTCTAAATTAAAAACCTTTTTTTGGTGCTTCAAGTCAAATATTTCTAGATGGTGTAACAAAATAAATAAACAAATAAAGTTTTCTTTACAATGAAGTTTATTCTTCAGGAGGCATTGAGAGGTTTTATGGCAGCAATCTAAAGAACGTGACTTTGTTCTTCATCTACTGTAAATAAGATTTTTTTAAATTAAAATTTTAAATATAATTAATATCATTTTATATCATCAGCAAGTCGTCCTGCATGTTCGCCCCTTGGAAGTTTTCGGAAGCTCTGAACACCTAGTTGAGAGCCACTGCACTATCCTCTTCTAACAAATTACCTTTGCCAATAATATACTACATCTATAAACTCTTGACAGCACAAATTTAATATATTTGTCTTATAGGGCAGCTAAGATATCTAGCTTTTTTGGGTGGTCAATGCTTCTTTATAGAACCCTCATGTATATTAAAAGCAAATTTCCCCTCCAAATCTGTAATGGTGTGATGACAAGCATTTATTAAAAATGTATAAATTTTTTATTTATTTATTTATTTATTTATTCAAATGTTTGAAACAGATACAGATAGATTCATGTTTAGGTATATGGAGACAAATTGAAGAATACAGCATTTAGGTCTGCTGCAAACAGACTTTGACAACTAACACAAGTACTGTTTCAGTTCTCTTAGCACCATGTCTCTATATCACCACTAGCGAACATCCTCGTCCAGAACACACACATGCCATATACTCACTCACGCTCTCCCTCTTCCTTCCGTGAATAAAACATGATCTCCTTAATCAATAAATCACAACCTCTCAGAACTAAAAAGCATGACTCTAACTCTCCATGTTGTTTCAGAATGCACATAGCAGCAAAAGTCCTGAGGTCTTCTTCACTGTCGACATCCACAACCAATGGCAAGTCAAACACGTTTGATGTAAATGAAATGGCAGACTTTCTCGCACAGAAACAGTCACGCACAGACCAAAGCAATGAAAAGGTAATGACACTGCTTACAGGCCACTTTGATATGCTTTATGAAAAGCCACTGTTGTTTCTCTCACAATCTCAAAAGGCAGCTGTTAAACCCATCAATCTCAAAACTTGGTGAGCTGCCTACATAGAAAACATTTTATGGCATAGACATGTTTCTGGAGCATGGTGATAGTTGCTCTTGAAACTCCATTGCAAATCACCAAAACCTTGCAAATCCTCTGTTCAAAATTGCATGATGTTAACAAAGCTCTATTACCTTAAAACAATAAATTAGAAATGAAAAAAGAACACAAATCATACTGCCACTTTATATTTAATGCATACTTAGTGTGAAAATCTGTTTTCCACTATAAATAATGTTTTTGCAAATATACATATATACAGTAAGTTGTTCATAGAGCCAAAGATGCCAATAAAGAGCTTGGAAGTCAGCTCCCTATGTAGATTGTAAGCAGTGAGGCAGCTCACTAGGTTTTGAACAGGGCTGTGCTTGTTACACTTTGACAAATGGAGTTGCTGTTGGATTTCGTGCTTGAAATTCAAAGCACAAGAGGGTGGAAAAATTCGAATTTCGAACCTGGTGATTTTTAATAAAAAAATCTACGTCTTAACCTACACAGGCAAAGACTTTCTTTCTCCCCTCTCTCATTCACACATGCACACACACACACAACCCATGTATAATGAATATTCTTTTTGCATGTATATGTGGTCAGGAGATCCTTGGCCTGGAGATACTGTGGTTGACCTGAGAGCTTAATGTGGAAGTGTGAGGCTTTTACTAACCAGAAGAACAAAGCTCATTAGAGACATTAAAGATCACAGCAGAGGGAGCACAGCTGTGATCTCTGGCCCAACACACTCGTCTCTGCTCTTTCACATTATCTCAGTCTCTCAGTGCAGAGCTTATTTATAGCCTCCTCTTTACGCATTTTAGATATCACTGCTTTTTCATTCTGTAGTTCTCAGATTCAAATTTAACTACCGTAAACACATCATGAGTATTATTTACACGGTATCTGTTTCATACATAATTCTATAAAACCTATTGCAATTGTTTAATTAAATAATATCACAGATCTATTCAGGTGGAGCTGGGGAAGAAGGAGGGTTTCAGAGGAACTCTGCACATTTAATTTAATTAAATGCTAACCAGCCATTAAAATGTAATGCAGCAAGCTCATTAGTTGCATATGCAACATGAACCAATCAGCTCCAAGTAGTTTATTTCATTGCGTATAGTAGTAATCGCTCTGCAGTAAAGCCATTCAAACCAGTGCAATTTTTGCTGATTATAATAATTTGTTTATATTTCTGTGGTAATAATGTGTGAAACATTGCGTTATCATTTTGTTTCAAACAGTGCCACCTTGAGGAAAAAAGATGGATTGGACATATAGAGTCATCAGATAAATATAGTTGCACAGAAAAAAATACTTACTTCGGGTCTCTAGCGACCCTATGTACTTCTTACAAAAACTTAATCAGAAATCAGACATTCTTTCATATCTTACTATTTTTTTTATCTTGTTATATTATTTATATATTATGTATTACACATTACATGTATACTGTAACTGTCTATTAGATGTTTGTCATGAATGAGATACTTGTTCACCATCCCTTGGCTAAAAAGAAGTGTATGTCTGTGCAAGAGCCTGACCTTATCAATTCAGTTAGATCAATAGTTCCTCATCAACACACTGAGACAAAGTACTGATTATTCTGCTATGGCCTGTCCCCCAAAACATTTGGCAAAGGTCAAGGTGAGGTACACAAGTCTGTACAATAAATGTTTGTTTTTATTGATTTTCAAGGGGGACAAACCAATACAAACTGAGAATTACAGCAGAAATGTTGTATTTTTTATTTTTTTGTATAGCAGCATAGCAGGCGCGTATCTAAAATAAGTTAAGAAAAAAACTGTTAAAAACATTTGACCTTCATGGAATCCCAGACTTTAATTCTGTGCTTATTTTATAAACAAAAGCATTACCAGATTCGTATCACATTTTCCTTTATCAGTTCAATGAAACCCACTCAAGAGGGTTGCGGGAAGAGGAAGATTGCAAAAAGAGTTATATGGCTTTCTACCTTTCTAATGCTAATTGAGTTTCACATTCTCTTATATTTTGCAGGATGCACTTTAGTGCAGGAGAATTGGGCTTGAATCCATCTGAGGCAAAAACTGGGTTGTAGAATTACAAATCCATCAGCATTAATAATGTAGACTGAACCTTGGACAGTTAGTAGCGACACAAACACTCCCACATTTAGTTTTTGTCTTCAAATTTGTTCACCTTACTGAGAGGCAAGGTTCTGGGTGGTCATATGATAATAAGATCACTTCCCTTGAAGAAAACATTGGGAAAGATCAAATTTCCCCGGTGTTATCACGCAGAGGTCAGGGAGAATGGGTTGTGGGAGCAATATGATCTGTAAATCCAGCAGTGTAGTTGGTTATACAAAACAAATCCTGGCTACTTTTAAGATCAAAAGTGACACCACTGCACAGATGACACACATGTACCTTTGACACAGATGAAGTGCGACTGTGGCTGGGCAGCACACGTCATCTCAGAATGAACTAACACCCTTTAGCTGTAACCTCGATTCTGTCAATCAGGAAATCTGTTAAACTTGGCATGAAATGGAAGTTGAGATTGTCCTTTTTTCCTTAGTGTGACATATGAGAGTGAAATGGCTTTTTTGAAATGGGAAAAATGGAAGGCAGGCTTGATTTCGTTCTTCGGTAATTGATTGGATCATTGGAAAATGGGCGTTGCTAAAAAATGGAGGCAGATTTGAATACACCGATAGTCATGCCCTTGCAACCTGATCTCACGGCAGTTCGTACATATTTTACGAGGTGGCTAATTCGTGTGAATTTGTATGAATGACCTAAACATAACCCCGCCCCTAAACCTACCCATCAAATGGTTTTAGACAAATCGTACGAAATCGTACCAGTGAGGTCGTACGAATTAGAAATTTTGCACCTCTTACGAATATGTACGAATTGCTCGTGAGACTGTGTTGGCCCTTGCGCCATCGCTCGTGATGATGAGATGAGAGAAGATGAGTCATTTTGAGGGGGAAGGGAGGTTTAAATTTTTTTTTAAAAAGCTAATATGCTATGATAAGTTATTTATTATACATGGTCGACATAACTTGTGTTGTGCATCTATTGTGATCAAAAACAGCAAGGAATCTACAATCTTTTATGACTGTAAAAGTGATGTGTATGTGTGTGTGTAACAGCACAGTGGTCTCTGATGAGCTGTGTAGCTGGCGCCTTCTGTCTAACACAGTCATTATTAAAACCCACCAGCGTCCTCTATGTTGCTTTGTTCTGTCTAGCCACAACTCTACTGACACCACATGACTTGAGCACTGGTCCACTGAGGTCAGCTGATGACAGTAATATAAAGCACTGAGACAAAAAATCTGTTAACTGAACAGATTCAGTGATTGCCACTGCTGAGGAAAATCATTTTGACTGAGCTGTTTAAAACCTGAAAGTCATAACAGCATTCAAACATTGATATAGCTTAGATATGAAAGAATTCACTGGAAACTTAAAAAAAAGATTACATGTACTCTATGTGTTCAAAACTTAGCAGGGCTTTGAGATCCATTACAGTATTAAGCCTAGGCTGCTTCTGGGGATTCTAAAGCAACAATAGAACTGTGCAGCACACAGTGGTGTTTTTTTTCTTAAATGATCTACTATTTTTGTACAAATCGATAAAGTCCAATTTATTTGTATTGTGATTTTCGCAATACACTTTATTTCAAAGCAACTTAAGAGAAGAAAAATGTTGTAATGCCCTTACCATAGAGCAAGTTTCAGAGCTGGACAATATAACAATATATAATTACATTTACATTACATTTACATTTATTCATTTAGCAGACGCTTTTATCCAAAGCGACTTGATGCGCTTTGCGACTTAAAAGCAATTAGTCATACAAAGGCAAAAACAATTTAGGAAGTGCTCATACTACCGTACAACAGGCAATCTTCAAATAAGTGCAGGCTAGAAAGGGAAAGAAAGAGTAGGGTTAATTTTTTTTTTTATGAGGTCAAATAGTGTTGAAAGAGATGGGTTTTCAAAAGTCGTTTAAAGGTTGTAAGGGAGTTGGCATTTCGGATAGCAATGGGAAGATCATTCCACCAGCCAGGAACGGTGTAAGAGAATGTTCTTGAAAGAGATTTTGTGCCTCTTTGTGATGGTACAGTGAGGCGTCGCTCACTGGCAGATCTCAGAGCTCTGGAGGGAGTGTAGAGTGGAAGCAGTGAGTGGAGGTAAGCGGGAGCCAAGTCAGTGATTGTTCCATATGCAAGCATCAGTGCCTTGAATTTAATGCGAGTTTCAATTGGGAGCAAGTGCAGGGAGATGAAGAGAGGTGTGACATAATGATTATACAAGTGATGCTTCAAATTTAGATCTAGCTATATTTGTTGACAGATTGTTTCCATGTTTTTGTATATGATTTCTTACAAAGGTTTCACTTAAAGTAGTGACGCTGCTGCTGAATCCCTCCCTCTCTCTCTCTAATGACTTAGTTATTAGCTGCCTCAAACCTCCGTTACTAGTCTAGGTTTAAAATGACATTTTGGAATTAGTGAGGAAGGCATTGGATGAGATGTGTAAGAAATTATTTCAACTCACAAAAGCATTTTAAGTATAAAAAACAGACAAATGCCTTGAAATATATCATCTGATTGATGTCTTGAGGGGTGGTACCATAGCATAAGTGGAATAATTGACTTTCAATTCAATTCAAATTTTATTTGTCACAATGCTTTTATAACGGCAGCCGACTCACTGGCGCCATCAGGATGGGGATGCAGCTATGACATGAAGCATCAAATATTCCTTACGTAAAAATGCTCTGTTTGACTCTATGACTCTGTTTTTTGTGCATGTCTCTTTAAATGCTTTAAATATAAGCGTAAAGACCGCATTACATTTTACTACACATAGGACACAATAATACTGTTGTAAAAATGTCAAACTTTTACATAGCTTTTTTTTTTTCAAATACAAATGTTGGTTAAGTCCCCACACAACAGAAAATGCAAATAAGTCATTGTGATGCTCCTAATATATTTTACAACATACACATAATTGCATATTCATGAGTAAATTTAGCAAATCTCTGTTTTTTTACTGTGATTCAGGGTTGGTGTAGCTCAGTTTGTAAAGAGATTCGTTATAAGATGAGACGTGATCGTGCGATCATGGGATCAAACCCAGAAAATGTGTGTGGTCATAAGTCCTATAAGTCATGATTTTGCACAATTTTTGTAAAGGGTAGGTTTAGGGGTGGGTTAGTGTGGTCATTCGTACACATTAAACCTAGTACAATATGTTTTAATCCCCGTGTTTATCATCACTTTGTTCCAAACACAGAAGCAAGACACATTTTCAATGGTTTATTCATAAGTTTGCCAATATTTCACAGATTGTATATAAAAAAAGAAGGATTGCATTTGCTAATTTATGTTAAAAAACAATTGTAGAACTGCAAGCTTTAAATCAGGATTTTTTCAAATATATCTGTCCATTATAATGTACAATGGGTTCAAACGTCAGTTTGGACTGAAATGTGTGTTGGGAGTGTGAGTACACAACCACCCTATAATGATAAAGATCCACTGAGTCGTTTTCTTTTAATTTAATAAAAATAAGTTGCCCCTTCTGAAATCAACCCATTCTCAAATGCATGTTGGTGTGGTGTCACACCGAAAGAGGCCACTCCCACAATAGTTGATTGACAGCAGCGTGTCACACAGACTGAACTGGTGTCTTACCTCAGACCCGCCCTCAGTGAGTCATCATCAGACCTAGACACAGAAACAAGCAAGACTCGATTGAGGTGTTTTGTTGTTGAATGTATTAATGAACAGCAGTAGTCATTCACCCCCGACATCTGAGTGACTGAAGACACAAAGGATTAACGTTACATTTAGGTCTGAAGGGAAAAGTGCCCTTGATCAACAGAAATGCGTTTATGTTCACGCACATTATTCATGATCCAGCCTCACCTACAGAAGTAGTATAATGAGTATATGAGTATAATGTCTTTTAATGAATCTTTGCAAATGGCCTTTAATAATAATGTGCTAATTAGCAAGTTTCATTATGAATAAGGCTAAAAAGATCCTCCGAGAGTCCCTCAGAAAAGAGGGGCGGGGTCATCGGCGCTCATGAAGATTTAAAGGGGAAGAAAAATATTTTATTTCAAATAAAAAATATATATATATTTTTGAATTATTATTCTTAAAATTATTTATTCTCAATTATGGAAGAATTATGCCTTAAGAACAGGAAAAATTAACTTTTACATTTTTAGCAAACTATTTCAGCTGCTGTGAGAAAAGGCTATAGACTGTCCACCACTTGGAGCAACATTCATGATATCGGGTAGATTTCTTTATGTTTACACAGTTGCATTCAAAAATTTTCGATTTAGGCTAACATAAGGCAATAGTTTTGAACACTGACTTGTTATGTGCTTGCTAAAATATTGATTTCGGATAATTTTTTAACCAAAACAAGTTATGGACTGCAGCTTAAAAAAAAATCTGTTCTTTTAACACGCTTCTTTCTTTTCCACCTTAAATTATAATTATTTTTAAAAACTTGATGTTTATGCCTTGGTTAAGGCCTTGAGCAAGGCTGCTGTTTCTTTAGAGTACCTCTATTTTTTTAGCTCTGATTTTTGAAGAGGATGTGCTTTTAAACTTGTCCTTGTTAAGTTCAGGTCCTGATGCTGTCAAGTAATTTAAAGAAGGTACATAATTTAGTTCAATTTAAGAGATGTCCTGGTGAGCGCTGGAACATTACATTACTGCTTGTACTCTGCATCTCTCCTTTTGTACCTTTTCCCAACAACTATTCAGTTGTGCTGAGGATCTTCATATGCAATCACTGTCACAGGACTTTATTCAGTTTGTTTATTTATTTATGTATATGATTTTTTTTATTTAAGCATTGTGTTGTCTTGTCAGATGTAATATCTCTTGTGCTCTGTTTGCAAGACAAATATTTTTACCTTTCTGTTTGGAGGAACCAATGGAGGACACGATAATTTGAATGTCAATGTTGTAAATTGTTGGATAGCAGCACCTGAAGCCTTTTATATTTTTGAACAACCTTCAGTCATTTAAAAGACTTAAAAAATGTGCATATTAAAAAGTGTTAATAGGTTTTAGCAATTAGCTTCTCCTTCCAAATGACCTTTTTTTGTTAAATTGGTTCATGCATTTAAAATAAAAAATAAATAAATAAATCATGGGCACCACTGGCACTGTAGTCAAGCTGGTGCACTGGACACTAATTCGATGTCTCTATTCCAAAATATTATAATAAGAATTTAAAAAAGAGAAGGTCTGAAAAATTTCACAATTATAATTATAAAAATCACAATTATAATAGAACAGTATTTAATTTATACATAAGAACAAAAAAAATAAATAAAGTTCACAAGTTGTCTTCCTAGGCCAAGTGTTACATATCTTGTCTCTAATGACCATCTTTTGAATATTGCATAGTATACCAAAATTATTTAACAGTCATGTGGCCTGTTTAGTCTAAATTCCTTTATATTTCTCTCCCACAACCATAAACTTAGAAGCTATATAATACATCACATTTGTTATCAGCAGCATTCTGTATGGAAGAGGATTAGGGCCAATCAATAATAAAAAATAATAATTTCGAGATTAAAGTCGTTAAATTATGAGAATAAAGTTGTTACATTTCGAGAAAAAAAATAAATAAATAAAAATAGCCATTTAATTTACACCGTGTAAAAGTAGCAGATCTTTTGAAAATCGAGTCTTTTATGCTGCACTTTTACTTCTCGAAATATGAGGGGTATTTTTCCTCTAAATTTAACGACTTTATTCTCGTTATTTAACAACTTTTTTTCAAAATTTAACGACTTTAATTTCGTAATTTAACAAGTTTATTCTCAACATTTTATTTAGATTTTTTTTCTCGTTATTTAACGAGTCTAATCTTAAATGATTTACATTTTTTATTATTGCTTGGCCTTAATCCTCTTTTGGGAGTAATATTGCTTTACTATTTTTTGTATCACTTTTGAAAATGAAGTTGAAGTGAGTGTATTACTGTGTTTCTTCTTTCTAAACTGTATTGCTGGTCTCTTATCTCCCTATTGCAGCTGTCTATTATGAGCTCTCTGCCTGTGAACACTGACTGACACGTTTCTTTTTCCAATTACTTTCCAAACATCAGTCAGTGTTGCCATATTTTAAATAGGCAGCCATCTCTGCAGTTAAGCACATTAAAAATGGTAAATAAACTGAGAGACACCACTTCTGACAACCTGCAATTGGTCTCCTGGCTTGGGTTGAACCACATGGTGGACAAAAGGCCAGTGAGCAAAAAGTAAAGAAGTTTCATTCTTAATCTTATCTTGGAAAACAACTTTATTACTATATATTGGATTTGAAATAATATAGACCTTGAAAGAGAAAAAGAGAGAGAAAGAGGGAGTTTTTAATCTAGATTATCGGGCCAAATATGGCTACCTAAGAAAAAGATAAATCACTGTGGAAATTTTTTTTTTTCTTTTATCATATATAAGCTGCAAAGTATTCACTACTAATATTAAAACATCCTACTTGTACATATTCTTAGTTCTCCCAACATTGATTAGAATCTTTATTAAAACTGTACACCTGTGGGTGGGAGAAATCATTAAACCGGAATGAGCTGCATTCTAATATGAGGAAACATTACAGTACCTTTATTCTTTCAAGAAGATAATATATAAAACTATATCGACAATAAATATACTGAATTAACTGCTGGAAGTCTCTATAGTCATACTTGACTCCTTTGAAACCTGGGAAAACTATCATATGACCTTTACACACAGAAACCTGAAGCATCAAAGAAATGTGCGCGAACAGTAGTGCTGATAAGAGTTAGACTGTTTGTAAGACACTAAACAAACATCGTATGCCAGTAAACCTGACTTCCGCCTCTCAGATTGTTCCTGGCACTTTCTTAGATCTCTTTTAATTAATTTTAAGCGACATAAACAGCACACACGCATTTTATCCAATATCTAAGAGATGCATTCCAGCTGAACCACTACCTTTGAGAGGAAATTTAACAAATAGCATTCTCTATGTTTTATTGACCTCTTTGACATCAACTCTCTTAAAAAGTACCAAAGTATTCTACAGATTTGCAAAGCAGACTATTTCTGTTTTTAAGTATGTCTTTGTATGATTTAATGAACCCTGGCTCAGAAAGTCCCTGCTTATATCCACGAGTCTTCATTATGCCGGCTGAACGTAACTGTTTAATTCATTCAGTTCCATGGGGTCAGTAATTACATACCATTTAAAAACACTGTGACTGGAATAATACATTTATGCCACTGAAATTATGAAGTAAACTTAGTTTGCCTGTCAACCTTTCAAAGCATGCACAGGTCACACATATGAGTGTGTTAGTGAAAGGACATTTAATGAGGCAAATCAATGTGTCATATCTACTCTATCTTCCATTTTCACTTACTAAAACAAAAACAAAAAAACATTTGAGATAATAATAATAAATATAGCAATTATCAGTTTTTTTTTTTGAGGTTGTATAAGGCAACCTGAATGTATGGCTGACACTGAAGCACATCGAAAATGGACAATAGGCTCACAGACACA
>JAUMHI010000033.1:10054670-10066829 GCA_032359435.1 Enteromius unitaeniatus | reverse complement strand
TGATCGCGAACCCTAAGGTGATTACAACAGATTAATCAAAAGCGTCAGTAGCAGCAGATCAATTTACAACACTTTCCTACATGAGCACATAACGTGTAGGTAATTTTCATCTCTTTATGCTTAGGATATTATTTTTGTTGAAATTAAATGTTGGTTAATATCGACCAATATGCACCGTTGTGCGCAACATTTGTATATTTTAACCACTTCTGAGGATGTGGGGGTCACGAGTGAATGGCATGGTTATTTTGGGGGTCGCGAGCTGAAAAGTTTGGGAACCCCTGATCTAGTGGTTATTAATTGCAACTTCTTACACAACACTAGTATTTTTTGTAAAAACAGTTTTATTGACATCATTACTCCCAGAGGCAAAGTTGTTCAGAATGAGATATAGTCTATAAGTGAATGTATGAGGGATTTAAGGGCATTTACTCTGGAAATATTGTGAGCTCTATATTGTGTAACATTTGCATGCTTTTTATTTTGGTTTTATAGGCTTTTGAGTATATGTGGCCATGTTCCTTTTTAAATTACCCTGTTATAGCTAACCAAAGTACAAATAGAGACTTGTGTTTGGTCCAGGTTGCTGCATAACAAATTTTAAGCTGATCGAACCAATGGTTGCCTAGTTATAGCTAATAATGTTTGTCTGCCTCATAGCGCCACCAAGTGGCAGAGCTGCGCAATTTATTTTACTAAAGTTTGAGATCTTACACATCTGTATCAAGTTTGATGAAGATACCTCATTCCGTTCCAGAGTTATAGTCTGAATAATATTTGGCTAACGTTAGCATACACGCTAATTGGCCTACCGTTTCACGTGAAAATAAAAATGTCAACTTTTTTTTTACTAATTATTAATATTCACAGTCCACAGATTATTTCTGCAGTGGTTTGGTTCCCATCGGGACTAGTTCGCAAAAGGATTGCAACGATATGAAATTTTTGAGTCTACACCAAACGGTTTATGAGCTACGGCCAAAAATGTCTGAAATTTTGGTTTAGCACTGTAGCGCCCCCGGTGGGCCGGTTCTCTGTGCCATAGCGAGTAGCGAGCAAGACTACTACCATCTGATCAAGTTTAAGATCTCTAGGCTTTAGGCTGCACAATTCGTTTTAAGGCAGAAGAACAATAATAAAAATCCTAACAATTACAATAGGGTTTCAGTGCTACGTGCTCGAACCCCTAATAATAATTAATGAAACAAGTGTGAAAAAGTAAACCTTTTATCTGAGACAGTGCACAAGCTCTGTCTCACTCACACACATGGACACTGAGAAAGTAAAAGCAATTAAGTGATAACATGCAGGCGGAAAGGAGTGTGTGACAAATGTTTGTGTGTGAAAAACCAACACACCAAACCCTATTCCACACATTTCCACTGATGATAAGATGGTTAGACAAATCAGCCTTGACTCTGCAACTAATACTTGATTTTATTATTATATTTTTTTTAAATATTGGTAACACTTTACAATAATGGTTCCATTTGTTTAGATAACTACATTAGCTAACTAGAACTAACAGTGAAAGGTACTTCTAAAGCATTTATTAATCCCAATGTTAATTACAGTTACATTATTCAAATCAGAAGGTGTGTCTATTAAAATTATTTAATGAATCTTAGCTAACATAAACAAAACTTAAACAAGTATATTATTGTGATGATCAGCTGGATGTGCCAGCTCTCTGGATGGCACTCCAGCGCCCAGCAAACTATGTGTGTATGTTTTGTGTCTGTTTTCATTCATGTACTCCTTTTAATGAACCACTAACTCGCTCCTCCCCTTAGCCTTGTTAGCATGTTTGTATAAAAGTCCTGTTTGTTTCCTGTTTAGACTTTTATATTTTATATTATTGTATTTATAGCAAAAGTTTCACGAATAAACCTCAGGTTGAGAAAAAGTAAATTCACATCTGTAAAGTAGAATACAGGAGAAGAAAGTTCAATACTCTTCAGCAATAAAAAAAACCCAAAACAAAACAATGAACAATAGTAAGTTTTTGAAGTCATTTTTGCTTGTAAGTATTGCACTGGATCAAAAGTTCAGTAGAAAGTTCAGCAGAAAAGATATTGGTTAATAAAATGGGATTAGATGCATTTCTGTAATTTAATTATTTTAAATTAAAAGTTTATTTAAATTTTGATGAATGCTAAATCTGTTTTTTTAATTTATGCACATTTACATTTAGTCTAGAACTACACTGTATTCACTCACCGCACACAATGCCTCTGTATTTCTCCCAACATGGGGTTAGTAGACTTGTCAGTCAATAACAAAACTTTTTTGAGAAAGTAACTCTGTTATATTCAGGAATCAGGCATGCAGCCACCTATCCCAGTACAGGGGCTGACCTTCTGGGCAAAGCAATCACCTGGGCCTAACGTCAGACTGCTCCACCCCAGTTTGACTGCCATTGGTGCTTGGATTATGCTCGACCAGGGTCCGCAAAAGAGGAGACATGACTGGGAGAGTAAAGGCACTCGCATCCCTGTAAGGGGAATGGCGCAGCAAGCAGGACATCTAGCGGTCTGATCTATCTGTCGACCTGTTCCTCGTTGTCCCTG
Source organism: Enteromius unitaeniatus (assembly GCA_032359435.1). Lineage (NCBI taxonomy): Eukaryota > Metazoa > Chordata > Actinopteri > Cypriniformes > Cyprinidae > Enteromius > Enteromius unitaeniatus. The sequence goes on along the minus strand of JAUMHI010000033.1, from coordinate 10,064,259 downwards.
ACCTTGCACAGTGTCTGTGCGAGAAGGCTCACTGGGGGGAAGGCCTTTCGTAGGCCTTGTGGCCAGCTGTGTGCCAGTGCATCTGTGCCAAGGGTCCCCTGGCTGCGTAACCGAGACCGGCTGGACATGACATGACCCCTCATATCGTGCTACAGGGCTGGAACCCATTAGTAAACGGTTGGAAAATGTGAGGGCCTTCTGCAGCTTCTCAGGCTGCATAACCGGTACAGGCTGGACATGACACAACCCCTCGTATCGTGCTACAGGGCTGGAACCTGTTGATAAATTGTTAGAAACCGTGAGGGCCTTCAACAGCTCGTCAGGCTGTGCGACTGGGACCGACTGGACATCATACAGCACTCCTGGCTGTATAACTGGAACCGTCTGAATACCACCCAGCCCCTCTCACTGGGTGAGGACATAAACGCCATCTAGGGGCAGAACAAGGATTGTAGAAATGGTAGACAGCCTCCCTAGCTGTCGTTCAGTATCTGGCTGAACATCACTCAGCCCCTCTCGATGAGTGATGGTGCTAGAATCCCTCTGTGGGCATCTCTGAAACCACCGCAGTGGTAGACAGCTCCCCTAGCTGTAGTTCAGTTTCTGGCTGAACATCACTCAGCCCCTCTCGCTAGCACTGATAACGCTGATTTCACGGGCGGCGTCGGATGTAAACAGCTGCTGTTGATCGCGAGCGTCGTCAACGCACTCGCTTACAGTCCTCGGCGATCCAAAAGCAAACAAAACAGCATCAATAAGCTCACCTAGATTCCACTCCGAATCCTCTCCGAGTTGCTCATCCACCTCATCGAGCACTTTCGGGTCAAGTCCCCTGTAAAAACAGTGCTTGAGTTCGTCCTCCGTAGTGTTAGCGAGATGGCTGTACAGCATGAACTCCTCAACATAATCTTCTATGACGCGTCCTTGTTGACATATCGTACGCAAGTACTACATTATGTCCTCTTCTTACTCGATGTCCTCGAAGGAATAACCGCTGGATTCACCGTTGCTGATCATTCTGTCACGAATGAAGACGGGGACACTCGAATCCATGTGCAAGGGTATTTAATAGTAAGTAGACAGGACAGAGTAAACAGGCGATGGTTAAAACAATGGCGAACAGAGCAATGCAGGTGAGACAGAATCGTGGTCGATAAACAGGCAAAAGTCAGCAACGGGGAATCAATATACAAAAAATACAAACGGGCAAAGACAGGGGAAAACCGCTTACAAAGGTAGGACAAGCCATGCACAATGATTAGCAACCAGACAGACAAACAGACTGCTATTTATACAGGTGGTGCTAATTGAATGATGAACCTAACTAGCAACAGCTGTGAGGAGAGGTGCATTAAGGGCAATGGAGTCCAGGTATTAAAACAGACACAAAACAAGTTTGTGGAGAGCTGGAGCTGCAATAAACAGTTATATTTTTATATAAATATGATTTAATACAAATAAATAATCAAATGTATTGTCCATTGTACATACTCATAAATTCAAGTCACTCTATTCAACAACTCTATAAAACAACAACAAAGAAATTATGTGATTTTTATCTTTATTTGAAAACACATGTGAATTGATAGTAAATATTATTTACAAATGTACTATTAAAAAAATATTATAAAATGTAATTTTTTTAATCATATCTTGTGATTGCATAAAGATGCTGAGTTTGTGTATTACAGTATTTTTTATGATTCATAAGATTTGTACTGGCTTTAGCACCATTTCAATGGAAAACGGGTATGAAAGGGTGAGATAGAAACACTCAGAGTAACGTGGGGAGGAAAAGAGATGACTCTTATTCTCCTAATTACAGTAACATGGAAATCCTAATGAATATGGTACATTGTGTTGTGAGTCAATTTGTTTAGTAGCTAAACTCAAGATATTTTGAGAGTGAACAGTCTACTTTCGTGTTCAGAAAGACATCAAGAGAACCACCTCCAGACTAAACAAACTAATCTCATTGGTATTCAAAATTTCATTCTATAGATGTATGTAAGTCAGTGATATATCCAGGACATACTGACTCACATTTGAGGTTACCAAAAAACCGGGTAGCCTACACTTAACTATTAAGATAACTGGTAAAAAGACAGTTCCTCCATATCGCCGCCACGCACGGTCAGTAAACTGTGCTTTAATTAAAATGTTTACTACCTGGATTGCCTTATCTTATCACACTATGATTCCATTTCATCTCTAGAATACAAAGATGCAACTGACAGCTAGATAAAAAGAAATGTCAAACAGCCCATAATCACTTAATAAATTAATAAAAACACTAGCTGATGTTGCCGCTGGGGTGATATAATGGTGCCACTGTGTCTGGTATGAATAAACAAGAAAGACAGATTCACTCTCCTTATCTATGTAGCTAAAGGGCTTCTAGCCTTTGTCCAGCTATCTCAATCTGATGTCTATTGATTCACCAGCATTTATTTGCATAGTGTGACATGAAATTAAACCGAGTTTATAGAAACTCATCAGCTTGTCGTCAAAGCATAAAGCTTGGTTTTAAATCGAATGCTGGCTTACAATGGTTTAAAGGCTACTTTTCAATGCAAACAACAACCTTACTTAAGTAGCAGCCAAATCCGGCCCATTAATTATTGTAAGAAGTCTGTTTGATTGATTTTGATGAAAAATCGAAACCCAGATGACCATGATTAATCTTTACATAGTCCAGCTACCCTATTTCTCGAATGTGAACCAGCACTCTTAAATAGACATATTTGATCACGTCTTATCCAATCAAATGCTTTTATGCAAATGATTTCTTCATTCATTTGCAGAGCAGTGTTCAAACCAACAGGTATTTATAGCAAATCCTTATCAAAAATTATTTAAATTGAATGTCCCTGATTACATCAATGCTAATAAAGACAGAGTGTCAGTGCAAACATGTTTAACAAAAGTGCTAAGATCCAGTAATTTGATACAATTTAATGGGATTTGATGTTTGAACAGTCTAGTTTATGTGTTGTTTCACAAAAAAAGCATAATAATAATTATTACTTTTTAATTACAAGTATAAATAATATTAAATTGGTTGCTTTAAAACGTTTTTTAATAGACTTTCAGAAATGGGATTTGTGAAGCAGCATTTACTGAAAACCAAAAAGAGATGACAGAGCTGCTCTTCACTTTGAAACGTCCAGCACATCAGCTCACATATTTATATGATTACAATGCAGTCGTTTGTGATATTGTGTTCTCAGTCATTGTAAGAATTAATGAAAAAGTTGGTATACAAATGTACATATACAAAATTTTACTCTCATTTGGTGCTCCTCGCTGAGTAAAATCAGCATAAACAATCAGTGTGCAACGAATGAGCTAAGATTGGAAACAACTTGACTTTGAAACATAATAGCCTTGTGAATATTTTCAGCTAAATGATATGGTCTAGACATCTAGAACATATCTCGTTTTTGAAATAGAACAGTGCAATTCAATACTGGTCTGATATAGTGCATATATCATAAAAGGGCTGAAAGATGTTATTTGCAGAGCAACATGTTAAAAGAATGAATTAGTGACAAAAGGGACCATTTTTCCCCCACTCACTTCCACTGCAGGCTATATCATGTTCTATATTATCCAAGGAACATTATGCAAGGAAATGGATCTCCTCACCTGTTATTTGCATAAATCAGCATTATATTCTTGAGGCCCATTATTCATAGCCATAGTGCCCTTACAGGCAGCGATGGCAGCGCTGGAATGAACTCCTACACAAAGAGAGTTTGGGTGAGGGCTGTAAAGGGGCAGTTGATTAATACCCACGAGAGCTTGTTTTTTTCTGGGGGGATTGGTGCGTGTGAAGAGGTCTGAAGATGCTCCTTCATTGGGGTTAGAAACAGCCTGGCCCATCTGTTATTATTGAGGGCTTCTTGAAAGCTCTTGACAGAGAGAGAGAAAAAGAGGCAATGTTCTGACAGCAGGATTACCATTTCACTGGCTACACAAGTCATAGCATTGGAAACAACGTGCCAGCAGGCATGAAACACAACTATGCTTCAGCGAGGATTAGAACAAGATTAAATATAAAAAAATGTAGTCAACACTGCAAATCCTCAAACTCCTAATACATCTAATGATGCGACTGCTGTATTATATTATTAGTTGCAATTTGTTCTGCTCTATTTTTCTAAAAACTACATAAAAATATGTAGCTTTTCAGTCTTGTCACAGATATCAGATCCCACATTAGCCCACAAGACTCATTATGCACTGCAGAAAAGCTCATAACCATCTATCAAAAAATGTCTGTTTTCATTTTGTTGAAACCATTTTTTGACAACACCGCAAGATAGAGATGAGAAAGAGTACATTTTAAAGACTGACTAGTCAGGGTAATGGTCTGAAAAACTAAATCAGTGCTTGAGGAAGGCTGGATTTGGAGCACATGGCCCCAATCAAATAAAATTTTTTTACTCTCTTTTTACTTGCTTTCAAAAACACCTTAATGTATTGCAATGAACAGAGCAAGTTCCTTTAGTTCCTGCAGTGGTTTAAAGGAGACAAACCGAAAGGTGAAATGTCTCTAGAAGGTTTACGATGTCTAGTTTACAAATTGTTTAGCCTAATTTCAGCACTATAAAATATACCAATGTATAAATAAACAGTTATATAAGTATATATGCTAGAAAACAGAGAATGCAGAGTGATACAAGAGATTAAAAGTATGTGATGACAATTGTCATTTACAGGTATGCAGGTAAGTTTAGCAGTTATTGTACTTTTCATATTATATTCATATTTCACTACACATATTCTTTGTATGTGTGTACATTCCTGTGAAGACACTCACTGTTTAAAGTATGGAGTTTCCCCAAGGTCTTTGAAAACTGGAATCATGAATTCAGTGAACAAGTGTTTTAGTGATGGATTATTTTGGGGTTTGATGTCCTTAACAACCTGAGAACTAACTTTAAGTCCCTCCAAATGAAGCTGAACTTAAGCTGTAGTCGATACTGTAAACACACATGAAAGACTATCTCAGGACCACCCATGAGCATGCCATATTTATCTAATATGGTAACCCATGGAACTTAGTGCTCTCTATTCCACTTAGAGAGTTACACTGTGTGATAAAGGTTGACTGAATAATCCCTTTCATCTCTTTTTCTTCCTCATGGTTGTCATGGTTGTCCTCTTCATCTCTTGCACAGCAGGTGTGTATCAGCGTAGGTTCAAGTACACATTGTGATATGTGCACATGCAATGACTTATTAATGTCAATCCCACCACGGAATCCTGTTTTAATATTGGCCAGGTTTGCTCAAAGTGTATTAGATGATGAATTTGAGGAATTAAAAAATGCAACATGATTACAAAATAGACTCTGTGTCAGTGGCATGGTTTTATTTATTTGTAAAGAAGTAACTTATTCCGCATCTAAATGTAAATGTGAAAGATTTAGTTTATTTTTTTAGGTATGTAAAAACAACATAAATACAAATAAATAACACACACACACATATATATATATATATATATATATATATATATAATTTTATTACATTACAATAAATAAATTATACCACATATTATGCATCACATGATATGCAAGTCGGTTACTCTCCTTGACAATTTTATATTTTATTGGAATGCCAATATAAAGCTAATTTTTTTTAACTTAATAATTAATGATTCCAAATCAAGTTTGTATGAACAGGTTTGGATAAAACCCCTTTCAGATCTCATAATCATCAGTAAGCATAATTTAATCAAAGTCAGAAGTCATTCACACTTCTAATTATCTTGGGATTTTCTCAAAAGTTAATAATTTAGGCAATTAATTTGATTAATTAATTTGCATATCATGTAATTATAACAAATTCAAAACATACAATGTAGTAAAAGTACAATAAGTCAACACATGCTTTACAAAGTGAATAACTCCCTATATTGCGTGGGAGGTTGAGAGGAAGGGGGTGAGTATGAGCAATGAGAAGAGAGATGTACAATCGCATTTGATAAAAGCCCATATCCCAGGAACCACAAGAGAAGTGTAAGAAAAAAAACTACTGTTCAAGGCCTGTCAGCTTGATTCGAGTCTGCATCCAAAACTAATAGCCTCCTTTACTCCCGAATAAGAAACGGTAGAGAACTGAAAAGTAGCTCCTCTGTGCCGAGATCAGCAGAGCACGGGTGACTGAAGGAGTTAATGGCATGAGTATTTCTCCTTAATACCCCTTGAGTGAGTGTGTGTGTGTTTAGACATATTTTAGACCCAGATGGTTCATCATTGTGACCTCTGTGGGTCAGTGATCTCAGGAGAATGAAGGTGACACAGCGGGACAGAAAATATTGCATTAAAGGATCATAGCAGCAGGAAAAGTCACCTTTTTTCAACTGGAAAACATGAGGAGACATTGAATAACATGTTCACATTTTTTTTTTTTTACTCAAGCTAGTGTGCTGTTGTACTGATGTAATTGTCGTAAAACAAGGGATTTGCTTTAGTGTGGTTTATGTTTTTGAATGTATGTTTGTACTTACTGTTTTTAGGGTAGTTGCTAAAACATACAATCGATTTATTTATTTCTGTAGTATATACTTAAAATGGCAATTGTTTAATTTGTAATAAATATATATCTGAATATATACTTGCAGAGATATAAACTTGCCAACCTGGTGTCATAAAAATATGTACCTCTGTGCACTTTTTGTGCAACATAATTGTTACGTGCCTTGAGAGAAATGTGAACTGAGTGGTGCTAAAACGTAGGTTCAATACGTGGACCCTGGTACATTTTATTACATTGATATAGGTATGTATTGGTATGTATCCATAGACTTTTGCTAAAAGTTAATGCTTTATCATGTTGGAAATATGCCCTAAACCAAATCTAATCCTTAACCTACCCGATGCAAAATGCATAAAACGCATTTGTTGATGCAACTGTGTCATTTCAACTTCCATTTACACAGATTTGATCTGTTTTGTCAAACCATAGTTACACAGGATTTAAACTTGAGCTCCTCGTTTCTCAAATTTAGTTTTCAAATCTCCCTCCATATGAATATTATTTTTAAATCATAATATGATTTAAGTAATAGTGAAAATGTATCAATCACTCTGTGAGTTTTACAGCCTCTAGTTTTAATTTCTTTTGGAAACTGCAGAAATATCTACTTGTTAGTACGTATTCCATGTCTCGCTAAAAAGTGCACCAAGGCAGTTTTATGCCATGAGATCAGGTAGCAACCTGCAATTCTGAAAAAAAAGTTATATTTCACAAATATTGATTCATATTATATAAGTTTTCTAAATTCTCAGCTTTTTCAGTATTTTCTCACTTCTGACCTTTTCTTTTTGAATTCTAAGTTAACATTTCACTATTTTTACAATTTCTATTTATGTTTTCGTAGCTGTGAGTCTTCCCACAATTGCTAATTGAGTTTAAAATCTAATTAATATTTTAGTCTCAAAGGGATAATTTCCTAAAAATGAAAGCTCTGTCATCATTTACTCACCCTCATGTCATTCCAAACTTGCATGACCCCCTTTCTTCAGCAGAACACAGAAAGACGGAAATGGAATAAAATTGATTTAAAACTGTATATCACAAGGATATCACACTTTGACACGTACATACAAATACCGTCACACTTCTGCAAGAATGCAAAAACCCATTTCACAAGTACAAAGCTGATGCTTTACTGTGATGCTTCACATCCTTTAAGGTGCTGATAAACCTGCAGCTGGCAATCGCTGAAGAAGTTTTCTTACTGATGAGCCATCTGCAATAAATCTAAACCCAATCCCAGATTTGCGTAAAATAGCAGTTTCTACCTGAGTGACAGAACTTTGCGTCTAACACACTTAGATAAGCCTCCGGGTACGGTTATCATCGATCAGTTTGTTATCACCTCTGCTCCTGAAATCTAATTAAAATCTCTTGTCCCTGTTAGAGGACTCAACTCTGATTGACGAAGGCAACTGTTCACTCAGCTGCACTTAGAAGTTAAACCTGCATTAAAACTGCAGGCCTGTGAAGCTAAAACATTCATTTGCCGTCTGAATAATCATGCTGTTACATTTTTCCATCAACCTGCGGGTGAACCATCATTAGCCTTACTGTTCATTATAATCACCAACGTCGCACACAGCTATTTCTGCCAAAAACTTTGACTGAATGCAAACGCCTTCCATGATGGCAGAGTAGTTTTTCTCCAGTCGAGTCTGGGAATGTAAACGCGACAGATAAGTCCAGGCATGCTTAATGTTGTTAGTACACAGCTCTGTAACTACTGGATTTCATTTCCTCCTGTTTCACACCTCTCCTTACTGGCTTACTGTTTACCAGCTAGGGCCAGACTCATTTGCATAGTAATGACAAGAGTGTATGTGTGCAAAGCAGCAACTTTAAAATGCGTTAATGGGCTCATATTTATTCATGGCATTCCAGGGAGAGTCCAACCACATAAAAATACGGGTATGAAATACCTTAAAATAATGTATCGTTTTACATATGTGACTTTGCAAATGCCAGAAAATAAAAATAGCTTGGCTACGCTATGTGTAATTTATGGAATACATTTTTTATGAATTGCTGAGCACCTTAAAATTGACTTTTGACCTGCAAATGTTAATTATGGCAGTATGTTGATCTACAGTCACAATGCTGATGGTGTCATTTTTTTAGCAACAAACTAAAGCACTGACGTTTTTATTGGATTTTTAGCTTAGACTAAATAAATGAACACAGGATGTTTATCATTTACAAGCTAAATACTTAACAAAAATATTACAGAATTCATTCAATACCTTAAATAATTTATTTCTAACATTTGTATCTATTCACAGCAATCTTCTATATTTATTTGAAAATCTAATATTCAAAACAAATCACACAACGTGTTTTAAATGCAACAAGAATGTGAAAAATCGTTTTCCAAGCCATGCTATTTTTCATTTGTTTCAGGAGGATTAAAGGATTAAAGGATAAGTTGGAACCCTCAACTAGAAGCCATTTCTGCTCCACCCTGTCCTCCAACCAATATGCCTGTATAGTTCTGTTGTCCAAATCCCCAACATATGACCCATCAGAGTGAATACTACAATTGTTCCCCTTGTCAGCAACAGGACATATTTATATTAATGTTTTTTGTTCCTTTATCTACGCCGTGTAGCTCAGTTGGTAGCACATTGCATTACATACGATGGCATGTAATCATGTGACCATGGGTTTGACCCAGAGAACACGTGTTTAACATAAAATGTATATACACTATACATCATGATTTTGCATTATTTTTGTAAGGGGTAGTTTTAGGAGTTGGTTAGGTGCAGGGGCGGACTTAGCCATTAGGCAAAGGTAGGCAACTGCCTTGGGCCCCCAATAGATAAGGGGCCCCCCAAAATGATTTTCACGAGATGCGCATTAAGCACGGACATGCTGCTTTAGGGAGCGTCTGCAAATTTACATCTCAGCACTAAACAAAGTACACATTTCTACTAATTGCGCCTAATTTCACATGCAAGCACCGCTGTTGTCATTATCTTATGTGTAGCCTGTTTGATTTTATCAGACGACAAATGGAACACTGTTCTGTCACTATTTCA
>JAUMHI010000033.1:10025530-10046034 GCA_032359435.1 Enteromius unitaeniatus | reverse complement strand
GATCTTTAAGTCCATCTCATGAAAAATCGGAGCAGAAACAAAGGTGTTGCGTTTATATTTTTGTTGAGTGTATTTATAGCCTATAATTTCGATCTTTTTACATAACGTTGTAAAATGTTCTGACTTTTATTTGCTATGGCTTGCTATGGTCATGCAGGTTTGTTTATGTAATAAACTCATGGACTTCTTATGTTGAGAGAACTACATATTTTTCTCGTGGCCACGAGAAATGGAAGTCGTTTCCTCACCATAGCATCTGGAGGCCATGACATAAGGATGTTGTTACCTCAAAAAAAAACAATCTCTTGGCCACGACATAATATCACGTTCCCACGAGTTAATAAGTCATGGCCACGACAAAACTAAGTGAACCGAAGATGTCCCCTCCCGGTCACCGTACATTAAAGATACTCAGAGTACATAAAAAAGTATAGCTGCATATATACCCTTGTGAGAAAAAAACAACTATTAAATGCATTAAAAATGCATTTAAAATACAAGTATGTTTATAGATCATTTGTTTTACTAAAATACAATACATGAATACATTATTTAAAAAAAAAAAACAGCAACGTTGAAAAAAGTGTGAAATGCTATGGCAGAGTTATCTACAGAGCCTGCAGCGTCACCTGCAGGAGAAAAAAAAACCAATCCGTGGCGATGGATTTGCAATTCGTTCCCTCAGTTTATAAAACATACCCACGAATTCTTAAACTTTTCCCTCGGTTTAACAAATCGTGGTCACGGATTAATAAACCGTATCCATGAATTTCCAATCTATGCGCTCAAACTGAACATTTGGCTTTTGAATCCGTACCCACAGATTCATAATCCATAATCTGCACGCTTTCGCAATCTGTTGTTCCCACGGGATTGTAAACTGTACTCATGGATTTGTGGCCCCGCCCCCAGTGTTTGCCGGCAGATTCAACCAGCCACCTGGATTCATTGTATTGTTAAAATGAAGGATTTTCCTTAATTTTCTAAAAAACGATAGAGTAACACTGATACTGACTGACTCTTTCAGTGTTTCAAAAGGAGAAGGTAAAAAACAATATAAAACAAATAATGTGCATGCTTTCGCAATCTGTTCCCACAGGACTGTAAACTGTATGCATTGGATTCATTTTAGAAGAATAGCAAACTCCCAGGTACGTGTTTTAACTGTATATTGTCATACACAAATCCATGAGTACAGTTTACAGTCCTGTGGGAACAGATTGCAAAAGCGTGCGCACGGATTATGAATCTGTTGGTATGGATTCAAAAACCGAACATTCGGTTTACAAAATTTGAGCGCACGGATTGGAAATTCGTGGGTACGGTTTATTAATCTGTGGGCATGAGTTGTTAAACTGAAGGAACAGTTTAAGAATCCGTGGGTACAGTTTACAAACGGAGGGAACGAATTGCAAATCCGTTGCCACAGATTGTTTTTTTTTTTTTTCTCCTGCAGAGAAAGGGCTCCGTAATACTCACATTCAAGGGACATTTGCATGCACATCATATTTTTATACACTGAGCTCTCCGGCGCGAACTCATTATCACACAAATCAATCAGAGCTGTTCAGTGGCTCCGGAAGCAGTCAGGTTTAGTCAGTGTGTTGTTTGAATTTCAACTCAAGTGAACGCATTTTTTTAATAATCGTTTTTTTGCATTTTACATGTTATCTAAGATATATGTTGTAAATATATGTTATGTAATATTTAATTTTAATAAAATTTTAGTAGAGGCTTATTACAGTAAAGGACAACAATGTAATCAACTAAAGTAACAACATATTAAACAACATATTTTAAGCAGGCCATTGCAATACTTAATGAATATTTGACAAAAGTTTGTACATTGTAAATGTTAAACATTTGCTTCATACTTTTCCAAATATTTAAAATTATAAATACGTGAATATGCAATATATATGGCAGTATGTGTAGACATGGTTATGAATTCCATTAAAAACCCACTAAAAGTATAATTTTTTAATGTTCACATAAAATATAATTTAAAAAAGAGTAAGAGTGTGTTTTCTGTAAATACAATAAAATGCTTAATTTTAGTATATTCCTTAAAAGAGTAACTAAGAATATAATTGTTAAAATTGTATTTTACTATACTTTTTAGGAATATATTAAAAGTATGCTTGTATTTAGCATAATCCCTAAAAGTGTAATTAAGCATATATTTAATACAAAAGTATTTCTAGTACACTTTGTAAAAATACATTACAAGTATGATTTTGTTTAGCATATTTTGTAAAAGTATAACTAAGCATATATTTAATACAAAAGTAATTCTAGTATACTTTTTATAAATATATTAAAATAAAATTTTATATATTTATAATGCACTTTAATAAGCATGTTGGGAATACAAATGTATTATAAACATACAACTTGAATTTCAAGTATATTTTTAATACATTTAATACTATGTCTTTTTCACCTGGGTTAGCATCCTATTTTCTTTTCCCAATATTCTGCATAAAACTACAACACAATCTTTAACAGATAGTTATTTGTGCTGTCAAGAGAGGACGTAATGTGGGAAAAAAGGTTGTTCAAACTACTGGAAGGATGTCAGTTTGATTCCTTCAAGCTGATTTTGTGGTTGTCATTGTATCAGGCTTGTGCACAAAACAGAATTTCAGAATTGGCCGCCATTCAATTCATGAGTTGGAATTCGAATTGAAATGACTCCGCCCCACAGGAAGTTGAATTTGAATTGGAGTTGGAATGACAGGAAGTGGAATTAAATTCATGGCAATTCAAAGACATTCCACACAGTCATACAACAGAAAGAATGTGTTGAATCTCACATACAATTACATTAATTTTGTAATTTAATAGCATCATTTAATTACACAAAATCACCGTAAAAAACAACCTATAGAATCTACTCAATAAAATTGAGGTAACAATTTGCACTCAGTTTGTGTGAGTAGATTATATCCTGTATATTTGGGTAAAGAATACCTATATTTTACAGCTATGACAAAAATAAAACAAAATTCCAGTGTCAGTGTGTACTTTAGTTGGGCTCTTGACCCTTATATTAATAGAATTAAATGTTGTTTTGGCTGCTGTGCTTGAGCTATAACAGCCTGATGAACCAAAAGCAAAACTCATCAGGTGATGATTATCATACTTGTTTGTTTATTTATTTATTTTTTACTTAAACCTCTGAATTGAACTGAAGAGCGTATTATCTGTGTTGTATGTTCTTTATTGACAAAGACAGGCTTGTGATTACAGCTAAACATCCTGTGTTTTCCACACATTTTGAAAGGATTTCTTTTAGGCTCTTCAAAAAAAAAGGTTTTGCTATAAGGCACACGCACAGATCAAAAGTCAGCTTATGTATCTCAACAATGGTATTCATCAAATGCTGCAGTGCATTTTGAGAGCCGTCAGTTAAAACTCATCAATAGCTCCCATCATGCATTGTGACATAAATAAATTACGAGCAAAATTGTCTTTCTTTTATTCTTACAACTTTCTTTTATTCTTGCTGTTTTTATTAGTGTGCTATTAGTATGTTCAGTAAGGTTCAAGAGCCCAACTAAAGCACACACTGGCCACTGGAACGGTAACACATAAAGTGTCATTTTCTCCTTAAAAAAATGCTTTCTTCTCTAAATGTAACTAGGTAAAGTGCCCCTATTATGCCATTTTAAAGGTTACTCAGTTTTAATGGGTATTTAATTGTGTAATGTATTCAAAAATATTAGGCAGACTTTACCTTTTCTGTTTTAGTTTGTCATAGCTGTTAAATGTAGGTATTCTTTACCCAAATATACAGGATATAATCTACTCACACAAACTTAGTGCAAATTGTTACCTCAATTTTATTGAGTAGATTCTATAGGTTGTTTTTACAGTGTATATTGTAAAGCTTCATTGTTAAACACTTCACTTATGTATATGAATTTCTTTGAATTTGTATTGAATTGCAATTCTGCTTCCTTTAATTAAATTCCGAATTGTAATTCTAGATCCTGTTTTTTGACATCAATTCAAATTCAAGAATTGAATTTTTGAGGCAGTTAACCGTAGTTACTCCACAGCAATTATCTGTGAAATAGGTGTTTATTGAAAACACACACACACACACATCTTTAACATCTTAAATGGAGCTCAAAAATTAGAATTCTAATTAGAATTCTGTCATAATTTACTCATTTACTCTATTTTAAAACCTGTATTAGTTTTGTTCCTCTCTGGAATGTGAAAGATTATGTTGGTAATCAAACTGTTGAAGTTGGAAAAGTCCATTCAACCATCAACATTTCATAAAATGTATTCTTTTACAATCAAGCAGTACCAAAAAAAAGAGAAACCTTTTTTTTTTTTTTTGGTGAACTATCCCTTTAATAGTAATCATCAACCACCCACTGTGCATCACTGAGATTTAAATTAAATCTGTCACTGTCAATGAAACCATCACTCAAACTGTGCATGATATTTTTTGCTTGCTCTCTCTCTCTCACACATAACCATAAACAAACCCAACCTTCAATACACAGTGTCACTTGCTCAAGTCAATAATACTCAGCCAAATGTCAGCATGTAGGCTGAAATTAAAATTAAAACAAAACAAAACCGAAAAAAAAAAACCTTGTTTCAGGGTCATATGACTACAGGCCTTGTAACACCCCATAATCACAATATTTATGTAAATCATGCTTGACAGTTGCATTTGAAAGGAGGAAATTGTAAATTATCATTAGTCCTTGCTAAAACAGATTACTGTCCAATGGCATATGTAATTAGTTAGCACAGATCTCCTTCTGTCTGACCGTATCTGATTTCTGTCAACAGGCCTTGCTGTATGTCTATATCCCTGCCTTTGCTTTGAACCACCGCTGGTAAAAAAAAAGCTGTGGGTACTCTGGAGAGTTTGCAAGCTAGCATATGTGTGTGTGTGTGTGTGTGTGTGTGTGAAGTGTGGTCAACGATGAAGAAGAGAAATGAATATCTTTCAGCACTGTCGATATGAGACACCATATTTAGAGCCGTCTGAAGGAACCCAGGTGCAGAGACCATGTGCTCCTTGTGCACATAGTCATTAATATGTACTCACTCTCATGTAATCTCGAACTCAAACAAGTTCACTAAGGTACATTTCTGAAGGATAAATATTCTGGTAAACAACATTAGACACCATTGGCACTTGAATGTTAAGCCTCACACAATTCTTCTAATGGAAACTCATGGCATCATAAAACTTAATGATCATGTTTATGGTGTTTTTAAGTACATGACACATGAAAAACAGAGAAAAATGAGGAAACTAAGAAAATAGAGAAAACCAGGTTTAGAACAACAGAGGATAAATAAATACCAGTGTTATTATATATTTAAGTATTGAATCAATAATTAACAACACAAAATTAAGGTTATTTGCATGTACAATTTATTGCTCTCATTATAGTCAGTATGTTTGCCTGCTGAGTGGCTAAAATCAATGAAAACACCAGATTATCAACAGTTACATTTAGGCTTGCCATTGAACATATATACAATACAAGCTATTTTAGTTAAATATGAGCTGATTTGATCAATTGTTGCATTTTAAATGTGTCAAAGCTGTGTTTTTTAATTCAAAATAATTGGTGGCTGAGGTCATTACAGAGAGCCCATTTATTTTTGATAATTGAGCCTCAGCAGAGGTGTGCATAAGCTATTACTATTGATCAGAAGGAGACTTTGCAGACATGAATGTGTTCGAATGCATTAATCAATCATCTTCTGCTGACATCATTTTAATCTGATTCATAGACCTGCAGTGGACAGCAATTGTTTCATCTGTCTGAGGAGAGGTACAAGAATTTTCAACATTACAGTGAATGTACTGTAAAAAGTACAAGTAAAATGAAAAAAAAAAAATATATAAAAAAAAGCTGCTGGAGAAGCAAACCTTATCTGGGCATGATCCTTGATGTTACATAACAATTCAATGGACGCTTCATCTACAATTCATATTTCTCTAATGGTTCTCTTATACATAGCCATTTTGGTAACACTTTATTTTGATGGTCCCTTTTGAACAATCTGCTGACAATAAGTAGCTTTGCACCTACATGTCAACTAACTCTCATTAGAATATTAATACACTCTCTAATTGATATCTGCGTTACTCTTTTTATTGTAATGGTTTCCCAAAAGACGCTCTACTGACTATAAGTAACTTTGCAAGCACATATCAACTTATTCTAACCCTACCAGTCTTCTAATACTCTGCTAGCACTCTATTGAGAGTTAGTAGATATGTAGGTGCAATGTTACATATAATCAACAGAATACGTTAAAGGGACCATCAAAATAAAGTGAAACCTATACGGTATATGGGCACAAAGTGAACAAACCCAGGAACAGCAAGATGAAATAATAACATGATGAATGTCATCATTTAATGGCAATATATATATATATATATATATATATATATATATTCCGACTTTTATAACCAATGATTACTTGCATACAAAGATGGATGTAGACACGCATAAATGTAGACAGAGGCTTATTGTTAGTATACTAATATTGTATAATTTAACGAAATGACTAAATAACTTGTACACACAGGTAAACCAACAGTGACGTACTAAAACAGAGCTCAGGTGATGATGCCATCTGATGACATTTGCCCATTTTGTCCACGCAATTAAATTAGATCCATTTTTAATATTAGAATTTTTTAATAATTGAGAATACTTTGTTCTCAGCAGGTCAAATGCCAATTGTGAAAAAAGTCTCAAAGTTGATTAATAATAAATATTTAAGAAAGTTTGGGACAAGTATTAAAATTTAAATATTCATTACATTCATGAGCATATACACTGATTAAATATTCAATCATTTCTCTAACTCTGTTTATGAGAATAAGTAAAGGTAGGCCTCATCTGCTGTACACCAAATATGAAAGCCAATATAACCAATACGACTTCTGAGAGAACTCGTCTAAACTTATAATTTCTCATTGTAATGCAGTTATACATAATTCACATGAACAATGGTGTGTGCAACAAACACTGCTAACAAGTAATGAGCACAAAAAAAATCTTGGCACAAATCATATTGTACAGAGAGATCGTCCACAAGCAATCATCCATCCATATTTCTATAAATCAAAACAAGGTCAGGAGATTTTATTTGAATAATGATTTAGAATAATTCATCAAATGATTAATCTCAGCTCATACAAGTCCACAAGCTTCTACAGATTGCATTAATTACATTTCACAATAGTTTAGATGGACTATAGTTAGTTTTTCTGTTTTCATCGCCATCACACAATCCTTGTCAAACTCTTTTTGCAGTTAAATAATAGACACTATTATAGCTGAAGGCAGAGGTATTCCATGCTCCCCAGCGCCTGAGTATTGATCCTGCAATACTTCAGTATTCAAAGCTCTGGTAAACAGTCCCCAAAGAGATCTAGTCATCTCATGAATTTGTATGATTGAATTCCCTGTGTGATAACATTGATCTGTTATATTAGATGGACTACAGCCTGAGTAATCTAATGTAGAGGCGAGGACTGACAGGTGGAAATGCAAGATAATTCTAATCTTTTCTTCTGTTAACAATGGCTGTAAGCTATTTTAGCTCTGATTTGTAACTATGGTTATATTTATAGGTGAAAGGAATGGGGAGTGTGCTGTGATGTGTCCTGCTGTTCTTTTCAAGTGTAAATTTATTCTGCTATCACATGGGCACACTGTAAAATATTATTATGAGTATTAGAGATGCACCGATTTCAAATTTCCGATTCCGATTTCCGATTTTACAGTAAGTGTGACTTGCCGATTTAAAAAAAAAAAACTGTAATGAAAGCATATGATATTAATTTAAATTTATTTTATAATAAAATAAATTATTAAACTTTACAGGATCTTCTCACAACAAAATAAACAACAAAATAATGTGCTCTGCACCTCGACAATGTAGAAATATATATATAACTAACAACTTACTAACAATAACTAAGCTTAAGAATTTTTTAAACATAAATTACATGACTGTATTAACATTAACTTAACAAAGATTGCACTCTCTTAAAACATTTAGAAATTACAATGCTAGTTCTAAATACTATAATTTGAACATTCAAGGCAAGTTTGTCTTGACAAAGAGAACCGTTTTTGCATTGTCACCAGTTAGTAAATGATAGTACAGGCTGCTGACCTGTGGCTGTCGAGCTTTGGCTTGCAATCAGTGCGCTAGCTTTATGCCGAGTTCAGACTACATGATTTCAGAGTAGTTGCGTTAAATGAACTGTGATTGGTTGTTTGACATATCTTCATATCACAAACGCTGCTTTATCAGCCATTAAAAGTAGGGTAAAAATAAATGCATGTTTTTTATGTCAACCTGTTGTTGGGGACTCCCAAAACCAAATTATAAACCTTTCATTACCCATAATAGGGGCACTTTAAAACCAATGGAGGGTAAATTTCTGAATACAAACACAGCTAACTTTGTAATTTCAGTTGATATAAACACAGACACATGCTTTACACCCGTAGAAAATACAAACTTCATTTCACAAGAAGCCTTGCAGAAGTGATTTTACATTGTTCCTTACAATTGGATGGAACAATTCTACCATGAAAAATGTGACAATTTTCCTCGCTTTTTGGAGCATCTTGTAACCGTCAGATCGTCACTTGCGCAAACACATCAATTCTGTTTACAGCTTGATGATATTCTAATTGAACAGAACATTCATACAGTAATCAAGCTACATTTGCTGCCATTAATCAAAACCATCCTGTGACATTTAGCTAATTGGACGGAAATTTGTGTTCGCTATACACAGAGAGTAAGCAAAAGGCAGAGAACAAATTACTGGTGAAGTTCATGGTTTAACATTTGAGGGCCTTAGCATTTGACTGGATGATGGATGGAGTTCGATCCCAGAGCTCACTGAAGTGTCGGTTTAAATAAGTGTGGGGATGTAAGTAGTTTTTAATAATGCCAAGTGATGTGAGATTAAGTGTACATCTACAGAGCAGCGAGACTCAAAGGTAAATGTGTATGCAAAGACTATGTATATGACTAATCAGTGATTCACTGTTTTTTCTTTTTTTTTTTTCATAAAAATGCAAAACTGGTGTAAATGCGTAAGGGAGATGCAAAGGTCAAGCAGAATTTAACCTTTAAATTCTTTTCCTTTAGCAATACTTCCTTAACCAAATCTACAGTGCACATTTTCTACAGGGAAAATCCCTCTTGGGTTATGTGGAGTTAAGTGCTTTGTTCAAGGACACAATTGTGGCAGCTCATAAATCCCCCCCTTTGGGATTTCAACTTACAATTTTTGGACTACTAGCATAGATCATTAATAATTAGTCATACTACCTCTTCTTAATCTAGCATGTTTTGAGTTTTAATGTAAATCTCCTCGATACTCATATGCTGTCAGACTTCGTTAGCAAACACCATGCTGGAACATCAAGCTGGAGACTAAATGTACTTACGATATGACAGGTTTGACTAGTAAATAGTAATGGTATTATGGTTCATGACCAACAACAAACACACCAACATAAACTAGCATAGACATTTTTTAACATGACATGCAAGGGGAAACAAGATTCTGTGGCCATGAAATACAAACCAACTTTCAAAGAACCAATAATACATTTTTATTTTAGGGTATATATCGTGAGACTGTGTCAACTTTAACAGTAAAAAAAAGAGCATGGGGAGGCTGCAGACTTGGAGCAAGGCAGATCTACGGCCTACAGTTTCACGGCCCAGGCAGTTTTAAGCCCCTGTTGTTTCTGATGTATATTTGATTTAATTAATTAATTTTATTCCAACAGGTACAAGTACCGTAATGGCTTTGAAGCACTCCTCAGCCAGTCATACATACGTAAAAGTAAAAAAAAAATACAATACAAAAAAATTTAAAACAAGGAGAGAGAGAGTCAGGACAAAACCAGAAGGTGAGTTCAATCCATCAGTTTTTTTTCCCTATAGTCCTGCTGCTCACCATAACTGACATGCACTCATACACACTAAAATGATATGATGTCTGAAATAAGATTCATGCTATATGTCCTCACGCACTGCAAGCATGACCTCACAGAGGGTCAACACCCAAACAGTAGTCAAGGCGTTCAGCAATTCATCACTGTCTCTGTGTGATAGACTCTGAACTCTTGTCTCCTCAGCTGGTGTGAGCAAAACAAGCCTTGGTGTAGCATGAGGTCTCAATGTCGTCAGTCTGAAGATAGTGTTGAATAATTGGCCTATCAGTTGAGCAGGGACGTTTCTGAATGCAATTGATAACTGATGCTAAGGAAGGCACAGATTGTTTGTCTTAGTTTGCGGTGACCTCCAGTTGTCCTTCAGAACTATGCCATCAGTATAGTAACCACAAAGTAAAAAGCTAGTGTAGGTTTGTTCCAGGCTAAGTTCTGGGACTTGCACTGCTTTGAATTAGAATTAGAGGACAGGTTGAGTCATGTCAGAGGATGTGTGTGGTGGTGCACTATAGGGAAGGTAGGAGGTGTGATTAAGAGATTTTCTCCCCTCTCTCTCGCACTGCACTTATAACACTCTTCACATCAACACTGAAAGCATTTCCTAATTATCTTTCTCAGTGCAAATCCTCCTGCATCACTGTCTCTGGAGGGATCTAAACCGCAATCCTCCCTTTCATATTGGGGAAAAGTTTTTATTCAATAAACAGTGCACGAAAAGTAAGGATATTCAAATGTAAATGACCTTTTTAGATAAAAAAAAAAATATATATGCAATCAATTGTACTGCAAATGCAATCATGTAAATTTAAAGTTTGAATTTGAATTTAGCTAAGAGCTTAAGCATGATGTATCAATCTTCTATTGATTCATGCACTACAAATTCACCAGACTTGAATGAAGGCAAAGTTTGTGTGAGCTTTAGTTTCTTCTCTCTCATATGCGCATGCATATTAATGGAAATGAATACTAACAGAAAGTACTGTGTGACCATACCTAACTATAGGCAGTTGGAACACCAATTCAAGCAATATGTCTGTGAAAAATGGTGAAAGAATTCGATGCACTGATTTAAAGTTTTAATTCTCAAAGTCTGCAGAGCCTTATGTGGCCAGAAGGTCTTGTTTAACAAACCCAGATGAACATTCCTAGACAGGAACAATGCAACAGCTCTCAAAATTTCCCTATTCAGTGTTTTATTCAGTTTTCACTATTCATGTCTATGTAATAGTGAAGTTTTATTTATTGAGTTTTAATAAATTGTATTTAAAAATGCTAAGCTAATCAGTAAATGTCTTTTGAATGTTTAATGTGAAAAGTCTAATTTGGTAATACCCATAATCATTAGTTGCACAGTAACTGTCACGTCTCATGCACTTTATATCTGTGAACAAGCAAGCACAAACCACATCTGGGACTAATTAAACTCAATAAAAAACTCTGGAGCCTCAAAAAAATTTGTTCTCAAACGTCTTTAAGTGCTGGAGTGATGCTCAGTGACTCCTCTCCTCTCTATTACTGTAATCAATGTATTGATGTTCCCTTATTCCCAATTCCGTTTCCAGTGCCCTTCGAACTGAACATGCACCTTCCCTTTAGACAGAAATCTCATATAAGATGGCAGAATACCCTACACCTCCAAACTTACATTAGCATGTCAGAAAGAAAAAATAATTTGTTAAACATAAAAGTTTGATTACTTTTATTAATCAGTGTTCATGTTAAGTTTCGAAACAAGGAGCTGGATTAGTCCGATTCATTAACAAAACATTTGAAGGGTTGATGCATTGCATATTACCATATTCTTTAGATGCCAAAACAAAATATTAATATTGTGATCCTGGCGCTGGAGAGCACGACAACAACCGAGTGGTAGGGTGAACACAAACCCCGGAGGGTGGATTTATTGAACACACAGGTAAGTGAAACTGTACGGTGATGGAGACGGTGGCGGTGCTTGTAGTGAGTGAATTTCCTTTTCTTTCTTTCCAGGTCGCGGTGATGAGTGCTCCGTGGTTCCTTTGAGGCCCGGGCTAGTCACTCACAGCGTTTTGTCTGAAAGTAAAACAAAGATAAGTCATGCATCAAAGTGTAATGGAGACGTTGCTCGTACGTCCATGTTTGTATGTCTCTTTTATATTGGTCCGGCCATGAGCGATTGGCCCGGGCTGACGAGTTCCAGGTGAAAGTCTTTGATCGTGCCCGTCACAATATACATAAACAAACATCAATATATGTTCTATTTCATTTTCTTGTACCTTATAGCTGACACAAGCGCTCATTCTGTCAACAGCCAAATAAATTGTAAGAACATTTACTGTAAATCAACTGGTTTAGCTTCGGCTGTATTTTACCCATTTCATTATTTAATTATTGTGCCTTCAGTTTCATTTAGAATTTAACTGGAAAATTAGACTCTCATTTAACTATGCAGCAATTTGTTATTTGTACATCCGGATATAATTACAGTTTAAATACATAAATCTCTTTGACCTTGCGGATACAGTGTTTAGAAAGAAAAGCACGGAACACACATAAATATATTCTGTGCTGGTATGCAAAAAGCAAGAGGTGATCTATATGAGGTAAAATGTTATGATTCCACAAATGTGTTGCATTTAACCTTTAGACATCGTAGTGGTGAAGACATGCGCCTGTGCTTTGAATGATAATGATGCACTGGAAATTAAAAACATGCAGCACATACAAACACATCAGGATGGAAACCCATAAAAACACATTTCTTCAGGTAATCCTCTTGTTCCTCATGGGCAGTGAAGGGCATCATAGGAAGGGAAGTTGGTGTCATGAGATAGGAGACTGCAGAAACCCTTGAGTTTGAGTCAAAACATGGTAAAAAGAAATCACCCGAAAAATATTATTTTTAACATGAAAACTAGACTTTAGTAATTTTAAGCCTTAGTCCTGCACCTTGTGTTTTCCTCCATGAAATGTAGTTAGGTGTCATCAAAAAAAAAAAAAATACATAGGAAATAAACGCATGACTGGTTTTTATATTCTAGACCATCATTGACCATAGAGGGAAATACGTCCTACATTTTACATTTACAAAACAAAAAAACAACAACATTTTACATTTACATTTATGTTCTTAGCTAAAATGAGCTACAATTTCGCACAGCCTGAACTGTAACTGTCAAAGCAGCAGTTTGTTTTCAGTCATTTCTTTTTTTCCATGTCTTGAGCACATGCTAGTCTGACAAGCTAGTCTGACAAGCTGATACCACATTTCCCTTTGATACAGAATAAAAAAAGAAAATAATAAAACTTAATTTTCAAAAAAATTGTGATTTAAATGTTGTCCCTCTCAGTCTGATTTAAAATGACCAATGAGGTTCAGTTTTGTAGTGTTTGCACCTAACAGTCTCTCATATACATTTTTTTTTTTACCAGATTTTTTTTTTAACCGGTGTCAGCGTGCGAGTCGTGGCATGAAAGTGTAACGTCTCTGTTCCCTCCTTCAGGGAATGTGGGTTACGTTCATAACCTAGACGTTACCCTTTCAGTCGAATCACTTCGACGTTACTTATGGGAACACCCGTGGAACAGGCCACGACTCTTTAAGACTCTTTAAGACTCTTTTTTCAATTTTGTCAGCAGAGAGTCTGCACGTAACCTTCCCAACATCTTGGGAGCCAAATTGGGGGCCCCACAGGGCTGCCAGTTGTACTGAAGCAGGTGGTTGGGGGAGCGAAGCACATTTCAATATATCGATAAGCTTATGGATATAATTGAAGGGAAACACAGCCTTCCACAGCCGACCTTATGCGCCAACTGTCAACAGCCCAAAACATTACTGCTCTAGAGGAGATCTGCATGGAGGAATGGGCCAAAAGAACAGCAACAGTGTGTGGAAACCTTGTGAAGACTTACAGAAAACATTTGACCTCTATCATTGCCAACAGAGGGTATATAAAAAAGTATTGAGATAAAATTTTGTTATTGACCAAATACTTATTTTCCACCATAATTTGCAAATAAATTCTTTACAAATCCTACAATGTGATTTACTGGATATTTTCCTCATTTTGTCTCTCATAATTGAGGTATACCTATGATGAAAATTACAGGCCACTCTCATCTTTTTAAGTGGGAGAACTTTCACAATTGGTGGCTGACTAAATACTTTTTTGCCCCACTGTATTGTGGAGGGTACTGAAATTGTCCATGAAAGACAAGTGCACACACTTAAATATTTAAGATGGTATGATCCATGACTGCTGTGTTCAAAATGCCTTTTTTGATTTCATATTGAAGGCAGAAAAGCAAATAAATCTAATGAAAGTTTGGAGTTCTGCTTCACAGATGTTCATTACAGCAGACATTTGTCCACTCTGGTATAAATGTGTTTATTAATTACAATACCTCTATGTGTGGAGTGTTTGAGACTAAATGATTAAAAAGAGTGAGCATATGGTTCAGTAATTAAGATATGTGGTCTCTCTCTCTCTACTGCCCAGCTATAATGTGTAAATGGAAGTGATTTGAAAGCCAGGTGTCCACTGGTACCATCTAAAACATATTTCAAAAAGTATGCATGTTCTCATTCTGTATTATGGTTTGTTTTTTTCTTTTAATTTGCAGCACACCAGGACATGTTTATTTTCCATGTGTGAATAGGGAAAATAGGGAATATTTTAGACACACAAATGCACATCAGAAAGAGAAAGCTGGTTAAAAGAGCACTTATGTGTATCTGCATTCAAGTGAATAATGGATTTTGGACTGCATGGTTGAATATGTTCATATTAGCAGGGCACTCTTTAAAAGGGGTTTAGAGCAGACTGTACATTCATATTGGTGAAAATTAAGTTTTATTGGACATTATTAAAAACTGGCAGCCAGTTCAATAATTTCCAGTGCTAATTATCTAGATATTGCACAAAAAACAAACAAACAACGAAACAAAGAAAATGAAAAGCAATAGAAGGAATAATAATAATAGTAATAAAAGAAAAATGCTGCCTTAATATTACCCAGGATAGAAGTCTGGTTAAGAAATTTAAAAAAGCTGCCAAGAGGTCAGGAAGCCTTACTAAGTGCAAATAATACAATGCAAATTACTGTATAATTAAGGCAAACAAATTAACAAACAAATAAATAACATTTAAACTCACATTACAATAATATACTGTCCACTGCTAAAAAGAAAAGAAAAGAAAAGAAAAGAAAAGAAAAGAAAAGAAAAGAAAACAAAACAAAACAAAACAAAACAAAACAAAACAAAACAAAACAAAACAAAAAAACTATTCAACATGATTACAAAATAAGGAAATAACAAAAAGACAGGTAGACAGGATTGTGAGTAATTTCAACCTTCTGAGACCCAGGACTAACATTTCAGAACATACCGTTACGGTATGTACCAAGGCATGTATCCATTTCCATTTGCGGAGAAGAGATAAGTATGTCAAGAGTTTGAACAAAAGAATGGTTTGTTCAAAAAAGAAAATTCTTTCATCATATACTCACACAAATGTTCTTTTGTGAGAAACAAATAAGAAATATAGCAGAATGCCCAGGCTATTTTTCCAAACAATGAAACTGAATGGTGCAGCTCAGCCAACTCTGGAAATAAAATGCTTTCTGCCCAACCGTCTGTCTTTGTTTTTTTAAAGTAGCACCACAAATCCATTTGACTCTGAAATCTCAAATGAGTATAGTTTGGGCAATTAGGGACATGACTTGGGGGGACAACTGGAATTCTTTCATTTATTTGGGTCTTTCAGTCAATTAACTTGAAAATGCTATATAGGCCTATGTGTTGAGTGTGAGTAAGTGGGTTAGTTTTTGTATGTGTGTCGGGTTTCTGACCCTACCCTCCTGTCCAGAGTCTTCTCTCTTGGCTCCACAAGTCTGTTTGAGTACTCTTTAAATAGACACACACACACACACACACATACTTTCTAAACACAAAACTGCTGCCAGACTTGTGTTTTGAGTGTACAGTATGTGGACACTGGTAACAAAAGTAAGATAAAAAGCAATAGCTTTGTATATGTGAATGTAAATTAAAGTATTGTTACTGTGCACATATATGGCTCTCTGGCTATCTATATAATATCTGTACATAATGTCAGAATGACCCTTGACCTTCACTCTGATCATATTAGAAGTAAGGCTATACAGTAGTTGTCACGTTCTCTGATTTTTATGTTTTATGTTACTTTCATGGGCTTTTAAGTGTTTCTCTGTCTGTATATAAACTGCTTGGTTTTCACTTGTGTTTGCTGGTCATTATTGATGTTCCATTTAGTGTTCCCTGGATGATTCCGGGTTTCTTTTGTATGGATTATATACGTTTTTTTGTATTATCTTAAATCAAATCTTGGCTGCAAGTGGATTCTCTTTCTGACTATCCAACTATCAATCCAAATTATGTCTCCATCAAAGAGATCGGCCCATCAAGTACTATGTGATGAACTATTTTTAGTTACATTTGACTAATATGGAAAAGCTATACATGTGGTGGCCTATCGGAGCCACCCATGACTCCTGATCCTCGCTAGACTGGAGTTTGACATTGATCTGGCACTCCATCTGAGCTCTCCTTTTCGGTGGGAATCGCAGAGAAGAAAAGCAATACTATAGTAGTAACTATAGCCAACCTTGCCTTGCCGTGCCTTGCAGCTGATCTTTACAAGTCACAAACTCACAACTGGTCATCCAAAGTCACGTCACGTTTCAGCTGATTGTCCAGAGTCTTGTCACGTCTCAGCTGATCGTCCGTCTAGTTGCAACAAAGTAGTCAAATTTTGAACTGTCTGCCAGTCTGAATGATGCTAAAGCTTGCCAGCTTCTGTCAATAAGTCTGATTTTGAACTGTCAGTCTATACAGGATCTGTTTCTGAATTACCTGTCAATGCATCCAGTTTTGAACTGTCTGCCTACCTGGTTTCTGGTTAACAAACCTGATTTTGAACTTTCTGTCAGTCCTATTTCAGTGAGTGAGTCTGAGGTTGAACCATTTGCCTATTGAGTTTCTAATAATGGGACATAGTGTGAGTGGTCGGTTTATCCAGTTTCAGTCATTGACCTGCCTTGGTGGTCTTCTTCTCTGACGTAGTATTCTTGTGCTCCACCATGAAGAAAAGGTCTTCTGCTCTGCCACAGGGTTCTCAGCTCTGCTCTGGCCATCCACCTCTTCCTGCTCCAACCTGGCTATTTCACCACTCCACCTCAGTCTCCGTGCCCTTTTTCACTCCCCCTCTTCTACCTCCACTCCACCTCTCTCATGAACTTTTGTGCTTCTGTCCTCACTTCCTAAGATTAGTTTCTGCTTCCTTAGTCTGCTTGTTTGTTCCAATAGTTTCCCTTGTGTGTTCCCATGACAACTGCCCACACCCCCTTGTTACCTTATTTAGCTTGTCTTTTAGGAATTTAAAGGTTTGGTTTTGACTTGTGTTTTCTGGTCATTGTTAATTCTCCCTGTATTGTTCACTGGATGTTTCTGGTTCTCGTTCCTTCCATATGGATTATTTGAGTTTTTGTTTTGTCTTTAATTAAATTTGTGTGTGCAAGTGGATTCTCTCTCTGCCTCATCCCTTCTTTACAATAGTCTGCAATCATTCAGTTTTCTTCCAGGAACAGATGATGGGGATGATGATGATGACTTGTACCTTTTGTGCTGTGGATATGCATGATCCCGCAAAAGTGTGGCTGGAAAAAGAGGTGTGCTATTAGACTTTTTCTGTCAGATGATAAAGCTACAAGAAAGAAAATTATCATAACGACATGGCAGTGAGCTATTTTGAAGTAAGCAAACACTTAGCAACAGCATAGCAATGCAATAACAAGCACTCGGCACACATTAACAAGCACATACCAATGGTCTGGCAACCATCCAGAGCATCCTAGCAGCATCGTGGCAAGTTTTGCATGGATAAGCACCACTCATATTTTCTTCAAAAAGTGTAAAACAAAAAGTTTTACACAGCACGTATTGCCTACAGTATTATTTGTGATGTTATATAAATTGCATTATGTCCAATTGAAATCTCACTGGCTTCTTGGATATATTGCTTAACTTAAAATACAGTAATAATGTGCAGAAGAGAGGCTCCCAAAGAGCTTGTTACACTGGACCAGTAAAGTCTTCGCAGTGAAATGGCCTGACAGCTACAAAATAAGCGGAGGTAATGAGACCACTTTAACCAGCCCCTGGCACCACTTAGAGAGGTCTGTGAATAATGGACATGTATACAAAATCATACTAACTAAAGTAGAGCACAAATAAACCCCTGTTCAGGTTTTCTTTCCTGATCGCTTGCTTTTTTAGCAACATCTCTTTTCCATCTTTCTCACTTGCTCTTTATGAATGCACACACACACACACACAAACACTTAACACACATTGCACGCTAGTCCTGTTAGCCAGCAATTCCTGAATTATTGCTATAGGTCATTCTATAAACAGCTTTAAAATGCCTGTAGCCTGTTCTGTGTGAGTGTTAGTCTCTGCATAGCAGCAGGGGGACTGAGGGGAGTGTTCATGTGCCATTACACCTACACAAAAGTAAATAGCACAAAGACACCATAAGTTTTCCAACCTAATGAAACTCGTCCCTTGCTCATATGTACAGCAGTGCATTTACTGAAATTGTGTGAAAATTAGTGTGATTCATGTGGCCAGCAATTACAAATCACTGATCAAATAACCAACTCCTGTTTGAGTGCTAAAAATCGAATGTTATAAAATAATACGTTATTTGGGATGTAATGGAAAAAACACAAACAATTTTTGTGAGAGAAACAACATAAACATTCTGAAATAGCTTTAATATATACAGCATGTTATACATGAAGATTGTATTTGCAAAAGCAGATAACTGTTTTTTTTTAATGTTATCATTTTTATTATGCTATTTTGTTTATATATGTATATAAAACTAACAATGGATCTTAACAGCTTATTGTCTGTGAACAATTGACAGATTTTTCAAGCTTACCAAGTGCATGCAAGTTTTCAAGTTTGGACAGGCATGTGAGTAAACTTCAATATATTGAACAACTTCATTTTTCTGAGGCAATAAGTTTGCTGTATCTTCAATAAACTAAATTTTTTACCTAATAAAATACAAATTACAATTCCATTTTCAGTTTTTCACTTTTAAAGTTCACTCATCAAAAATTATAGATTCATCAGAACATTCCACTGCTAACATTAGTCTGTAATTGGTTGGTAGGTGGTTCCTGTCAAGGACTGACATACTGTTGACAGTCACATTACTCTTAGCTTATGCTTAATTGATTGAATGAGAAAGATGTCTTGGCTGAGGGAGAGAGAGAATGAGATAAAAAAGAGAGATAAAAGAGAGGATACAGAACAAAGCATTGAGCTCTGCATAGTCCCATCAGCATGCAGGCTGAGTGAAACTGAGAAAAGGAAATCTGTATGAAATAAATTGAATGACCTTTATACCAACTCCATCTAATATAGCAACTCTGTCCGCTGCTTCTGTCCAGCAATGTAACCGAAAATAGTATCGACTTCTGTGGGAAGTGAAATAATAACAGTCCGCAGGGTTGCTCATGATCGCACCAAGCTAATTTACCTCAGAAGGACACCCGGCTTCGAAAATCAATATCTTATGTCAACTGAAGAAATAATAAGCAATTTAAAAAAATTCCTGTGATGCTATAGCAAGTCCTGCGGGTCATGAACCATGTCAGCAGCAATGGAAAGTAAACGGCTGCGCTTGTGAATCAGAAATCATATCAGGGAAGTCAAACAGAAGCTTGGGGAAGTGGCTGTTTTGTTTATAAGGAAAAACATTAAGGTTTTAAAATGGAATGTGATTCCGGGACCTCAGAATAGAGGGATAGCTAAGGAGAAAAAGAGTGAACGAATGAAAGAATGAATGAATGAGCACTGCATCTCACCCATCCTTCATCCTTTTGACATTACAATTACCCAGAGCTTATCTTTCAATACAGCACTACAATCAGCAAGACATCTCTCTCTCTCACTGTACAATCAGAGGTTTGTTTGTCTCACTTGAAAATCTCTTAAAAGCAAGGAGGCAGAGAAGCACCTCTCTCTGCAAGTCCACAATTTTCTCACTTTCAAGGGTACATCAACTACGCAATGACTGCTTTTATTTTAACTTTTCTGTAACAGATTTTTGTGAGAGTGAACTCAAAAAGTGGCATTGCTGAGAGTGCAAAACTATTTCTGCTAAAAGTACATCTTGTTCTCTGACAACAGATTCTGGAACTTTGTAATCAACAAAGAATTAGCTTCAGAGTCTGATGGGTGAATTCGCAAGCCATTTTGCATTATGTACTTCAACACAGTAACCACCCAGAAATAAGTAAGTAATAAGTAAGTAAATCCATAAATACATTTTCATTTTCTTATCTTCATTTTCTAATTCTAAATTAACTAATGAAGGAATGAATGAATGAATGCAATCAGTAATATAAATTGGTAAGTATGTATTTACAGAAGCTATGACTATTTTATTTCTAAATCCAATACTGTGTATATAT
>JAUMHI010000033.1:10011574-10022687 GCA_032359435.1 Enteromius unitaeniatus | reverse complement strand
CTTAGTTGGGGACACCTGATTTCTAGTGATTATCGTCATTTTGATTACAGAGACCATCTCTGCATTTGATAAATAAAATTTTATTCTCGTCATTATACATTACCATCACTCTGTTCTTCTATTTGATAATGTTCAGTCCTTTGCTACAATCTGTATTGTTAAAAGCGCTGTATAAATAAAAAGTGACTTGACTTGACTCGACAAAGAATGCAGCACAATGTGCATCAGCAGATTTGTCAACTTTGTATTAAAATTAAATTACAACTTTTATACATATCAGTTTTTATATATTAGCATATTTTAAAAACATTTTAAAATATTAAATGTATGTTTGTTTGTAACAGTTATGCTAACAACAAGAAGATATCTGCTGACGCACATCGTGCTGCGTTCATTGTCACAGGAACATCCTGTGCATTCCAAAAGACTTGATTTAAAAAATGCATGTCTTTGATTCTTCAATGGATCACAAAGGATATAATTTAGTAGAGCCAAATACCAAATTGCATAACTTTTCTCCATCACTTAATATGTCATCACTTAATAACCGTTTTATGCATACAATATAACAAAAGCTTTTTTTTTTTACTTGGTTGTTTATAGACCTTAATCAGTTCAAAACTTCTATGTTTTTGCCTGAAAGATTGTTTGATTTTAGTAGTTCTGCTTTGAAACAGTACAAATGATTTATAACGGTCCAGTTAGCCATATAAGTCATGCCCCTGAAAATACATCAGCAATCATCCACCCGTTATTACAGTATATGGATTTTCAGATGTATAGTTCACCCCTCCCCCATCCTCATACTGTTACAAGAATTTTTGAAATGCCAAAAAAAAAAATCATGCCATCATATTGTTTAAAATGTCTCCTTTTAAGAAAGAAGAAACTCATATGGGTTTGGAATGACACAGGGGTGAGTAAATTATTACAGTTTACCTTTTGGGTGAACTATACTAATGGAGGGTGTGTAGAGGTGACCTCTTTCCTTCCTGTCACTCTCGCTTTCAGAATTTGTGCTGTGGCAGCATTAACACAATATGTAATGCAATGAAGCTTCTGTCCTGAATGGCAAACAAAGAGATGAGAGACAAAAGGAGAAAGAGAGGAGGTGGAGACAAAGTCAGAGCAGAATGTTAATGCCAGCAATAGACTTCCGTTCACTGTGACTTCCACATCATATTCAAATAAAACAGCCAGCCATCATGTTCACACCATATAAATAAATCATATAAATGAAACATCTTGATTATACATGAGTTTTGAGCATTTTCTGTGGCTGTTTTTAAATATTATGTGCATATGGTAAATATTAATAGCTCATATTTAAGCTGCTTTTGTGGTGCTCTAACTGATACAAATAATCTCTGACAAACTTTCAGTTTGATTAAAACTCCAAAAGCTGCTGCATATTTTATAGTATATTCTGATCACTGATTGGTGCAGATGAGAACAAGGACAAACAGTCAGAGCATACCTGAGCAGTCTAGAGTCAAAGCTCCTGAACTGACTGCATTTCAAAGCATAATAACAACCTATGATGATCTAATATATATATTTTTTACTGTGTGTACGATGGAAGTTAATGATTATTAAAACTGTTTGGTTACCAGCATTAATCTAAATATCGGCACAAGGGAAAAAAATCACAGAGGTTTGGAACAACATTTATGAATTAGGATAAATTGAATCATAAAAATAGAAAAAAAAAATATAGAAGTGTAAACTACAGTATATAACGAAAAGGCATTTCAATAAACAGGATGTTATGGAACAATTGGATTGAAATGTGCCTTTGTGCCTTCCTATCTCTGTATACCGCAGTAAATGCAACATTTTCAGACACCACCTAGAGCAGGAGTCAGCCTGCAATTGCTTGATCTATTAAAATATGTGTAACAAATAATGTTCATTTAGTAAAGCTCAGGTTAAAGTAAAAGCATTAAAGCAAAATATGTGTCCCATTTTAAAAAGCATGTGGTAAAATTAAAGATTAGGATAATAATTTTAACAAAATGAGGGATCATATGTATATATATTTATTTATTTTTTAGTGAACTGTTTGTCACATAATAGTCCTCGAGACAAAATAACTGAATACACACAAAAGAACTGGTCGAAGATTTATACTTCTGAATCTTAATCTTCAATTGTCTTATTGTTACCTAGATGGACTGAAGTGGTTTATAGTTAAAACGCCTTGATGAGTTTGGACAAACATGCAGGATTACTATCATCATCAGATGTTTGAACTCTCATTCTGACAGCACCCATTCACTGCAGAGGATCCATTGGTGAGCAAGCAAAGTAATGCTAAATTTCTCTAATTGTGTTCTGATGAAGAAAGAATCTCATCTACATTTTGGATAGCCTGAGGGAGAGTAATTTCTTGGCGAACTGCAATGCAATTTGTTGCCTTCTTGAGCATCAGTAAATGTGCATCCGTCAGCTGTCCTCAATGGGAAAAGATGGATCTCAAAATAATACAGTCACTCTTATAAAGGATTCATATATACAGAAATTCTAAAATAAAAGAAAGTTTTACTAATTTATTTATTTTCCTAAGAACACTGGGCAGTTTAACAGTTAACAAAATTTTACTTCACCCCAAGATTATTATTATTATTATTTTTTTTATATATATTTAACTTACCCCTGTGTCGACATTCCAAACCTGTAAAAGCTTTGTTTGACTTTGGAATCCAATTTAAGATATTTTGTATAAAATAGTCCATCTGTATGATAGTCTATCTGCCATCAGTTCAACTGTAAAGTTATGAAGCTACGAAAATACTTTTTGCATGCACAGAAAACAAAAATTCACCACAGTGCCATTTTGAACACAAACTGCGTATACTGTACAATTTACCACAACAATATGCCTTCTACATTTATTTGCGCTTTGATCTGAATGAAAAGAGTATATCCGTGTGGTGTGGCTGACAATTTACCCCTCCCATTTTCTTAAAATGAAAATTGCATATTGCATCTTGCATACAATAATGAGGTCTTTATAACAATGTGCAGAGTAGTATTGTTCTTGTTTTAAAAAAATATCCCTTCTCTCTCTCTCTCCCTCTCTTTATCCACATAGGGGTTCTTGGAATGAAAATGGTAGAAGATCACTGGCTTAAAGTTTTCTAAATTACACACACAGAAGTTAGTTCACTCTTTTTACCATGTGCATTTCTCTTTTTCTGTGACCTACAGAATTAGCCAGTGCAGCTAATGAGGAAAGAAAACGGATTAAAAATGCAGCTGCACATACAGCAGATTAATTGCGCTCATCAGCTTTGGTAATAATGTGATAATGTGTTTTTCTGGTGTTAATGTAAACTACGTTAAGAACATCTAGACTAAGATAAAGAGGGAGAGAGAGTAAAAGAGAGCTGTTTGGCCGTCTTGATTAATGGCATTGGGAAACTCTCTGGACTTCTATCTGTATTTGTGTGTGGTACAACGGAGAAGTATTGATGAGCTTACAGGATGTTGAAAAGCAGATTGGAAAGAATTGCACAGTCTCTTCAGGACATATTGATTAGGGGAAATGTAAAGTAAAGCTGTTTATTTCGGAATCACAGGCCAAAGGGCTAAACCTAAATTCACAATCAAACCCCCACTGTGTTCTTGCACCTATTTGATTTGAGAACAGACTGTAGGAGGGTACTTAGAGAACCAGTGCTGCCACTTCAGCACAATACTCTTTGAATGAAAGAAAACAACATCACAGGATAAGTAATGTAATAAACTGTGGGTTTATGAAACAACTAATTATTAGAGCTGTTTTATGTTGTGATCTTTGTATTTGGTGCCCTGTATTAGTGTATTTGGTTGGCAGCCTGCTGCTTTCATTTTCTTATAATATGCATTTATTTTTACCTTATTTGTTAAACGACTCCTAAACGATTCAACTATAAATTTTTCCAAACTGCTCCATTGATTGGTCAATTTAATTTTAAAGCAGTGTTTGTGAGCTTTTGATGCTTCAAATACAGCACCTAGGGGCAAAGAATGAATGTGCATTTTCATTTAGACCAGTGTGAAAAGACCAACATGTGGGTGGGCAATATGCTAATGTTTCATTTTGATGTTTTAATGATTCAGATTTGACTCATTTTTTTTGAGAGAAAATAACTTTATTTATTCAGATTTAAAACTTTGCAAGGCATTAACGGACCTTAAAAACCTAACCAATAACTGCATCTACTTAAGAAACAATATTTCTAGTATTATTATTCTATTACTTATTTTTATTGCAATTCTATTACTTATGTTTCCCGGAACACTAATCAGAGAGTTGCAGATTGTGAATGCTGTATCATGAGAATTACTGAACAAGAGAATCCATAAATATGCAAAAGTACTGCTAACGTATTAGCTTACAAATCATGTCCCATGGTAGAAGTGTTTTGAAGTCTTAACACAACATTAAGCCACTTTATAAGACTTCAGAAGCTAGAGACATCGTTGGGGAATGTAAAGACAAAATAAATTAAATCATTGTTCATTAGATAATTTTACCCTTCACTTAAACTTTGAATTCTCATTTGTGTTCTGATTCATAAAAAGTTGAACTCATTGGCATGAAAACAAAGCCGGAGCACCATGAAGGTGAGTAAATAATGACATAACAATAATGAAATCATTTTTATTTGTATTCTATTAACACCTACAAGTTTATTTACATGAAATTGCCGTTTGCCTTTTACACATTTTAAAAATGTGTAAAATCTCTGTGCTGCACAGATCTCTTGATGTAAGAGTAAAATCTTTTATGAATCATTTTTCTCTCTGCTCCACATATTTCCCAGTACACCCTCAAGCTCTAGGCAGAACATAACCAACCATCAGGACCATCCAGACAGATGCCGAGAAACAGAAAACCCTGCACTGTACATGTCATACCTCCAGGCTTTTCACACACACACACACACACACACACACACACACACACACACATTTATCCATGACAGCTTTTCAAGGGCTAATTTTCACTTTAATGTTCAGCCTCATGAGCTTGTGTGAAGGGTTATCAGAGTGAAAAAGGGGGTTTTAATTTGTTCCTCAGTCATCATAAATTTGCTGAGACTGTTCAGTGGAAAAGGTTCTTCCGATTATTCAGCAATGAAATATATCCACTGTTTTTCACAGAGCTAAATTTTAAGGTAATCATTCAAACTTGTCAGTAAGTTTATATTAGGTTTCTCAACAGGAAATTGGCTGCTTGTGACATCTATTGACCCGATACAACACATAATGAAAACCATGCTATTTCCTTCCGCGACAACTGAATTAAGATTCCAGCAATGTCCTGATAATCTTTTTTTATTGGCTAGGTGAAACAGAAATGTGTTTATTTGAAGTGTTCCTAACCTCAGACAAGGTCATTTATTTCGGCTGCCTGTTGTGCATTCTTGTGCAGTTCACACTATACATGCTTGCACATTTTGAGCTAAATCATTTTAAATAATTAATTCCTCATTTCAAAATGAATAAAGGCTGCATTCATGGTTTCTTAAGACAAGATTTCAAGGTTCCTTTCATGCAAAAGCAAGAAATGTCATTTTGATTGATGTGGATCTATAATAACAATATAGCATTTTGACAGCCAAAAGGTGTGCGTTGACAATTTTGATTGGCAGTTTATTAATTAGTTAATTATTTATTCACATTGATTTCTTACTCATTAACATAACAATTGAGTGGCGTTCTCTCTAATGTCAAAGCACACAGGGAAGCTGTGATACTCACTGAATAAAAAGGAAGAATCAATTAACACACACGAAAATAAACACTCAGTTTAATGAACTGCAAACATTCCCTGAAAATAAAACATAAAAGTATTTTTCTAGAATATAGTATTGATTCTTTGCATACATAAAAAAACATAAAAAAAAACAAAACACCTTAAGACATTTAGCAACTATAAACCTTCAGTGTGTTTGTATACTAAGGTTCTTATTTTTATTCTTACAATCAGTGTTTGGTGCTTGTACATTAGTATCAGTCGTCTATCATTTCCTCTGATTTTAGGCATTGCTCATGGGTAGGGTTAAGCCGAGTTCAGACTGCATGATTTTAGCCCCGATTTTGACTCACCGACAGGTTTTGAGAAATCGCTGACAAATGCCTGAAATCACAGGCAAACCAGTGCTCGTTCACACGTGTGACAATCACACAGTGTGAATTATCAAAGACGTGATCTGAGAGAATCGCTGACGTGTCGCCGACACCCGTGAGATATTTGGCATGCTAGATATCTGGACCTGTCTGCGATTAGAATCATGCCGTGTGAAATGCAGGAACATGCCTAACTCAGCAAAATCAGGACGTGCCTGGCGGATCAGGCCACGATGAATCAGGATCGCTGACAGGCTCTGGCGGATCGGGTCACAGTGAATCGGGATCACTGGCAGGCTCGGGCCACGGTGGACCAAGATCACAGACTGGGTGTGGAGGATCGGCCACGGCGAATCGAGATCACAGAGGGGTTCAAAGAAGAGCTTTGGAGCAGACGACGCCTCTGGAGCACATTTGAGGGTAGCTGAGGTCTCTAGTGCAGTGTGCGGCTCATACACTGAGGATTGCAACCGCCATCATCGGAAGCACCGAAGCTAGGGGAACAGGCACTAGAATGGACAGTGCGCAACCCTACTGATATCAACGGGAGGTCCGTTAGACAGGACATCAACCTCACATACCTCAGAAGAGCCTTGATGTCTTCATTCGCAGCACTCATGATGCCTAGGTACACTGGGGTAGCACCCATGGTGGCTGAAGACTGTGGCTTTATTTCCCTTTTTGCTGAAGGCTGGTGCAGTAACTCAGGAACTGCAGCCATTTTGTGCAGTGACTCGGGATCGACGGCCATCTTGTGAAGAGACTCGGATTTGGCGGCCATCTTGTGCAGTGACTTGGGATCGGCGGCGATCTCGTGTAGAGACTAGAATTCGGCAGCCATCATGTGTAATAACTTAGAATCGTTCTCCTCCTCCAAGGACTGTACGGTGAGTGATGATCCGACTAGAAGGAGTGCATATATCATGAAATCCCAGAGGACACACCCACTCGGGTAGCTCAGATTTCAGTTTTTTTAAAAAGTTTTCATCATATGGGACCTGAGTGAGTAGATCGTTGAACTGATGCACGTATTCCTCAACAGACAGCTGCCATTGTTACAAGCACATTTTACTGCTGTCTTGTTTTTGCTTTATGTTTAATTGAATTAATGCCATGTAAATGTAACTAATGGATATATAATATTAATTCAATATTTATTATATAAAACATCTTTAATAACCCTAATAAAAATATATATAAAATATGCTTAATAAATGAACAGAATCTGACAGAAACTACAAGCCTATACAGTATCTAATTATGTTTCTCCTTTTCTTTAAATCAGAGGAAGTGGATGAATAGTGCTACACTCAATATACATAAAACATTATATATATCACTACATTATATTAACTATATAATACAAAAACTACTAAAACATGTCAAAATGAACATATTCTCAACCATTCAAAGAACCATTGCATATCAGAGTTGAAGATAGCCACTTGAAAGTTTTTAGTAGTGCTTCATATCTCACAATAGGAATACTGCTTTGGCTGCTGCATAGTATTATTGTTGCCATAACAACTAGAAGACATTAGACTTTTCACACTCATCACTCTTAGATGTAGGTAACGTGACCTACAGTATGAATCACACTTCTCTTTCAAATTTGTATTCAACTTTCGATGACAATATTCTACAATGGTAGTAAAATAGTCACGTCATTGGGTTTCATTTCAAACAAATTGAACAAAATTGCAAGGACAGGCTTTGCACTTCTATTCTTAACCCTTATGGGATACAAATATACTTCAAAAACCACAGGAAAACAAATTGCCAATGGCCTATTCTTGTATCAAATCACATTATAGTGAGCTCTGAGTCTTTGCTATTTAGGGGCATCAACATATAAGACATATTTTGACATAAAACTCCATTTTAAAACTAGCCCAAGGGGCTAAAATAAAAATAAGTAATTGGACTTCAGCTCATAAATCCATTCTAATCTGTGTAGATAAGCTCCCACAGTGTTGTGCTTCATTAGAATGCTCTTCTCCAGCAGTCAGTTACCAAACCTCACCGCTGGAATAATGATGTGGATGTATTTACTGACAGTGAGGTGAAATGTAAATGAACGCTTCCTGCTATACTCATTGGGAAATTCTGGGAATGAAAAACCATTAAAGGATCAAAGATACTGAAGCTAATGAGACTCTTAGAGGTTCTTGGTTTATGAAAATCTGAGATTTCCACGAAACTGCAATAATAAATGCAAAAATGTGTCTTCTTCCCCTATCCTCCCAAGGGGACGAGTCATTTATTCTGTTCATGTTTAGCCTGTGGAGTGACAAGATAATGACACCGTCATCACTCACAACTTGGGTGGATCGGAAGCGTCAGGTACAAAAGCGCAGCTTCTGATGCTGCTTGAAGCTGCAATGTACAGACTGAGTAAGGAAGAGGGTGTAATCAAGTGTTGAGCTTGCTTTTAAAAGCTTTTCAAATCATAATGTGAAGCTTTTTGTGTCTCACCCAGGTGCATAAGATTCAATGTGCTCCTAATTTACAAATGCAGCAAATTCTCAAATGTGCTCATGGGAAAGACATGTGAATGAAAACGGATAACAAATAAAATGGAGAGATCTTAAGAGTCATTATCATAGCTGTAAAATATTGGCATATTCTGTGGTATAAAGATGATTCATTACTTCCCTCGAAAATAATAGCAGTCTTTGGCTTGTTCTCTTTGCCAGACAAAGAGTCAAGCTAATGTTCAGTTTTCAAGTCAGTTTTGCTGTGGAGTAATGTTCCACAACAGGGAAAAAAAGATACATTTTAAACTCACTCACATGCCCCCTGTAAAAATCCAACAAATACTTGTTGTACTCATGAAAATTTTGGAGTTCAATGCAATATAATTAATTGTTATTAAAGCATGTGTACTCATTATTTTAGACATTACCCCGCTAGAAATTTTACGTTCCCAGGACGTCCTCGGAACGTCCCTGCTGGTGTCAAGGACGTTGCCTAGTAACGTCCTTAGGACGTTCTGCGACGGTCACGATGTTGAGTTCTTTAAAGGGTTGGGGGACGTTATTCAGAGGACCTTCACACAACATTCAGGATGTTCACGGGACATTAAGGGAACCATGTTTTTGTTGTAAATTTTACGTCTTTAAAACGTCCTCGAAACGGCCCCTGCTGGTGTCAAGGACGTTGCCTAGTAACATCCTTAAGACGTTCTGCGACGGTTACCATGTTGAGTTCTTTAAAGGGTTGGGGGACGTTATTTGGAGGACCTTCACACAGCATTCAAGACGTTCTCGGGATGGTTAAGGGACTTTTTTACATTTTCAGAACGTCCCCGCTGGTGTCAAAGACTTAATCTACAATGTTCCACATTGTGGAGTTCTTACCTTTACAGAACATTCAGGATGCTCTGGGACCTATAAGGGGACCATTACTATAGGATGTTGTCTTAACACATAAACACATTCAAACATAAAATACAAAGCAAAAAAAAAATAATTATTTTGTGAACAAAAACAGATTATAAACAAATATCAAATGTGGTTATGTATAGAAAGGGTGGGGTAGACATAAGGGGAGCTCACACAATTTAATTCAGTTCAAATTGGCTTTATTGCCATGAAAATGTTACAGTAAAGCATCAAAATGCTGTCCAAATAAAGAAAACAGTATCAAGAACATAATGGTTTATATTAATTATATAGTCAGTATGTGTGTATGCATTTGTCAGTCACTGTCTCCATCTCCATCTATATTAACTATATAATACAAAAACTACTAAAACATGTCAAAATGAACATATTCTCAACCATTCAAAGAACCATTGCATATCAGAGTTGAAGATAGCCACTTGAAAGTTTTTAGTAGTGCTTCATATCTCACAATAGGAATACTGCTTTGGCTGCTGCATAGTATTATTGTTGCCATAACAACTAGAAGACATTAGACTTTTCACACTCATCACTCTTAGATGTAGGTAACGTGACCTACAGTATGAATCACACTTCTCTTTCAAATTTGTATTCAACTTTCGATGACAATATTCTACAATGGTAGTAAAATAGTCACGTCATTGGGTTTCATTTCAAACAAATTGAACAAAATTGCAAGGACAGGCTTTGCACTTCTATTCTTAACCCTTATGGGATACAAATATACTTCAAAAACCACAGGAAAACAAATTGCCAATGGCCTATTCTTGTATCAAATCACATTACAGTGAGCTCTGAGTCTTTGCTATTTAGGGGCATCAACATATAAGACATATTTTGACATAAAACTGTCCATTTTAAAACTAGCCCAAGGGGCTAAAATAAAAATAAGTAATTGGACTTCAGCTCATAGTCAGTATGTGTGTATGCATTTGTCAGTCACTGTCTCCATCTCCAAGAGGTGACAAGTTCAACCAGCTGCCTGATAAAAAGAGCAAATAACAATATTTAGCAATCACTTCAATTACTTTTCTTTTACTTCTACTTAGGTGCATAACTATAGAGGACCAAACCTGCAGACTCACACACACACACATATATATATACATATAGTGTGTGTGTGCGTTATTTTAAATTTAGTACTGTTCTGCATGAGCTATTTCACCTAACATTGGTCTATATACTCCACAAGACAAAATAGTGACTGATTTTAAAAAGTTTACATACAATTAAAAAATATAGTACTTTGTGTTGTTTCCTGGGTGATCCAGGATTTTTCCTTGAGCTCACTCTTTCCAAAAGTAACCGTATGATTTTGATGATCCATCTTTTCAAACTGAGGACAAATGAGGGACTCAAACACAACTATTGCAAGAACGTGAAAACATTTTCTGATGCTTAAAAAGGAAACACAAAGCATTAAGAGCCCGGGGTGGTAACACCTTGAAATGGATACTTTTTTTTCTTTTGGGAAACACAATTATTTATGTAGCTACTGAAATGCAATCTTTAAACAAAATGTACACATGTTTAAAAGAGTACACCCTCTGGACCTTAATGGATTGCGTGGCCTTCTCGAGCATCTGTTA
>JAUMHI010000033.1:9981289-9994959 GCA_032359435.1 Enteromius unitaeniatus | reverse complement strand
ACCCTTGAGCAAGGCACCGTTCCCCCAACTGCTCCCCGGGCGCCGCAGCAATGGCTGCCCACTGCTCCGGGTGTGTGATCACTTCTCACTGCTGTGTGTGTGCACTTGGATGGGTTAAATGCAGAGCACAAATTCCTAGTATACCTGGCCATAAGTCACATCCTTTCCTTTTCTATTTAATTCATTTACATCTAACTGCAACTTTAACCACCTACACCCTCTTACACACAAAAGGCCAGATGCTATCTCTGCATTTCAGATCGATGCTGAGAGAAACAAGAAGACAGCCAGATCAGCACTTCCACCATTGCTTTAAAAATATTAATTATTGTCAACTTGAGACAAACTAATGAGTGTCTAAGGATGATGATACCAGACACACAGTCTACCACATGCTTAAGTGGAGTCCAATGTGCTGATGATCAGAGATGCTCATCTGGTCAAGGGTTGACTGGACACCATATATCAATGGCAGGTTTTTGTCTTCAGAGGGACTGAGATCATAGGTTTGTGACAGGGGCAGTAAAATTACATGACATCTCCTCCCACATCTTCACAGTTTTATATTAAAAAAGAACATTTAATGAATATTACAACATGCAAATGGTCTGCTGTGTGACAGACTAGACTTGGCTGTAATGTGGCAGTTATTCAGCAGGGAATAATGCAGTAATCTAGACCATTAAAATACCTTTCTGAGAAAGGGTAATGTCACTCCAGAATATTTATCTTAGTTTTGATCTGAAATGTATTTAATTAAAGGTCAGTATGTGCACAGAATCTCTTTAAATCAGTCCTGAGCCAGCTATTTGAGACAGACTATTTGAATCAGTTTAGTAATGTGTACATCGTAAAAAGTACAGCCGTTAAATTAACTATATGTTAAAGCTAATAGCAAAATAAAAGCAGACCTCTGTTGGCACACAAGTCATCCACTATTGCTCACTCATTTATTACGCAACTACTCAGCCAAAACCCACCCTCAAATCGCAACCAAAGCAGAGTGGTGAAAATTAAACCCATGTTGCATGATATATTACATGGTCTCAAGCACCATCGATCATGAAAATGAAAAGCAAGAGAACATTTCCATGCTTGTCGGAGAGCCGGAGATACATCTTTTCATGGTGCGGTAATTGGCCGGCTGAGATAGGCGGAGCACAAGAGGATATAAATGTTTTTTTTGATGGCTCCTCAAATGGTAATCCAGCATCTGACTTCCCCCTCTGGTCGAGTTAATACTCACCATCTTTCACTTCTCCAAACACCCTGATGTATAAAAGAAAATGTTCACCTACTGTACGCTGTGATATAAG
Source organism: Enteromius unitaeniatus (assembly GCA_032359435.1). Classification (NCBI taxonomy): domain Eukaryota; kingdom Metazoa; phylum Chordata; class Actinopteri; order Cypriniformes; family Cyprinidae; genus Enteromius; species Enteromius unitaeniatus. The sequence goes on along the minus strand of JAUMHI010000033.1, from coordinate 9,993,643 downwards.
TGAGCCCAAACAACTCAATTTGAGAACTTTTACTATTACTGAACATTTGTGTGAACATGACTCCACAAGTGGTTAACCACTTTAGTACTGTACATGCTGTTGTGAGGCAGGTGAGAAAGTATAAGTCTATATTTCTACTAAAACTATATAGAAAATACTAAAAATTCATAGGCTTTTTATTATAATGAGGTCGGTTATACTGTATGACCCAGAGATTTCGAGTTCTAGAAACAAGTAATACAATTTACATTTTTCATTCACAGTTCTGTCTCACATGTTGTTATGACCCTGGTTTGTTCTATTATTACAAGCTCGATCTCACAGCAATTCCAAGTCAAGTCAAGCTTTATTGTCATTACGGTACATGTGTGAACATACAGTGGAACGAAAAATGTTGTTTGTCGCAGGACCACGGTTGTCATGATTAACTCGAGGGAGATGCGGATCCAAGTGCAGCCTTTTATTAATGCTCAGAGATAACAGGCAGAGATTGCAAACAGGAATGTAGAAGATAATCCAAAGGGGTGGTCAAGAAACAGGAAAGAAATGATGACAGAAAGTTAATGATGGCCTCTATGGCCGAGACAGTACCTGCTTCCATTTTGTAGCTGCTGGTCCCCGTTTCTGAGGCAGGTCCGAATGAGAGTTCAACAATCTCCGTGGCCGGTACAGGGTTGGTCGAGAGTTCAAGGGCGGCCACCGAAGATGAAACAGGGCAGGACGAAAGTTCAAGGGCAGCCTCCATGGCCGAAACTTGGCAGGACGCTTTGGGCTGTGACTCAGGAACAGGACAGGATGACGGCTCTCCTGGCCGTGACTTGGGAATAAGACGGGAATAAGACTAAGACCGACAGACTATACAAGTAGTTTACATAATAACTGTGCATGATAATGTGCAGAAAAGGTATTTAAAGAATAAGAAGCAGATTATTTGTGGTATTATTTATTAGGTCCTTGTAACATGTTAGTAAGAAAGTGTCTGGTGCGTATAGAGATGAAAGAATACGTTACCACAGGTGGTTTGTCAAGCCCACTCACCTGTGTGTAGTGCACTCAGAGGTGCAAAAATTGTGTTTTGAGTTTTTCAACAGGATTTCAGAGGGGGGTGAGGTGGTTTGAATTCAGGGCTCTCACAGCCTTGGGGGAAAAAATATTGAGCAGTCTTGCAGAGCGGGCTCTGATGTTCCTGTAGCAGGAGCTGGAAGAGATGATGGGAGGGGTGGGTGGGGTCCTTGTGTCTTTGCTGTCAGTAAACCGATTATTTATTTTTTGTGCATACAAGCGCTTTGCTTGCTTGATGCCACGGGACAGATTGGCTCTTGTTGTTTTTAAGGCTGCTTTGTCTGATCTGAATGCATCATCTCTGGTCTTTAGCGGCTCACAAACCTCTGCTGTCATCCATGGCTTCTTGTTGGAATGTGTGGTGATGGTTTTGGTTACTATCACATCATCAAGCAGTCACAGTTTCACTGTACTTGTGCAGGTCTGTATGGTTGTTGTAGGTGGCCGCCTCTTTAAACATGGTCCAGTCTGTGTACTGAAAACAGTCCTGTAGTGTCGAGGTTGCATCATCTGGCCATACTGTGATCTGTTTGAGATGTGGTCTGAGTATCTTAGTAGCTTTGTATGCATATTTGTCTGTTGTGTAAACGAAGTACAGAGTGTTGTTTCCCCTTGTTGCAAAGTTCACATGTTGGTAGAACTTTGGCAAAACTGTCTTTAAGTTTGCGTGTTTAAAGTTGTTGTTCACTGATGGCGCTGTACAGGCGCCGATTGATACATCCAAGATGAATTGACACATCTGAGATGAGATCATCGTGCTAAGTACGATGTGGCTAATTTTGTTCTTTGAGCACACCTGTTGTTGAAACATCATCTGTTCAAAGTGTTAAAAAATCATACAATGTGATTTCTGGATTTTTCTTTTTAGATTCTGTCTCTCACAGTGGAAATGTACCTATGCTGAAAATTGTTGTCCCTTCCATGATTTATAAGTAAGAGAACTTGCAAAATCAAATACTTATTGACCTCGCTGTATATATGATACTCTTATTTGTCATTGACCCCTAAACCTGCACTATTAACAGTCTACAAACACTTATTTATTGAGAATGAATTTCTTCATACCCAGGTATAGGTAAACTTCTGTCCACTGTTACTCTGCAGTTTCTATCCTGTGAATTCATTCATGTCCCATGTACACACGCACACACACACACAGGCACACACACTCACACCTTAATGATGCTAGTCACTCTCTTCCTCAAGGAAACTTGTCATACTCTGCAATGCTTGAAGTTCCCATAAGGACAGCAGAGTGAATCTTGCCGATGCTATCACATGCCTCTATCATCATCCTTTAGCTCAGGGCCGGTGCCGTGTCCCTTGGGACCGTGTCACTGGAGCATATCAGTTATAATGAGGGGCCCCTGAACCCATCAAAACTCATTTAGTGAGCAGACTGACACATACTTGTACAATCTTATATTTTGACACAAGCCGTTGCAGTCATCTGAATTTCCTTAAGGTCTTGAGGGACGAACGTATTCCAATTTTAGGACTGTATTAGTAGCCTCTGTGTCTGTGTGTAGAAATAAAACTAATAGTAATATGTCTAATGCAGTGTTTCTCAATACCACTACACCAATTTGAAACAAAATCACTATTTGATGGACAATTCTTGAGAACTCTACAAGCTGAAGAGCTGAATTTGGTAAACTATAAGGGAAACAACACTTGTAGTTTAAGGTGTGCTCCCGGATTAAGAAATACTGGACCCAAACGAATCATCATCTTTAAAGACTACAGTATAAAGTAACTCCTTGATTAACTTATTTTATTCTAAAACACAAATCAAATCCTGATATATATATTGAGCTAAAACACTAATTATGCAGACCTTCAATCGATTTCAATGAGAAACTGGTTTGCAATCTTCTGCAAACAAGACCAGATACAACTTACAATGAAAATACAAAACTGTTAAATACTTTGCAAATTTCTCATACATTCAGAATGTTGATAATTCTTTTGAAAATCCATTATTTAGTTGATCTAATAAGCACTCATTATTAATAGCATTATTAATAGCACACTCGTTTGTGCTATTAATTACAGCTTATGTTTCTCCGTTTAACACATGTATACTGTTATGCTAAGTTACAGTGTTACTCCACCCCAAAATGAACATTTTGTCATTAAATCACTTACAGCCATGTCGTTCCTAACCCGTAAAAGCTTTGCTCATCTTCAGAACACAATTTAAGATATTAAAGTCTGAGGATTAGTCTCTGTCTTGTATGAATGCGAATCTTAATTTTTGTCTGCGTAGTATCTGCATATTATGTTTTCTGCATCCTTTCTTTCTGATTAAAAAAGTGCTGTTGTTTTTCTTTAGCAATTAGCTTTGTACACGATGCAAATACTTTGAACAAAGCTAATTAACATTATCTCAAGTCAAGCCATCTTCAACAGATAAAAAATAAAGAACTGTTGTCCTTCTCTTTACACCATACATTAACTGAGATGTAAGTAAACTACAGGTGGCAGGTCACAAATGACCATACTGTAAACAACAAATGTTATACACTCACAGTTTATGCCTGCAGCTACAAATGTGTAAAAGATGCTTGACTGAATTAAGCAATCACTTTGATTTTGTTTTTTTCTGACATGCAACTTCATTGCATCTGTTTATAAATGAAAAAAAAAAAAACAATTGTCATACTAAAGTGTCACACACCATTACACACACATATCATTTCAGCTTCTGTCGAAGCAAATTATAACACTAGAGAGTTTTGACTGTATATAAATATTTAAAGACAAACAGAATCTGTTACATGTTGTGCAGAGATGGAGAAAGGAGAATGCGGTTATCGTAGAATCCAAATGTTAATACTCTTTAAATAACAAAACTGAAGATCTGAATTCAAACAAGGAGCATAACATTAGACATTAAACAACAAACAACTACGACCTCAAAAGACAGGGTATAAGTACACAATGGACTAATGAATGAACTCAAAACAGATGAAACACACAGGTGGGAACAAATTAACTAATGATTGCATAAGGACACAGGAAATACAAAAAAAAAAAAAAAGAAGGACATACACGTGTAAACTAAAAACGAGACCAAAATAAAAAGACAATGCAAAACGAAACTAAACCAGACAGAATGTAACATTTACCACCCCCTCCCGGAAAAGCGCGAACTTGCGCTGTAAATACCATCAACAAACAAAATTATATACAACAACAGGGGAGGGAGGGTGGGCTCCCTGAAGGCCGGAAGAGGCAATGTCACCAATTGCCTCCAGGGCAGGTCTGGGGCCTCGGGAGGCCAATCCCAAGCCCATATCCCACCCACCCTTCCTACAATCATGGCTATGCTAGCTCCCCAAAATTTTCTTGGGGAGGCTTACCGTTTGTCTGTGCCATGGTTCGTGTAGATCTTCAGGGAAAGCAAAACCTGATGGGTTATTGGGAAGGGGCTGGTTCTGGCAGCACAAACTCTCAAGTGGGTGTTCTGGAAGCACAGACTCAGAGGGGCGCTCTTGCAGTTCAAACTCAGGGATGGACTGGAACGGGACTTCTGGCCGAAACTCTGGAGCAGAACTTGAAAATAACGGACTGGAATTATGTCTTGCAGCACTGCCTCTGATGGGCATTCCAGCAATGCGGCCCTCTGGTGGTGTTTTAATGGAGTGGCCGGCCGACGGTGCAGAGACGATGTGAGTCTCGGGTGGCAGTCATGCAGCGTGGAAATCATCAGGCTGCGCTCGGACGGTGCGAATATCGGACAATGTTCTTGTGATGTGGAAACCATTGGATCTGCCAGTGGCTGGCCTGAACGATTCCCAGACACTTAAACTGCCACTTTCCATTTAGGCCCCGTGGTATCTGGGAGGTGATGGTAGACAGGGTATAAGTACACAACGGACGAATGGATGAACTCAAAACAGATGAAACACACAGGTGGAACAAATTAACTAATGATTACATAAGGACACAGGAAATACCCAAAAAGGACATACACATGCAAACTAAAAACAAACTAAAACAGAAAGACAATGCAAAACGAAACTAAACCAGACAGAACGTAACAGACTCACAGTTCAAATGATCTGGAATTCTAGACATTTTAATTAATGTAACAAATCCAGTAAATCCTGCACCTTTGAACTGCACAAGCAATTGTCGAAGTGAATGAATGATTGTCTTTTTATTTAACTGATTAATTTATTTACATAGAATAATAACATTGATATATATACAATAATATTGTAATTTGCTCTTTGAAATATGGGAAAGATACTAGCACATATTAAGAACTCTTTGTTTTAAGAGTGTTTGCTTTCGTGTTTTAAGCAGCTGTGTACAGTTTTCTTTATTCTTTAGTAGTAATCTGTTTTATTTGAGATAAAAAGTTTACATTTGTAAATGGACAAAATACAAGAAAACCAGCATAAAGAATTCACAAATACTTTATCAGCATTACACAGCATGCCTGACTGCTTTAATAAAGTATGCAAAATCTTTTCAAGTATGAAAGCAACCATTTTCAAATATTACTTAATGAAAAGGGATAATGCAACTGTCACTCTTCTGTTTATCTTTTTTCTCAACTAAATGCTAATTTTACTGTAATTATTCTGATTACAAAATATGATGGGTAAAAACCTATTTCAAGAGATAGTTGGTTGGGATGTGATACGTATTGGGGGTCTTACATTTGTTTGTGTTGTATGCAATAGTACCTGGAGAGAGCGATGCATTAGCATTATTTCAATGACAGCTGCTTGACTGACATATGCAGCCTGCATTGTGCAAGCATGTTGTTGCTTAAAGTGCACAAAAAGTCCTCAGTAACAGCACACCACTTCTTCTGAATAGCTAACAATGGAAAAATAAAATGCTACCTAATCTTGACTTTACAGTATATGCTACATCCCATGAAAAAAAAAAACAATGAAGTGCAGTTACTTTATTCAGACAAAATATAACAAACAGGGGCTGAATAACCAAATTTTACAGACATTTTATTTGATTGATTTTGATTTTGATTTATTTGAACTTCAGGTTTTGTGAGAAACTTGTGCATTTCATCAGCAAAGGTCTCAAGGAACTCTCCTGTTGCTCTAATGTTTCTGTTAATGTTCCTCTCTTTCTCTCCGTCTCTTGCTGCTAATGGCATTCTTGCTGATGGCTGTTTGAAATAAATATTCTTTTAATGTCAAACTTGGAAGTGAAAAGGTATATTGTATTGCACAGTAGGTAAGAAAGTATAGCAGACAATAAACACAAGAAACGGCAAATCTGCACTTTAATCAGACTTGCAGCCAACAGGAGCGACCATCATTCATAAATATATATTTTGTAAACTGTAATCATCTGTGTGCTATCAATAAAAACATGTTATGTTGTTTCATTCAACACATTTATACTATGTTTTAAGTTAAGATAAGGTAAGGTAAAGTAAGGTAAAAAAATAAAATAAAATAAAATGTATCCATTAAGAAAATTGCCACTGGCATGAAACTAACAAACACATTTAATAATTCTAATAAACAGACCAAAATAAATATAAGCATTAAGTATAAACACCAAGTCAGTAAAACCTGTAAGACATTAAACCCACACAACTTATTTACAATAAATCCATTCGGCAGAGAATCACAACCAACAGGTGCCTGTTTTTTTTTCTCACACACATTCTGGTTTTTGAACCTTCAACATTGTAACTAGAAACTATGAGTAATGAATTAGATCCTTATTAGGCATTGCAGTATCTCCTTATTTGTAATAATTAACACTTAGTGGGATGCATTTCCCACTGAGACAGCACTTATCCATGGCGCTTGATAAATCATAGACAAAAGTGCATTTGCATTTTTTTGGGATATTTTTTAGCAGATTTATAAATATGTCTTTCTCACGCTGACATAAAGACAAAAAAATGTATATAATTTAAAAAAAATAATGAAAAAAAATTACGATAAAAGTGGCTGACAGGACGGTTCAAAATCAACCTGTCACTGTTTATGTTTTCTCTTTCAAGGTCTTTCTCCTCAGAGGAAAGAACGATTGTGCACTAAGAGGAAACACAAAATGTTCAGTGGAGAACAAGAGGTCAGTTAGAGCAGAATGGAGGGTTTTTAAGAGTTGCTTTTACCACTTCTTGACCTAAAAGTGTCAAAAAAAAAAAAAAAAAAGTTATGTGATGTCTTGTTTCCTTTATTTTATTACTTGCTTCACGTTGCTTTATTTTATTACTTGCTTCATAAAATACTGATTTAACAAGATACAGTGCTGATTTAATTTCACTGTCTCAATCCATTTAATGTCTCAATCCATTCATTATAGAAAACCTATGGAAGCCCGTTTTCGCCACTGAATAAAAAATAAATAAAAGGTCATTGTGACTTTTTTTCTCAAAATTCTGACTTTTTATATTATATTTAACAGTAGGTAAGAAAGCCTAGCAGACAATAAACTCACAATTGTGAGTTTATATCTCACAATTCTGAGAAAAAAAGGCAGAATTGCAACTTTATATCACACAATTGTGAGTTATTATACACTGTGAGTACACAAGGGAGTATTTTAAAAATATCATTATTTTATCTAAAATTTCCAACTTCAAGCTATATAAACTTGAATGCTTATTGAATTTAATGCATATCAGGTGATGTGTATGTGTGCAAATTAACCACAAAAGGTTTGAGAAGAATCAAACATGAAGCTACCAGAAACCCATTATCCTCCAGTTCTGCCATATCCCCCAACTGCAATTTACCTAGAGTGTCAAGAAGTACGAGGTGTTCAGTTCTCAGAGATATGGCCAAGGTAAGAAAGGCTGAAACCCGACCACCTCTGAACAAGACACATAAGTTGAAACGTCAAGAATGGGCCATGAAATATCTGAAGACAGATTTTTCAAAGGTTTTGTAGACTGATGAGATGAGAGTGACTCTTGATGAAGGTTCTCAGGGTACCATTAGAAAAACACTTCTATTCAAAATCCAAAACACATTGGGCAATTGAAAATACTTAGACACACACCTGAATATACATACTAACAAAATGGAACACCAATCAGACAGCTACAAAAAGACTTTATGGATTTATGGTTTATGGATCCAGCCTTCTGTTTGGGTCGGTCCACAAGACCTCATCAACATCACAGGCGATGTCTTCACGTGCTAGGCATCAGGGAAAATATCGCCTTGTGTGCTGAATCCACCCTTGGATTGATCCCACCTCAATGTTTCCGCTTGCCTCTTCCATTGCTTGCAGAAGAGTCATGAGGCATGTGGTTGCCGATCATATACTTTCCACCGCCAAGCTGAAAAGAATTCCTGGATTGCATTTAGAAAGGGACTGTAAGGGGGCAGGTATAAAACTGTGAAATGATTATGGTTGTTGAACCAATCTCGGACCAGAGCTCCCCAGTGGAAACTAACATTATCCCAGATGACAACAATCCTGCACTGCTCTGGTCTGTCCTGCACAACTGCATGTAGTGCATCTAGAAATACAATGATCGGTCCTGTATTGTAGGGACCTAGAGTGGCATGGTGATGCAGGACTCCTTGGTTTGGGCTAGATTGAAGCCTGCCTCATCCACGTAGATGAACTCATGTGGCAGTTTGGCGGCATCAAAATCCAGAACTGTCTGTAACAGAAAATATTGAATAGTGTTACTAAAACACATTTCATATATATTTTCACACTAGGGGGCTGGGTTTTCACACAAGTAAGGGCTGGGTTGGGTCACTATAGACAAAAACTACAAGCTGCAGGTGGGGCAGGAGGCAGCATAAACCCTGATTCCCACATAACAACATATAGTATGTAAAGTAAAGTGACACGTACTGTACCAGCACATAATCATGGGGCAGATCCTTGATCCTGACACTGTTCCTCTCAAATGGCACCCTATACGTCTGCTTCATTCTGAAGTTATGTTTCTGTAGGATGCGACTTAGTGTAGAAATGCTGACCCTGTTGATATTGCTGAATACATTTCTATCAGCAATTATGGGTTGTTGCAACTCACAAAGTCGGATTGCATTATTTTCTCGCACCATTTTAATGATGAGCTCTTGTTGTTCAGTAAAGAGCCGTTCGCTTCCACCTTGAGGCGGTCATCTAACCATTCTGTTGAAAATGCCACCACAAGATGTCATTGGTTAGGTTCTTTTTCACATACTGTACTTTCTGTACTTTTTTTCAAAACTGTACACAGTACTGTAACATCACAATGGTATTCCTACCCATATATATGTATAGTACAGTTAGTACAGTAATACTGTTATATGATACAGAATCATGTGACAAATACAGTAGGTACAGTCTGATCACATGGTCCACTAGAGTAGTCCTGATGTCATCATGAGGGTAGCTAATGCTTTTTTTGAAAAAAGTAGTAGTTTTGTGAAACATACAGTGATAACGTGTTGGGATGTTTCAGTACTGTGCATGGTATACACAGTAAAGTACAGTACAGTACTGTAAAAAAAAAAATCAAATCAATAACAATTTGTGGTTGCATTTTTCTACAGAATGGCAAGTAGACCCACTGGGGGTGGATGCCAACACCTGTTCACCCAACAGAAGTAGGTGTTACAGTCTTTTACATTTACAATACAGAATGGGTGCAGCCCAGTAACAGCTGAATATGTTCCATTGGATCAGTACCACATAGATATATTCAGAAATCTACACAGGTACCTGTGTGGTGGTGTGGTTCTGTTTGTGTAGTTGTGTGTTTTGTGTAATGCCATCCACATTATGTGTTTTTTGTTGCAGAGAATCTTGGCGTGTATAGGATGGATTTGGCACACAAGGGGATATTTTCCCTGATGCTTAGCGAGAGAAGACATTGCTTGTAATGTTAATGAGATCCTGTGGCCTAGTTTATTGTTTGTTTTTATTTGTGCTTTAACAGAATTTACTGTACTGTAAAGTACAAAATGTATGCATAAACTGCATACATTTATGTAAGTATAAACTGTAATGCACAGTATTCAGTTTTTAATTTTTTGAGTTTTGTGAAAACATGCTTTCTGTGAAACTGAATAAAAACAGTGCAAACAAAAGCCTGCAGTGTTTTGACTAGTGTGTTGCTGCTGATTGGAAAGTGCATGCGTATGATGCTAGTAGGTATCACTTTGTCATTAGAGCGACATTTTGACAAAGGATTGTTAGGTTTTGATAGCAAAGTTTCAATTTAACATAGATGTGAATGGTTTATTTCCCAGTGTTTTATAAGTGTCTTAATTGCTTATGTGTAGAGTTTTGACATGATGGGCCAAGTTTTGCAAAACGTTTAAGCAATGGGCACAAACATCTCAGGGTTACGCATGTAACCCCAGTTCCTTGAAGGAATGAGACACTGCACCAAAACACTATGGGAATGCCTTCAGCGTGACCACGTTCTAAATCTGCTGTGCAATCCTTCCAATGGAAGGGCGAGACGTCATAGGCGGGCATATAGGGCATATAACTCCCTGTGTTTTCCAGAATGATAATAAAAATATTTTAATATTTCATAAGCATCTGATACAGATCATGTCTGAGTTGGGTAATATATTATGAACATGAAGCATGAACTGCAGTGAGAGTAATTAATGAGTGAGGATATAAGTGAGTGACAGTTTCATGCTCTCTATGTCTGATGTTTATGACTGCCTGATGCCTTGATCTGAGAAGGCCATTATTTTCTTTTACTGTTATGGTGAATTAAACATTATCACTTACGTGACTTACGTGGTTTAGTTTTGAGCAGTTTTAAAGTAATATCAAGAAAGTCGTATTTAAAAAAATAATACATTAATAATAAAATAAAATACAGTTTTTGCCTATTGCTTACACACTTTTTGCTAAATTTGGCCCATTATGTCAAAACTCTACACACAAAAAAATCAGACATAGCTCTTGGAGATTAACGACTCACATCTATGCAAAACTGAAACACTGCAATGAAAACTTAACACTCCTTTACAAAAATCTAATTCTTGCAACAAAACCATTCACACAAGCACCATTTGAATTACTCTTTCATATCAGCAGCAACACACTGATGGGCTTTAGGTAAAACGCTGCAGTCTTTGTGATTTATTGTCATTTGCTCTGATTCAGTCTTCTGTAAAACTCAGAAGTAGAATTTCTGCAGTAGTCAAACAAGAGTTACTTACTAAACTAGACTTACTAAAAACAAACATTTTTACAGAAATAAGAAAAATGTTAGCACAAATCATCAAATTTAGCAAAAAAAAAGGATAAATTGCTATTGGGGGGAAAACATGTACTTGTTTTGTGTGTGTGTGTGTGGTGGGTGGCTGAAGGGGGTTTATGGATCCCACCTTCTATTTGGGTCTGTATTCTGCACTTTTTTCACACCTGTACACAGTACTGTAACATCACAATGGTATTGTTTTACATACTGTATACTTCACAGTACTACACGTTTTTGTATAGTACAGTTAGTACAGTGCAGTTTTTGCCTATTGCTTACACACTAAAAGTGAATGCATACACCAAAGCTCCAATACCTAAACTTCTTGTATCTTATCTTAAACACAGTGTAATCATAGCTTAAACACATTTTCAACTTTGCACTTTTTTACACTATGTTTTTTTCTTTGCACTAGTTTACAATTCTGTAACACATTTATTGCAAAACACTACACATGTTTTCTTACATTAGACACTTTTTTCAAAAACTAAATCACCTGTTATCGTTGGGAAAACACTCTGTTCAAAATGCAAAACTCATCTGGCAATTGTACAAAAACACAACACCAATCGGTCTAAGCCTCAGCACTACAAATAGACCTCAGGTAAGCCATTGTGAGACCAGTGCCAGTGTGGAGACATGCGTCAAATGACATCAGCTACTCTGGTGGACCATGTGATCAATCATGGCCTGTCCATGACTCCACCTCACTGTAACCTTAGTCGGTACACAGTAACATTGAGGATATTCTGACTGGAGAACAGTCAGATCTTCAAGTTTCTACTCCAGACTGTACCTACTGTGTGCGTCACATGATTCTTTATCATATTACAGTATGACTGCACTAACAGTTCTATACAAAAATGTAGTGCTGCTGTAAGAATGCCTTGATTTCCCTGTGACATAAAACTCAGAGAACTTCTCGAGGTATAACCCCAAAACAACAAGACAATAAAATAATTTACTTCTCCAATCTGTGGAGAGAGATACATCTGCCCTACGTTCCCGCATCCACTCCCAGGCCCCCCTCGATCCCTCTGAGCTTACAGACCAGGTCAACGAAAGGTGGCTTAGAATTGTGGAAAGGAATGTGCACAATGCAGTATATG
>JAUMHI010000033.1:9956051-9981189 GCA_032359435.1 Enteromius unitaeniatus | reverse complement strand
TTGGAAGACTTTTTTCTTAAAGAGCAGTTGTGACTGCAAGAGATGATGGCTCAGGGAAGGGGGGATGGATCATAAAATTGGGGGTTTGTTTACTGTCCTGAGGTTTTTCAGCTCAGCTTTTGTTGTTATATGGCATGCTCTTGGTCCACCAGTGGAGAGTCCACCAGTTTTGGCTTCCCACACCGGGCAAGGCAGGTCAGAGTTTATTGTCTTTGGAGGTCTTAGCGTTTTTTGCATGTCCCCTGCAGGCGTGTGAAAACTTTTGTGAATTCAGCTTTCTTGGGTAGGATTAAATTTCTTTAAACCTTACAGTAAAGTTGTGACATAATGGGCCACATTTTGCAAAAAGTTTGTAAGCAATAGGCAAAAACTGTAATACTGTAATATGACACAGAATCATGTGACGCATACAGTAGGTACAGTCTGGAGTAGAAACTGAAGTTGAAGATATAGCTGTTCTCCAGTCAGAATGTCCTTATTATCGTGTATCAAATATGATATCACACATATCGTGATATGTGTATCAAATGGTTAGGAGGGAGTCTTTGCAGGCCATGATTTATCACATAGTCCACCAGACTAGCCCCGATGTCATCTGACACACGTCTCCACACCGGTCCTCATCTTTGTCCTCATCCTCTTCCAAGTCTGACTTCTCTCTCTCTTTGTCCTCTTACTCTGACTCTCATTGCCTCCATGCTTGCAAAGTTCTCAGAATGTCTTACCTGAGGTCTATTTGTTGTGCTGAGGCTCAGACCGATTGGTGTTCTGTTTTTTTGTGCATGTGATTTTAGGAGTGTATGTAAGTGTCTACAATTGCCAGATGAGTTTTCTATTTTGAACAGAGTGTTTTCCTAATGATAACAGGTGATTTTGTTTTTGAGCAAAGTGTCTAATGTAAGAACACGTGTGTAATGTTTCGCAATAAGTGTGTTAAACAAAGTGCAAAGTTGAAAATGAGTTTAAGCTATGATTACACTGTGTTTAAGAAAAGATACAAAAAGTTTAGGTATTGAGGCTTTGGTGTAAGCATTCTAGTAAGCATTTTAGTGTGTAAGCAATAGGCAAGAAAATATGAACAATACATGAAGAAAAAAACATTTTTCTTCACTAAACTTAATGCCTGGTAGAGGTGAATTCATTATCAAAGAACCAAAGCATTATCAAAATTAATTATTTATTAATTATTAATCATTTATTTAATTTATTCATTGTGACCACAGTGTTAGTGAAAAGCTTGAGATATATGAGACATGGAGAAAAAAAAGTAAATATCTATTGTGAATAGTAAATGTATTGTATATTGTATTGTACAAACTATATATATATATATATATATATTAGTATTTAGTATAACTGTTAGTATTTTATATAACTTCAGGATAATTGTTATAGAATAAGCAAGTCTTATGGACTTTTAAGGTGCCTTGTGGTGCTTGTCTTGTCACTATACATTTGGATTGCATGAAAAAGATATAAAAACATTTTCAGACAAATTAACATGCAGCATACTGGTTTGAAATACCATGATGGTAAGTAAGAAATTTTCACTTTTGTTTAAACTATTCCCTTAATATGATATGAAGATAATTCTAAATAAATAATCATCTAAGAAAAAGTTAAGTCAGCTCTAAAGAGCTGTAAACCAGGCCAATTAAACTGTAACAGCAACGAAAGTCTAATTTTCTGAAGAAATGGGTAATTTCCTCTTTCAAATCACTGTGTTGGTAGAAATCATGTAGCGACACTGCAGTTTTCTTTTGCAAACTTTAAGAAATGTCTCCAATTTAAATGTCTTTTTCTCATTAGTTAACTGCAGCACACAGACCAGTTAGTCACAATAAATGCAAATCGTTTTAATGCGCTACTGATTTTTCATTTCAGAAATAATTTGCCCTAAAAAGAGAGGCTATGCTTGCATCCTAAACTATTTATACATCTCCCTTTTCTGTTAAAACATGCTTACATGATCTGTTTCATGGCTGCTTGACAGGCTAGCTCAACAAATTTTCACATTTGCAAGTCCATTTGTTCCATCAGCACGGCGTCACTTTAAATTTTCAGCCCTGTATTTGAATGGAGCTGACTATAAACTGACACCTCATCCACAAAAGACTTTGTCGCTGACGCAGTGTTGCTCACCATGGTGATCTCCCTGGTAGCAGTGCTGTAGAGTATTTAACCTGTTGGAAGCCTCTTAGAGAGCTGTCAGAGGAAGAAGCCTCCAGGCAAAAGTTGCAGCAGACCCACAGTAAATAACTTACACGTGATAAGCATTTACAGAATGGATTGCTGTAAAATATAAGCTCCAACCTATTTTATAACAGTTCACCCAAAAAAAAAAAAAATTTTTTCAAATCCTTTCTGCCATGAAAAAAAAGGAGAGAAATTGTGAAGAAAGTATCAGACGCTCTTTTGCATGATATCTAGTTGAGGAAAATATTAAAATAAAGCCCTATTCATGAAAAGATAATTTGATCGAGTTCATAAAACTAATCTGGGGTGCATTTCCAAAAATGATCTGATCTCAAGTAGTGCTGTTAAACGATTAATCACAATTAATCCCATCTAAAATAAAAGTTTGTGTTTGCATTTGTATGTATTTATTATGTATATAAATACACAAACATAGAACATATATTTTTTAATTATTTACATGCATATATTCCTATAATTAATACATTTAATTACATATATATATATATATACATATATATACAGTATGCATGCATGTGTGTGTGTGTTTGCATATACATAATACATATACCCAACGCACAAACACATACATTTTGTAAACAAAATCTTTTATTGTGTTTGTGATAAATCATGATTATTTGACAGCACTAGTCACAGATTCCACTGTTACCAGTAATTTGTAGCCTGGGCCCGTCCATACTTCCTGTGATGCTACATTCAATTTTGCGAGCAAAGTTGCTGTTTTAGAGCATTTCAGATTCCCAAAAAAGTGGGAACCAATGAGAAACGTGACACATCCACAAGAGGTGTTTTTTTTTACACTGTTCATGTTGGTTAGTACACAGTTATACTAAATTAGTAACAGTGTGAATAGTTATAATAATAATATACTTTTTTTTCCCAACACAGACACAGGTTTATTAAACCCATTGCCATAAAATAGCAAGCATGTTAATTTTGCTCCAAAATGTAAAAAGAGCCATACATACGCAGCTGGTTATGTGATGCAAACTTCAAAATGTATTAGTTTACAAATTATGAGTCAAAGTGGTCATGCATGTAATTTGCCATATAATCATAATTTCCAGTGTTCATTTTAGCTGGACACTGTAGTCAATTATAGTTTTTGCAGAATTGTTGACAGTCATTCATTTCCAATGATTATGATTCTTATACAGAACAGATAGGTGTACTATGAATGGTGCAATACCTTTCCACGACTTTCACACAATGTCACCATAAGCCGAACGCCATGAATTTATTACAGGGGCAAACCCCTAGAGCAACCTGAGGTTAAGTGGCTTTGCTCAAGGGCACAATGGCAGATCTCAAAAATAATCGGCAGTGCTCTAAAAATAAAAACAACCACTACAACTCACTGTTGATCAGTAATTATGCTTTCAGCCAAAGACTGTTATGGTGTGGTTAAATCAGACTAGTTTATCACTCTCTAAACACATCAGCCGTGTTTTTAACACCAACCCCTTACACTTGCCAGCAATTTGCCAGCTTCTCAGAACAAATGATTATTTTTCCGTCTCTCTCTTATCTTACAAGCACCTGTTATCATGAAAAACACTTTGAGAGATGTAAGTACTGTAGAGAAAGTACTAAATGCAAGTTCCAGCAACCCTGGTTTCTATATCAGCAGGTGGCACAGATTAATCTTTCCTTGTGTGAATTCGGAAGAGGCTCTGCTGTTTCAGCCGTATTGGAAAATTGATCAGAGGAGCGAGCCAGGGATCGGTCAGCTTAAGCCTAGCTCTCCACCAGGTTTCGGAAGCGGCCCTGAGAGGATGAAGAGGGATTGTGTTATAAGGACTAGTAAACAAATAGGCTAAAACACACACACACACACACTATATGCATACACAAGTAACACTACACACATTCACACGCTACCTGATGAACTGGAGAATGTTAGAACAGCCTCAGAAACCTTGACCTTTGACCTGACTATGGTGATTTTTGATTTAAACCTTAGGGTTGGATAGCAGCTGCATATAACTCGTCAAATAATTCTTACGTTATTTACTGAAGCCGTTTGCATGAAGAACAGACCATTGTTTACTGATAATCTTGCTCACAAATCTCATTTGCATTTCACACACATGGCATCTTAATTCTGATGTGGCGTAACCAAACACTATATGCCTGCTCGAATATGCAGAATGGATAATGAGATTCGACATCTCAATCACAGAGATTTCAATTTTCCTTAAAGGTCAGTACACATATTCAAGGTTCTATCACATTACTGTTTACTGCTCTCTTTGTTAAATCATTTATGTACATACATACTAACTCATTTTCAACACATTTTTTTCCTGACAGGAATACTTTAATATACTGTAATAACTCTAAAAGAGACATTTTACCTAATTCAAACAAAAAATATACAGTATGATGTATTTAGCTTGATGAAGTGCTTACAAATAATATATTTTTTATTTTAAATCAACAAGTCATGATTAGTTTTTGCATGTTGCTACTTATTAAACCAATCATTAATTACATTTTGTTGATTCTTACATGCTGTGTACACTTAATGAAATCCTCTGAGATGTAAATAACAGCACCTTGCCTTCAATTGAGTTTCTGTTTTAGATGAAAAACACCTATCCCTTCACTAAACACTTGCTAACAGGAGTGTCCAAATAACCTTTCTCTTGTCAAGTTGCAAATGCTATCGCAGACTATTTTAATTAGTATGTGGCTCCTTCTTAATTTATTTAGCACATCTAAGCACGTTCACTTTAACAGCAACTCAAAATGCACTTGTAGCCAATAAAAAACAATATTATTTTTAAATGATTTGCTTGATTAATTTCTGATGACCAACCAACACTAACATATACATAAAGTTGCCTACATGAATACACTTTATTAAATGAGAAATAATAACACTCAATATACCCCAGTCTCTCTGCAGTTCCATCATACAGAGCCAATCGTTTTTTAATAGAAGCATCACCCAGCACAAGTATGGCAGCTGCAGGAATGGAAGTCCCATTTATCCTCCAGCATTACCTGGCAGACACACATAGAGAAACAGGAGGTGAGAGGGGGATCAAGACAATGAAATAAAGAGACAAGAGCTAGCTGATCAAGGAGGAGACATTAGCTTTGATGCACTGCAGGCTCATTAGTTGTGTTTGGTTATCAGGATGAAGTTCTTTGAGGGTGTCAGTAAATGAATGTTAGATGTCAGAAGAGGGTAATGAGAGGTTAAGACACAGCACTCCACCTCTCATGCTCTGCTGTTTATCAGCACCCAACATACAGAGCCCACAATAACACTGATCAGTCTCCAAAAAAACAAAAACATAAACAAACAAAAAACTTTACAGACTCCTCTATAGGTGACTCACTCACAACAAGGTCACATTAAAGGAGTGGTTCATTCTTACATCTTTTACAAACAAAACAATTTCAAAATGGTTTTCTTTAAAACTCTTTGAAATATGGAAATGAAAGAGGAAGAATCAATTCAAAAGTGTTTAGTTTGTTTTGAAAACAAAAAAACAAAACAAATAAACACATGTCCATATGAGTTCTGCATGTCCCTGGGTCAACATCTTTGTTGGCCCTGGAACAACATTGTGATTAGCCAATCAGATTTAAAGAAGCAGTTTATAGTTTTTGTGAAATTTAGGCTTACAATCAGTGTTTGGTGCTTGTACATCAGTGTCAGTCATCTATCATTTCCTCTGATTTTAGGCAATACACATGGGTAGGGTTAGTTTTAGGTGTAGAGATATGGTCAAAACTAAAATTTTGGAATAAAATGTCTAACTCAGTAAAATCAGGATGTGCGAGCCCACCCAAAAATGAAAATTTTGTCATCAATTACTCACCCTCATGTCATTCCAAACCCACAAGACCTTTGTTCATCTTCAGAACACAAATGAAGAAATTTTGGACAAGATCACAGAGCCAACCAACCCTCTATGGACAGCAACACAACTGAAATGATCCCAGGGTGAACTAACCCTAAGTTTTATTAGGTTACAGTTTTGTGACAAGAAAGCTATCTATCTGATTCTATATGATCTGATTCGATTCATCCAAGATGTCCATCAAAAATTTCTGAGTTTAATATTTTATCTAGTATATATATATATATATATATATATATATATATATAAATGTACTGCATATAGGAATGATTCATATAACAGCTTTGTGTAAAAAACAGACTGCTATTTAATGCATTATTGAAAAATCCTTATCATTAAGTGCTCATACCATGGAAAGCAATGTCTAGTAAACCCAAATTGATTGATTGTGATTTAATTAACGACTAATTAATTTTTACGATTCTTCAACATGACCTTCAAAATTTACATTATAACATTATACAACATTATAGTTACAAGAGTCACACAAGAGTCCAAATATAATTGAGATCTATAGAAAAAAAAGTGTGTGTATATATATTCTTTTCTTTAAAGCATTAAAGTGATGTTCATTTATCATTTACTCTGCCTCATGTTGATTTTCAAAACAAAAAAGAAGATATTTTAAACAACTGTTTATGTGCTGCATATATTTAGATTTAAATGAAAGTCTAAATTAAATTTGTTTATCATATCATGTTTTAACAGGCTGTCTTCAGATGAATAAAGTGTCCACTTTATTTATTTTTGTCTTACAGTTTTTACCTATTGCTTACACACTGCAAAATCTGTCCCATTATGTCAAAACTCTACACACACAAAAAAAATCAGACATAGCACTTGGAGATTAACAACTCACATCTATACCAAAATGAAACACTGCAATCAAAACTTAGAAACGGAAATAAAGAAAAATAGAATCACAAATCATCAAATTTACTGTAACTACAAAACAAAAGTAAAAAAAATAAAAAACTGGGTACTGGATAAATTGATAAATTTGGGGGAAAACATATACTTGTTTTGTGTGTGTGCATGTGTGCTTGTGTGTGTGGTGGGGGGCTGAGGGGGTCTTATGGATCCCGCCTTCCATTTTGGTCTGTATTCTGTACTTTTTTTACACAGTACTGTAATATCACAATGGTATTCCTTTACATATACTTCACAGCACTACCCATTTTTGTATAGTATAGTAATACTATAATATGATACTGAATCATGTGATATATACAGTAGGTATGGTCTGGAGTAGAAACATGAAGATATACTTGTTCTCCAGTCGGAATTTCCTTATTATCAATACTACTGTGTAGCCACTGAGGTTAGGGTGGGCTCTTTGCATGGACAGGCTGTGATTTATCACATAGTCCACCAGAGTAGCCCTGATGCCACCTGACACACGTCTCCACACTAGTCCTCGTCTTTGTCTTCTTCCACATCTGACTCCTCTCTTTCTTTGTCCTCCTCTTACTCTGACTCTCATTGCCGCCATGCTTGCAAAGTTCTCAAAATGGTTTATGAGGTGCTAAGGCTCAGACCGATTGGTGTTCTGTTTTTTTGTGCAAGGGATTTCAGGAGTGTATGTAAGTGCCTACAATTGCCAGATGAGGTTTACTTTTTGAACAAAGTGTTTTTCCAAACGTAAAAGGTGATTTTGCTTTTGAACAAAGTGTCTAATATAAGAAAACGTGTGTACTTTTGTGTGCATTGATTTTCAACCGAGGAAATCAATCCAAAATACCTTTATTTAAGTTTCAGAAATTAATTGAATGTTTGGAATGACATGAGGCTGAGTAAATGATGACAATTTTCTTTCTTTCTTTTTCATTTTTTTTTTTTCCTTTTTTTGGGTGAACTATTACTTTAAAAGCCTGATTGCACAATATTCATGCCAGGAGCCTGAATGATAAAACAGCTTTCTGTCAATGCCCTCTATTCAAAGCAACATGTTAACTCAACACATTTTAAGCACCAATAAATTCTTCCTGACTGATGTGGTGTCTACTGTTACACACATCACAGCCTCCCCAACCACATGGCTCTGTGACGATCATCATTTACATTTCTCTGTAATTACAAAGCATCTGGGCAAATCTGCTTTCCCCTCTTGTTAGTAATTAATTCCAAACGAGCCACTGCTGCCATCAACGCAAAGTCACAACCAATGACCAGCATCTCCATGGCAAAATATCCTCACTATTTCATGCAGAGTACATAACAGCAAGCCGTGTGTCCTTGGAGGCAATTAACCCAGAGTTAATTAGAAAAAGAGCCCTGTGATTCCATTGGACGAGACAGAAGCGAGGAACTGGGTGAGGTTGATTTAGAGCAACGCTTGGAATTAGTCACAATTGAGCTTGTATGTGTACAAATTCATAAGAAAGCATTGCAGTATGACAAAGAAACTGAAGATGCTAGCAGAGAATTGCTTTGAGTAATAACACATGTTTTTTGTAGTTCATGCATTAGGCATGAAGATGAAAGCTAGAGTGAAACAAAAACAAGCAGACACAACAGCTCACAAAATACTTCTAAAGATGTGCCATTTACAATTTCTTTGTTTTGCTTTATTTAAATTAATTTTGATTGATGAATCCGAATCTAACACTGGATAAAGTATATCATGTTGATGCAGATGTTTTTCATACACTGCACATATAGTTTCCTAACCATCCTCCTTTTTTGTTGCAGACTAAATATTTAGCGAAAATTTTGCAAATAAACTAGTTTCGAGCAGGAGCGCGGACGATTGGTCACAGCTGGCACTGCATCTCCCTATCAATCTCCTCATTACACCTGCCAAATCAATTCCTCTGCAACCCACTATAAATGGCTTGTTCTTCTTCCTTCCGCACCTCGCCTTTTGTGCATTCTTCGGAATCGCACGACCAAAGACACATCCTACAAACACCTGCTTACTTGACACAAATACCCGCGGCAGCTAGCAGAGACCAAAACAACACGGCTCGCAACAACATTCCCATCGAGAGGATCCAGCTCGCCTTTCCTATCTGAAGCTGCATGCCTGCGCACTCTTAGATCTCATCCTACTCGCCATCCGCCAAAGCAATCCAAGTGAAAGTAGGCACACACACTGGGCAGGATTTGAAAGTGCAGGGAAGTGGGCATCTCATTCCCCATAGCATCTTCTGGACGCGGCTCGAGTTCCTGAAGAGGAACGTCTCAGGTTACGACTGTAACCCTAGTTCCTTGAAGGAACGAGACGCCGCTTCTAGCCGACCACACTTTTTGCATCCCTGTCGACGTTTGCTTCATGACAAGGAGCTAAATGCTGGTATCATTCCATGTGCTTTAAGCTTCCCGGCCAGTGACGTCACCTGTCTATGACATCCATCCATTTCATTGGTTTGATTCTAAACACTGTTCAGAGCCATCACGCTGGAGGCGTTCCCCATAGCGTCTTCTGGACGTGGCGTCTCATTCCTTCGAGGAACTAGGGTTACAGTCGTAACCTGAGACGTTCATCGTGCTACACAGAATAACTCCAAGCTCTTAAGCACATGAAGAGCTTACTGTAAGTGAGATATGACAGTATAACTGAGTGTCCATTTTGCAATCATAAGTCATTGAAGACAAGTGTGTGTGTGAAAAGACTGGAGAGCATGAAGATGAATTTGATCTGTCTTAGACGAAGCACAGCCTTGTGCCGCATCTCTGAAGAGTTGAGATGGCAGACCCAGTGAATATTTTTGCTGTGCCCTGAACCTCTGTGTGTGCTGCTGGACAGATTTTGATGTCCCTATGCAACACCCTCCATCACCTCATCCTCAACCTTGAATAAAACACCTGTAACAACAGGACGCAGACTGACATATGAGCTGCCGGCTGACAGAACATTTCCCATGTGGTTAAAGACATCAATCTCCACTCATTCTGTATGCTGATATCATAGATCTGTTACATGTTCTTTTATTTAGAAAGATTTAGAAATATTTCTTCTATTTTTTCCTTGTGTTATTATTTCATTAAATTAAAAAGTATGTTGTATGTAAATATAATATTATTTAAAAGGTTTGAGATAAAATATTGAATGATAATACACAATATAATATAAATATATAACAAAATGTACAATAATCTGCAACATTTAGCATTTTCCGAATACTTCACATCCAGATTCTAAGAGTATTTTTTTTACACTTCTGAAATTGCAGTGTGGAGAACCATACCTTTCTGAAGGTCTCACTACTGTTATTACTCCACTCTCCAACAGTGCAAAAGATATTCATCCACCTCTCGCTTTTCTGCCACCATTTAAGCCCTCTGACTGATATTTTCAGCTGTGGAGTCAAACAGCCAAATGAACACTCTCTCTAACAGAAATAGAAAAAGCCAGATGCTTCTCTCGTTTTCTCATGGGAAACTAACGCCAAGCTGAATACCAGGTCTCACCTGTAATGATCTGAATCATTTCAGACATCCTGTTGAGCAGTACACATGATGCTGATTACCTGAAATTTCATCCTGGGTGGGAAAAAAAAAACCTGAATGCTTGCTTAAAAGTGTCAGATGAAAAAAAGTCTTTCAACTTGATCCACAAATGTAATATTCAATGTAAATTAAGTTAAGTTTATAGATAAATACTGTTATATCATTACCTGATATAATGTTAATATACCAACATATTTAAATTCTGAAATCTGTTTTGTACCTTTAACATACTGTACACTGATGACTACCAAAAAGCAGG
This sequence comes from Enteromius unitaeniatus, assembly GCA_032359435.1. Lineage (NCBI taxonomy): Eukaryota > Metazoa > Chordata > Actinopteri > Cypriniformes > Cyprinidae > Enteromius > Enteromius unitaeniatus. The sequence continues at coordinate 9,970,383 of JAUMHI010000033.1, read as the reverse complement.
TGATGATGATAAAAGTCACATGATGATCCAATGCTCAACAAAATTTTAAATGCAATGCAGGGAATTCTAGGAATGTAATTTTGTGGTTTATCCCTGTACAATTTACAGGAATTTACAATGAACCATTAAACAATGAACCATTTAACCATTTAAAGTTTTTACTGTTAAAATCATGGTCTTTTTTACATTGTACAGTACATCAGCGCAGATATGATTCAAATTAAGGATCTAAATAGATATTTAATTTAAATTTACATTTAATTTAATTCTAAATGCTGCGTGCCGTTCAGAATGTAAAACTCTATAGTGAAGAGAAATGAGAAGGAATGTATAATATTGCCTTGAAGAATGTATATATTACACACTATGCACTATGCATTTGTAAATTTGCACTCCTCTTAATAATTTTTCAACCATTTCTGAATACAGCAGCATAAACTAGGGGCAACACATCCCTTGATGCACAGTCAAAAGAAAAAAAACATCTTCATGCAAAGAGAGCCATAATGGATGTGCAGATTTTTACTAGTGCCACATCTAGCAGCTGCAGGGTGAAGGCACAGCGCCTTTGTTGCCTAATTGACTGCATGTGGCGGAAATAGACATGAATGGGGTGTCAGACCGGAGCCAGAATGGAACATTTGGATGCGGAACTAAAGAAGCCGCCTTATCGGTGAACACATACACACAGACCGTTCGCTTTTACAAAGAGATAGAGGAGACACGCACACACATACAGCCATGAAAAGACTGATTCCAGTGTCCTGTGACACTCTGATAACATTGGAGCAGTTTGAAATGTTTTCAAGAATGGTTTTCACCGCATCTCGAGACCCATCAGGACAATAAAACATTTCGGTTGTGTGTATAAATTTAGATTTATAGTTCCGTGCTACTTTTGAAGGAAATAAAAGGCTGTTGAAACTTTAAACAGGCAAGGTGGAAACCCACAATATGGCAGAAATGGTGATTTACTGTATTGCTGTTTGTGTGGTGCATACAGGAGATTGGAAAGATTTACTATGCTCACTATAGCAGGAATTGTGTCTACTGATAGCATTGTCTATTTGCGTACGCTGTTTTAGGCTCAAAATTTTGCAAATCAGGTAATAGAAAGTTAGAAATGCATTTATTTATTTACAAAAGCACTTGTGTTGTAAAGTTAAATGAATTGGCCCCATTGTGTACTGGCAAGCATATTGTTCATTTATAGTTTATCCACTTATTTTCTACTTTTCCTTCACATCGCTTTTGTGTTTTTCCTTCAATCCAACGACACAAGCAACAAGCAGCTTGCAAACAGCAAAAGCAATTTCTGCTTATTCCTGTTTCCTCTCTTTACTGTAGCACATAATTGCGATAAACATTGTTGCAGGACATTTTGCATGAAAATATGTATTTCCAGGGGCTCGTTGAATTACCATGTTTATGGTTCATTAATTTTTTCCTACAGCCCCTGAGCTGCAAGCCACAATCCTTGAATTCCTTTCAGAAACCTCAATTATGCTAACGAGATTAAGGCATTTAGTCCTATTAAACCTGTTAAAGTTTGCTGCATATCGTTCTGGCTTGCTAACTTCAGAGAAAGAGTGTGAGAGAGAGGGAATGCATAACAATTTTTAAAACATACAGGCAAAATATTCTTTAATGCGATTAAAAGATTATTGAGAGCTGCACACCTTTGCATCTGTTTTAAACATACATTATAAACTCACAGGGAACTCGTTATAATTGTCAGAAGGGTAGCTCTTTGAAGAACTGTGTTAACAAGAGAATACATTATAAAACTGAAAGCTCTACAGGCTCACCACTTTTCTTAGAGCCGCATGGTCCCCCTGGCATTAAGCACTCAAATTCTTTATGTCAAGGGCCAATAGAGACAAAAGCACCATTTCAATCCCATTATGTTTAATTTTAGTCTACTTAGACAACTTGGTGCTATGGTTATACAAGATAACTATAAATGTAAAGACCTCATGCTTACTGTAATAAACCTCTAACTATTTGTATTAAACCTACAAGTATAAGTTATCTCATATATTTTGTGCTAACAACATTACAAATAGTATTAATAAGCAAAAGTACTATTGTTTTGCTTTTTTTCTGGCAACGACAACAATCCAATAACCTTACATCAAAAAAAATAAGCTCATTGCAATTGACTTAAAAACAAAGAATGTTAGGAGTGAGAGGAGTTGAAAAACAATGGAGGATGGACTCTCAGTGGAGGAAGCTTTGTTATGGATTATAGACTAGTATTTTGGCAAAAGCATGGATTAAAATGAAAACACTGTAATGATGGACTTGTTTACAAACAGCTTTTCATGTCACATGACATTAATTAATGGGCTGGAGTCATCTAGATTACATATGTTGTGCTTAGATGCTGTTTTTGCTAATTTGCATTCTGACGGCACCCATTCATTATTAGCGAGGAAGTGAAGCAATGGTTTTGTACACAACCACCTTACAATGATAAACATCCACCAGTAGTTCTCTTTTAGTTTAATAAAAATAAGTTGCCTCTTCTGAAATCAAGCCATTCTCAAATGCGTCACACAGACAGAGGCCACTCCCACAATAGTTGATTGACAGCAGCGTGTCACACAGACTGAACTGGTGTCTTACCTCAGATCCACCCTGAGTGAGCCGTCATCAGACCGAGTCGCAGAAACAAGCCGGACTCCTAAGAGATTGAGGTGTTTTGTTGTGGAATGTATTAATGATCATAGCAGTAGTCATTCACCCCCGACATCTGAGTGACTAAAGAGGCAGAGGATTCATTTTACGTTCGGTTCTGAAGGAAAACACACCCTTGATCAACCGAAATGCCTTTATGTTCGTGCAAATCAATCATGATCCAGCCTCACCTACAAAAGCAGTGAGTATATATGTCTTTTAATTAATTTTTGCTAATTGTTTTTCCTAATAATGTGTTAATTAGCAAGTTTCACTTTGAATATAGCTAAAAAAAGATCCTCTGAGAGTGCCTCAGAAAAAAGGGGTGGGGTCAGTGGAGTTCGTGAAGATTTAAAGGGGAAGTACACAGAACAGAGTGATCTCCAAAGAGCTGTTTCTGACAGGGTAAAATTAGCGTTTTTACACTATCTCTGATTTTAAATCTTAAATCTCTATTTTTGATTTTTTTTTTTTTTTGATTTTAAAACAAACTGTATTACAAACTTTCCATTGAGACCCTAAATAATCATATTACCTTGTGGAAAATTGGCTTTGTATGACTCCTTTAAAGTGCTGATCTTCTAGAAAACAAATGCAATATCGCCATACATACTGACATCCTAGACCTTCAAGCTACATGTATGGGTGTCCGTCAATGATAATATAACATGTTTTTATTGTTATTTGGCATTCTGATGGAACCCATCCAATATTGATGGGAAATCGAGGCAAAAGTGTTTCTCCAAATCTGTTTAGTTGAAGAACACATCTACATTTTGGATGGTCTGAGGGTAAGTACATTTTCAGAAAATTTGTTTGGGATGAACTGTTCATTTGATGACATGGCATTTTCAAAATAAAGGAATTATAAAGTGCTAATCTGCTACAAACTAATAAAATATTACCATAGGTAGGTCTTCAGGCTATATGTATGGGTGTCCTTCAATGATAATATAACATGTTGTTATTATTTTGTAAATTTGCATTCTGACGGCACCCATTCATTATGATGTTATGGTTTTTTGGGGTTTTTTTTCCCTCAAAATCTGTTTACTTGAAGAAACAAACACATCTACATTTTGGATGGTCTTAGGGTTATTAGAGTTTCAGCAAATTTACATTTTTGCGGTGAACTGTTTCTTTAAACACGTGGCATATTCATCATAATGGAATTATAAAGTGCTACAAACTAGTGAAATATTACCATATATATTGATATCCCAGGCCTTCAAGCTACATGTATGAGTGTCCGTCAGAGATAGTATAACGTGTTGTGATTCAGTGGTACTGGTATCATCTAACACGATTCTGCTCGTTGGAACACATTAACCGCACATTTTGAAAAATGACTTTGCAGGATGAAAGTATAATTATTGGTCGTAAGTGTGTCACCACAGGGCATGAACTGGACTCAGTTGAAAAATTCTCTTTGTGGGATTGGATTAACAGTTGGGCGTTCTCTGTGTTTCCTTCACTCTCTCGCTCTCTCATGTACCAGCTGGCGGGCAGAAAGAGTGAGTGAATGCTTTCAGCCCTTTCTGGATCAGATTAGTTCAGGCCAGTCAGAGGATGCGTGTCACCTTTCTTGCCCCCTCCGGCGCCACACGTGCACTGTGATGTCGGGTTTTGGTTGCGAGAGAAACATTCTGCCAGGAATCATAAACAGGTACAACATGAAATCTCCCTTCTAGCGATGTGTGTTCTAGCCAGCTAAGCCATATTCTTTGATAAGTGAATACATCCAAAACACAATGAATATTCATAGCTGTCTCTTCTTCAAATAAAAATAACAATTAAGAAAAATGTATAAGCTTGAATACAATTAGAGACATACACAAGTACAATAAAATATATCTCATCTGAGCTTTGTTTTAAATGTGCAGTGATTTTTTTTTATGGAAAAATATTCAGAAAAGGATCCCTACAGAATGACAGATATCACTGAAATAGGTGTCATGAGATATCAGACCCGTCACTGTGACAGCCCAAGGCTCTGTAAACAGCACAGAAGAATCTTTTGTTTAACAATCCATTGTTTATCAGAAGTTCTGTCAGTCATTTTGAGATCTCTGTCAGTCATTTTGCAAGGGCTGGGTTTCCTGATATGAATTGAAACGGTTAACGTCACATGCAGGCTGACCAGGAAGCAATTATAACACTAAAGTGCATTGAATTTCCTTTATAACCCATTGGAATGTGGAAATGTAAAACCTAGTCTGATGTTAAATGATCGTGGTCACTCTTAGTGCCTGAAATCAGTGTTCATATTGCAGTGCTCATTATCATACAAATGAGCATGGATCTAATTAAGGCCATCCTAAATCAAACAGGAATTACAAAATGACTTGAATCCAATCACGTATATTTGCTGTTCCCTTCTATGAGAGGCACGGAAATGCATCTAACTACTTAATTCCTCTTTTCAATCATGCTGAAGTTTGACCTTTAGTAAGAACAGACTGCATATTTGCAGTTATCACATGATTTTAACCAGCATGTGTTTTTAGTAAACACACTGGTTCCTATTGACACAAAACCATATTTTGTTCTATATCTGTTATATTCTAATGTACGTAGCAGTAAGTAGCAGGCCACCTAATATTAACTGGGATACATTAAACTTGACTTTTCATTTTACTTAATAGGGCTGTTAAAAGGTACATTTTAAAGTGAAAAGATTTGTAATAAACCCATCATTAAGATATTTTTACTTTCAGAGGATCCATTGGTGAGCAAGCAATAAATTAGAAGTAACAAACTCGTTTTCAGTATATTTTCTTTTTTTAGTATAATCCTTTCATGTAAACGTCTTCTAAGTAAACAAAACGTAAAAAAAAGCAAGTAAATGAGTAATTAACTGTTAAAAATAACTACAAAATAAAGAAACATGACAGATGACAGCTGGACCCCTGTTGGTAGATCCCATAACAATTCTGCAAACTCCATTGACAGCTTCATTATTATAATAGATCCTTTACCAGTGCCCAATTTTTGGAGTGTGAAATAGGCTTAGCTCTTTGCAGCCTTTGATGTTCCAGCTAGGGTTGCTTCATTAGATTTTTAGGAAATTGGGACACTCCCCATTTCTTAATACTACATATGACATTTCAGATTTAAATAAACCATCAGTGGCAACTATCAAACTAAACTGAAACGCTACACACATTGCTGGTGGAAAGCCTGGTGGGTGACAGTCCAACAATTCAGTCAGCAGCACAACCCCCTACACTGCAGTATCGAGGTGAATGAGGTGAATTATTCCACCTGCTCTTCAGGTCTGCATCTAAGATACACACCAATGAAACACAGACAAATCAAACACCCATTTGATGATGCAGACAGAAATAATTGCAAAAGAAATGGGAAAAGAAAAGACAAACTCTCATTGATTGCAAGCCCCAGCTTCACTAATAGCAGCCTGTACATATCAAAACCCCAACAGCCTGGGTCTGTATCTCATACTAACCAATTCCTGTTAAGAGTCTCCTTAAAGTTTGAAGTGGAAGGCTTTGAACAATGGCACCGAGTCATACCTGACAAGTCATACTGTGGCATTAGCAAAGCTTGTAAAACAAAACAAAAAAAAACTAGTAATGTAAATCTCTAACAAGGAAAAAAAATGTATTCTGATTTGTAACTACTCAAGGGAATGAAGACTTTTGGGTGAACTATTTCCTTCAGCCTTAAAGTTCAGAAAAAAATTAAGGGCGTGGCAACTTTAGTGACAGGTGGGCTTCATTATGGATTTCCTGCACAGTTCCCTTAGTGGTCTAGGAAATTGTGATCTTTTAATAGATGCTCTCATTTTGTTAATTACGGTTCAACATGGCTGGGCATAGGGTATTAGAATATCGACTGTGAAATTACAGAAAGCAAAATGTGATACATTGATAAATTGCACCTAATATTTTCACCATAGGAAGAGGTCAGACCCACTTTCTTTATCTTGCCATATGCTTGCCTTTATATTGACTTTAGGAACATCAGCAGTTCTCTCTATTGACTGCTCAAAGAGTGAACTGCTAAATGTCTTTTAAATGAAATGCACTGTTGAATCCAATGAACTGTCACAGCCTTTAACTGTTGGAGGAACAAAATAGGAGAGGTATTTGTTCTTTCTCATCCTTTCTCCCTCTTTTTCTTCTTTCATTGAAAAATAAACGTCAGCCTAGGTGTCTAGAGTCAGACAGTGTGAATAATGAAATTCTTGGGCAGTGAGATCCACACATTCACACAACATACAAGTATAAGTAATGTGTATGAGTCTCTCTTTCTCTCTCTCTCACACACTGACTTATTAGCTGTCTCCACATAAGCACAAGAATGTCATGTAACTTATAATTACTGAACACAATTGCCCCAGTGTTTAGCTCTCAGCAACTGACATTAATCCACATGTGATGTTTGTTATGATTAGACATGTTATGTGATTAGACAAGATGTGTGTAAATAAACAGAACCATTACAGCTATTCTTGATATTCACTGCAAAATACATATTTAAATATTTTTGTTGCCACTGTTTTCAGACATTTTCCCTGCCCTCCTTCCTTTTCTTTTTGTGCCAAGGGTCATGGTCAGCCTATCCTGCAGACAGTCTCTGTCCTGCCAAGCAGACGACCACTTTGGATGAAAGCATGGCACTGTTAATCTGCCAGGCAAATGCTGTGGCTTCCAAATGTCTTCAGAGCCAAGATGGAGACCTTGTGGTCAGACGGAGAATGTTTGTTTCCACTAAAGGTGTGGTCGACCTACCAAGAAGCTCTGAAATTCTAGCGGATGTGAACATGCAGTCACCAGACTGTTTGTTTGTGTTTTAAATCCAGCTGAAAAGTTAGTCATAGAGCTCTCTAAGAAGAGAAATATCACTTTGATAGACATAAAATGGGAATAAAATTAGATCAAACTGACATATTTTCTTAAATCTCCAGCTCAGAAGAAAAGTCTGGGAATTCCCCAGCAATCCCCTATCTCTACAGTTTCAGAAGAGATCTGAACAATGTCTCAATCTGTCTGCAAAGTTGCTAAAATCTACAATCAAAAATCATATTAAACACTTCTGAGTTAGGCTGTTCATATACAATTTATATCTCTCTAATCATAATATTGTCAACAACTCTCAATTTTTTTTGTATTTTTTATTTCCTTTAAACAAAAAGGTTATTTTATTATTTTTATTGACACTCCATTAAGTCTCAGTAGCAACGAAAGAGCAATCTCTAGAAATTTTCCTATGGGCTTTCATGTCAGCAGTATTTTACTTTGCTGTCAGCAACAACTTTCTTCATAATTTATGAGTGATATCATCATCTCATACTTTAGTGTGAAGTTATTAAACCAGAGATTACTGAGCACAGATCTGTTCAGTAAAACAAAATGATACAAAGTCAAATTTTAAGCAAAGATTATGAAACGCAAGCTAGCAAACCTTCTAATGAACCTTAAGTTTGGAACCACAAACTGACAAATCAACCAGAAATGTCTTTTTGCAGAAAAAACTTTTATTTTATGATGCTATTCAGTGCAAGCTATTATTTGTTTTATTCTCAAATACACAGATGGACTCAGAGTTCCAAGATCACTGACACTGGTAAATGTTTACATGCACTCACGCAGCAAACACACAGAAAGTATTGCTTATGGACACTAAAATGTCCTCTGCGAGAGGCTTTTTACTGCTCCATTTAAGGTCAATTTAAGATAAAAAGAAAAAAAGCACTTTGCGCCTTTGTCGGAAATTACAGCGTAAAACACACTTTTTCAAATAGTACTAGTGTTTGAGAGGATGAGGAGGACAACCATTTACTCTAGATCTCTATGACTTCTCTTAAAAGCCCAATATTAGAGCCAATGTCCTTGAGAGTTTTTTAACATACAACGAACACAATCACAGAGAAACGGCTTGTACCACATCTCTCTATCTTTGTATCATTCATAAGGAACAACAGAGAACAAATTAAATACAAAAGTTATCAATGCAGGAAAAGAAGAGGAAAGAGAAGAAGAAGAAAAAGAAAAAAGACTAACAACTAAAGACTATCAGACTGTTTCCTGACTGTCTATATTTAATGAAGAAAATAAAAATAATCTGTAATTATAAAGGTAATGACACAAAGGAAATCATTAATGGATTCCTTCCTCAAAATGTGTGCAAGTCTCTATTACTAAAACTTCATTAGCAAAACTCACTTTCGGAAAAGTTAGTAAAGTTAGCACAGTGGTAACAGGATGTTTTCTTATTGTTTTTGTACACCAGTTAAGTAAACAAGACCTAAATATTGATTAGCCAACATTTATGCATAATATTGCAACGTTATTGGTTCTTTGCTCCAAGCAGAATTGTTTCAAGGCATACTAAATGTGCAGTAGGGGTGTTTTGATCCTGAATGAATCAGGATATTTAAACAAATAGGTTAAATTAATCATTCAATGACTTACCCATCAAGACAATTTATTGGTGTACCCCATTTTACTTTGTCATGCCCCTTCCTCACTTACTTACGTCCATCTGATTGACTTGTATCTAATGTTTTTACTCTCATGTGCACCCACTGCTGGTGGAACCTGTATTAGGCTATATCACAATCAGTTTGAACGTATTTCTCGTACAAATGCATATGACCTCACTAGTACGATTGTGTATGATTTGTCTAACCTCTGGTACTGGGTAGGTGTAGGGGCGGGGGTAGGTATATTCTCACCATTCACACAAATTCATGCTAATTGGCAAATATGTAAAATTGCAATTGTAAAATATGTACCATTTAGCAAAATACTTTTTACAAGTGAGGTCTTACAAATTTGCACGAATTAGCCACCTCGTAAAAATATGTGCCAATTGCTGTGAGTTTCGGCCTGAAATCACTTTGAACCAGTCTGTTCAATAAGATTCAGCCACTGTGTTGGTTTCACATTGGTTTCAAAAGAGCTAAAGCCTTTTCAGGTCAGGGGTTTTCAAAGCATTGTGCATGGACTAAGTGAGATCCTGCATTTAATCCAATAATCTGGCTGGAAATAAAATGCTATTGCTATTGTCATGTAAAGCAGGTCATTTTTAATCTGCCTAGTATATAGAAACATTCCCCGTTCTTGTTCCTATAATAATAATCCCTGATAATGACAAGACTAACAGGCCTGTTTGTGTGTGCGTATGAGTGCTGTATTTTTCAGTTCATTTGTATATGAATTTTGGAGATAAGACAGGCTAAAGTGATGTTAAGACCCTCAGCAGGTTGTCTTTACCTCATTTTGTGATGTGTATGACATGATTGCAGAATTATGTGTCTGGATGTGCCTGTGTTTCAGAGTGCTTTTGACTTGGAGTTCTTTATGTCATTCAAAAAAAAAAAAAATTAAAAAGCCATACACCTCCACAGATGAGTTGTCCTACTGACACAGTACAAATTCCAACATTACACTGTTGGATTTTTAACAATTTTGTGGTCGCCAATTGGATAGGTGGTCTCAGTCCCAGATGTGCAGACAGATGGTTTAGACTGTGAAGGGAAGTGTGTTTGCCCATGTGTGTGTTTCTGTGTGTGAGAAGCCAAATGTAGAGCCCAGCACTGGTTTGGTTCAGACTGTGCAGGTAAAGACTTGATCAGCAGATGTTTAGCTAAACAGTATGTGTGTGTCTTCAATTGATTTTCCCTCAAATGGTCTTTAACAGATGCTGTGATTACAGGTGCCTGAATTAAGCTCTTAAGAGCCTGACCGCATGGAAAATTTGTTTGAGTTCAGTCCAAGGGCATTGCAACCGAATCTGTCTTGAGTTTTACATACTACACTTGTTAAATTCACTGGCCAATTCAGTTATAAAAGTGCATTATGCACTGGCACAATTTAACACTTCCCACTCGTTTCAAAGTGTGAAGCAACACTCATGAGCATTGTTCTAGTAAACTGATGTTTCTCTGCCATTCTGAAATGTAATATATATATATTTGTTTGTTTGTTTGTTTTTTTGACAAAAACTAATAAATTTCATTAACCATTAGCTGCAAAATTATGACCTCAGGATTTTAATGCAGAAAAACAGTAAACATTACTTAACATTTGTTGGCACTTCTTTTGTAAAAGTCCATTAATTTCTTCAGTGCTTTTAACATTGACTGTCAATAAGGTTCTAATTAATTAATGTGTGCATGACATGAGGATAATTGTTCTAGGTGAAATTAAGAGCTGCACTTTGAATAAACAAAAATAAACACATAACTCTTCTCTGTGTGAGTCAGACACATTGTACACAGGCAAGCATTTACTCATAAACATAAAAAGGAAGCTTCTTAATGTTTAAACTATTTTAATTTTAATGTGAGAGTTTTATATTTAGGCTTTTATTGTTTTTGGTGTTTTAAAAATAATGAGTCACGCTGAATTGCAGACCTCAGTTTTAGTTAAATAAAAGGTTAAGCATATGCATTGTGCTGACTTTCTCGTGAACCATTTCAAGACACACAAGCTAAATTTATCAAGCAGCTGCTGAAGTCATTAGCAAAGTGTGAATTCTGGAGTAGCATTTCTGTTAAACATAGCATCTTAAAGGACCGGTCAACATTAATGCTAAGATCAGACAGAAATGCCGCAGCAGCCATACACTGCCCTCACTCCCGCTCCTCCTCAAGTGAGGCTAGAGGAGTATAGTTTGAAGTTAGAAACGGTCAACACCGCTGTTCCTTTTTCATGTTAACATCGACATTTAGGATATTTAAAAAATTTAAATGGCACCAGTGAGTGTTTGGAACAACTTACGATTGTATGAGGCAGAAACATAGTTTATGCAATGCCTAAAACCATGAATAGGTATGCTATCCTATCACCTTTCTAAATACACATATAGTTATGAAAATGCCAGACACTGCTTGAAGAACTTATACAAATCATATACCATTTTAATCTTGTATTTATTTAGTTTGACTTTTCAGTTCTGTCTCTTCAACATGTGTTTGCTATTACTGGATTTATGCATATTCTGCTTCTGCTTATTGCAACTTCAAATTATGTCAAAGAGTTTTTAAAGTTGTACTATTATACAGAAATCTTCAGATATGTAGAAAATCAGTCACAAGACTGGCACCTATACTCAGGAAAGCTGTAATTATGTGGACCCTTTTCTTATTGTTATTATTATGCTTTCACCAAGATAAGTCAAATATTCACATTGCTTTTGGCCAGGGAGGTGGAAACTTTGCCACAGGTTTATCAACAAATTGCTTGAGGTTTGTGGATGTCATAAATTTCATATACTCAACTCATAATTCTGGCTTTCTGTCTGTGAGCTCCCTCTGTTGCTTTGGCTGAAAGTATAACTATATTATTCACTGACATGCAAAATATTGATGTTCCTCTTCAGGAACTCAAGCTGCGTTGATGAGACGCTATGGGAACACCCTCAGCGTGATGGCTCTGAATCGTGTGTGAAATCAGCCAATGATAAGTTCGGACGTCATAGGCCAGGAACAAGCTACTTAAAAAATCTAGTGAGCTAAGCTATCAGTTACTCTACATTGAATGTAGCTTAACTACACTAAAGCTACTACCCTGAGAAATGTAGCAAGCTAAGCTACAGCAACATGGTAAAAGTAGTTTAACTACATCCAAGCTATTTTTTTTTATTGAACCCAACTTTAAATCAGTGCTACCTTAATGATAAAAAAATTAATTCAAACAGATAGGCACGCATAATTGTGCAATTATTTATTTAACAATTGTTCCAAAACAATTTGGCAACAGAAACAAACATAATAACAAATAACAAAAGGTGTTAAGAGTGTGTGTATTGTAATCTGATGTGTAACTCAGTGCAGCTTAAGCCACAGGACAAGCCACATTATTATAAACTACTCTAAAAAGTACCAACATGGCAAAAAACAGAGCATTGTCAGTCAGCGTCATGAACTTCGAGGTACGGCCATGGTTACTCCCCCCTCGGGATCAATTCCCCTCCTTCGTCTGCCATCTTTTCAAAAAGTGTTTGCCCAAGCATGTCTTATACATGCCTTATACAAGCTGGCACATCAGATCCTTGTGTGGGCCCAGGACAGATTCCTCTCACTGAGAGCCGAAGCGAGGAGACATTGAGATGTCGTACTCGCTCATATGAAACAACTGAGGTTGAGACTGAACGAAGAGTGGAGCGCACTTTTCTCCAGCGCAAAGAACGTCTAGGTTACAAATGTAACCCATGTTCCCTGAAGGAGGGAACAAAGACGTTAAATATGGGAACTCGCCAGAGAGACCTATCTGCTTTGAGCTTATACTAAAGGCCAATTAATATTGGCGTGCACTGATTGCTCAGGTTACGCACATCGAAGGGAACACTGAGATGAAGTCTGAAGCTCCGAGTACGGTCGATGTATAGGTGCAGTGTGCGTACAGGACACAATAACTCTAAGGCTGGGTCTGCCTCCTCCCGGGGCAGAGCTTGCAGGTTCACCACCTGATCGCGGAAAGGCGTGGTGGGAACCTTGGGCACATAGCCGGGCCGAACTGAAGGCACTCTTCGTCAACAGAGAAGGCTCGCAGATCCCCTACCCTCTTAATGGAGGCCAGCGCGATGAGAAGCTCTGTCTTCAGTGCCAGAAATTTTATTTCTGCTGACTGAAGCGGCTCGCTAGGGCGGCGGCCAGGTCCCAAGAGGGCAAAAGATGTGGTCTCAAGGGGTTCACCAGACGCGCAACTTTAAGTGCTGGGAAGGCTGGAGAAGTCTGTCGCGAGTGCCATATGGTGCCCATCCCCTGGGAAAGAAGGTCCTTGCTCCAGGGGATTTTCCAAGGAGGGGCTGCCGCGAGGAACGTGAGGTCTGCAAACCACATCCAGGAGGGCCAGTAAGGCGCTACCAGCAGGACTTGTTCCTTGTCCTCCCTGATCTTGCACTGGGTCTGTGCAAGGAGGCTTGAGCCCCGGAGGCCAGCTGCATGCCAGCGCATCCCTGCCGAGCGCCCGAGGGGACTTGGAGAGGAAATAAAACAGCCTGCACTGAGTCGACTAGGGAGAGGCGAAGAGATCTATCTTGGCCTCTCCGAAGAGATTCCAAATCAGCTGAACTACCTGGGGGTGGAGCTGCCATTCTCCAGGGTGGGTGGACTGCCGTGAGAGCCTATCCACTGCACGGTGGAGTAGCCCTGGAACATGAATAGCGCGCAGCGATTACAGCCGCTTGTGACTCCACAAGAGTAGTTGGCGGGCAAGCTGAGACATACGGCGTCCGGACTAACACGTGCTTGTGGCGCAGCGTGGGAAGAAAATGACACAGCGCGAGAAACACTGCCATCAGCTCTAGGCAATTGATGTGCCAGCGTAGTCGGACACCTGTCCAGGGACCCGAGGCTGCTTGCCCGTTGCATACAGCACCCCTGCCCGTGAGAGAGGCATCCGTGTCGACCACAACATGTCTACCCCGAAACCTACCCCGACCCGTAGGAAAACAGGATTGTCCCACGGCGACACTCTGGGGAAACGCAGATCCGAAGTGTGCCATGGTGCCATGCCCATCTCGGGACCCAAACGTGTAACCATCGCTGAAGCGGTCTCATATGTAACAACCCCAGCGGCGTAATCGCGGCTGCAGCTGCCATTTGCCCCAGGAGCCTCTGAAAAGTTTTGAGAGGAACCGCTTTCTTGTGCCTGAACGTATCTAGGCAGTTCAGCATGGC
>JAUMHI010000033.1:9936388-9947712 GCA_032359435.1 Enteromius unitaeniatus | reverse complement strand
TTGCACGCCAATATTCATTGGCCTTTTCCAAAAGACTCGAAGGCGATTGGTCTCTCATGCGAGATCCCATATGTAACATCGAAGTGAACTCGACTGAAGGGGAACTATAAATATTTTTAATTTGTAAATATGGACTATATGAATTAAGCTTAAACATTTAAAGGCCACATGTGTATACACGTCTCTACTCTATCCCTTTATAGCTTATATAATTTTGAATCTGCCCAACAACTAAATAGTTAGAGTGTTACATCAATTAATCTATTTATGACAGAGGATTACACAGCATGTAATGCTACATTTAGATTTCAATAACGCTCTTAATCTTTGCGATTCAATAAAATAAAGTATTTGTTTGTGCAAAAATGGGTGGGGGGGATATTAAAGAAAATGTCTATATTCTCTCTCTTTATTGATTAAAATTTTCATTCCTTTTAACCTTTCTCTTCAATTGCACATTTGAATTGTATAAATTATTATTTTTTTACTGACATCTTTTTGCGTTGCTCAGGAGCTCCATCCCTACATTTTTAAATGATGTTGTTAAATTAAATTGTCATTAAGAACTTATGTCAGAACATTAATACCATTAACAATCATCTTTGGCCATAATGGTTCTGAAAGAACTGTAGTACTTTATTTAGTATTATTTAGTAAACATAAGACATTCAATAAACGAAAAAAATTACATTGTGTAATACTAAATAATTTTTTTCTAGATCGTAGTGTAACTACGGTATCATGTTGCAGAAACTGGATAATTTCCTAAATTACAGTAGCTACACAGTAGCAAGACTTATACAATGCTAAAGACCATGAATAAGTTATTTAATGAATGACGAACAAACAAACAAAGATTATCTTGTAGAGGAAAGTGTTGAAGGAAAATACATCTGTCAGGAGTAATATGACCACGATCACAACTTCAGGACAAAGGCCTCTGATTGGTCTGGGTTAACGTGTCTACATGTGATTGGTTTGTTATTGTGATGTCTCCCTGGTGTTTTGGTCCATCTGCACAGACTTGGAAGAGGACCAAGATTCCCCAGTATGTGTTACCTCAGAGACTTTGCTACCTCACACTTCCTGCATGGAAGTGCATCTGTTCCTTTTCTCCAAAGAGCAACTCGATCAGGCATGCAAAACAAACAGATATTCAGAACTATAACACTGTTACTGTCCTCACTGTTTACCTCTCATCAAGTTTTTTTTTTATTTTTTTTTATTATTTTTCCAAATAATCTGAGGTTCAGGTACTCTGCAGGTTCAAAATGATTTAATACGGAACCCTCATATTTGCCTACATCCCAATAAAAAATACTGTCATTGTACAAAAGGCAATACCAAACTAAAAATGACTGAATATGAATTGTTAACATTTCAAGTCTTAGCAGATCTCAACTCAGGCCAAATGCACACACACAGAATGTGTGCAGAGCCTTGAGCAGGTTCACAGTTTCATTGATGTTGCAGCTGCTTCTTGCTGATATCACACACACCGCTCTTCTGGGCCACTCTGCCTGCCTGTATAACTCAGTACTTTCCGCATTACAAATGACCATCTAGTTCTGCTTTTGTGAAGCAATAGAACATCTTTTGTTACTATAGTATTCAATATGTGGTCGTATTGTACCTCTAATCAATAATCAGACCAACAGAATGCAGAGAAAATGGTGACAGTTGCTTTATTGTCTCATGAAATAATGGCTAGGATATAAAAACTGTACTTTCTCTGCTGAAAGTACCTTTCTTTTAATTGTTGATAATTTGCTTTGGTGGAACGTGTGATGTCCAGTTGAACAGATAATAAACAGCTTTCTTGAAAACTGAAAAACAGTAAATTAACAAGAAGTCTTGGAGCACGTCATGGCAAAAGCCATGTATTTTAAGGTTATTAAGATTAAAAGATGATAACAACATAATTGCAATAAGTCTTTGTGCAGCCAACGCAATTATCAGATGACTGAAGGAGTATGTTCTAACTCAATAACAAGTACTCCCTTCAGCTATGTTCAGTCAGTCAACACAACCTGTCATGACAGAGAAATATGAGCTCCTTGATTAACAATCACACATCTTAATCACGATGTATTGGATTTGCATTTCAGCTATTATACACTCCAAATAATAGTTCAGGCAGCTTCCTTTGAATGTTTGCTCAAGTGCTGGCATGTAAGATTACCTATAAATCCCTTTTTACTTTTACCAATTACACACTATAGATGTGAACTAAGCACACACATACACACATATATAGATACAAAGGGTGTGATTTGTGAAAAAAGCAGAGGGGGCAGGGGCTTTTGAAAAAAAAAAAATCTGATAAATAATGAAAAATGATCTAACGATAAATCTGTCTTTTTATGCAAGTAAGTGTCATGTCAGTAAATGTTTATAATACGACTGTATCACACACAGACTACAGGGACATGGAGAAAATAGTCAGGTATATGGTTTATTGACAAACAGAAAGGCTAATTGAAATCAGGAGAATCAGGAGGGAGGGTGAGAGGGTTGTAGAGAAGGAAATCCAGGCTGAGCGAGTAAATGAGATCCTTGCTAGAAGCGGACAGTCAATGTAACGGTGGAGATCTGAAGACAGTGGAGACACAACTCACAGATAACAAAATAGCTCTGGAGGGAAAACACAGAGAGAGGTTAGTCTGGCTTGATTCAACAGAGTGAACAGTAGTACAGACGGTGAGTGCTGGTGAACGGGTGAACGAAGGTGCAGGTGATTGGGATGACTGAGAGTCCCTGACACTAACTACCTCCCCAGGGGCAGCTCCTGACACCCCTTTACGGCAACCGGAGAGGCCACGGCCTGGGTGAAGCAGGTGACATTCTTCCAGTAGCGATGGATCTTGGATATCTTCTCTGACTATCTAAGATTGTTTCTCCAGGCCACCCCATCGCCAAGAATGCAGAATTTCCTAGACCTGGAAGACCGCCACCTCGTCAAGGCACTCGGGGAGAGGAGGTGTGGACGGTTCGGTGCTTGCTGTTACAGAGGGGGAGAAAGACTTGAGTAGTGAAACATGGAAGGTGGGGTGAATGAGATTCCTGGCTGGGAGTCACAGATGGTAGGTGACCTCATTGACCAGCCTCTTTACCTCGAATGTGTCGATATGTGTAGCAGGGCAGGGGAGACGGAGGTCACAGGTGGAGAGCCACACCCGATTCCCGAGGATGGTACTGGGAGAGCATTGGGCGTCAGCAAAGAACTTGTTCCTGCATGAGGCGTGCTGTTTGTTCGACCGAATCCAACTCCATACTGAGACATGAAATGCTCTGAAATGGACTGAGTTTGCTCTTCTCTCAGTTGACCTGAAGACCCAACAGGCTGAGGTGTTGTAACTCCAAATCCCTGTGTTCGCACAACTGAACCTGAGACTGAGACAGTTGTCTAGGTAGTTGAGAATGTGAATACCCTGTTCTCTCAGTGGAGCTAGGGCAGCCTATAAAGCTACTCTTTTAGAAAGCTCTTTCAGGGTGCTGAGGTGCACAGGGGAGATGGCCACTTGCAACAGGCGGGTAGAGCAAAACCTGATGTGGCAACCCACTGTGTTGCTGTCAAACCAGCCACTAATCCTCGAAGCAGGAGAGGGAGCTGAACATTGTTCATTGGCTTGTTTTAATACACTAAAAGTGGATTGGTCTCTCGCAGCGAGATCCTAATTTACATCTGTCATATCCGACGTGACTCGGAGTGGCCGTCGGAGTTTGATTGATTTACTTTTTTTTTTTTTTTTATAAAATAGGCTTTATCTTATGTATGATACTCGCATGTAACCCAGGCTGTTTTTACTCTCATGTATTGAAAAAGGAAGTTCCCTTTGTTTAAAAGCTTTTACACAGCTTAACAGCGTTGTTTTACAATATGTATCAATATCAGCTTTTCAACCCGGTAAGTTAAAATATACTTTAGATGGATGGGTAAAGCCAGAGGGAACTATGCAGGAACATCACAGTGCAACACAGGGAGGAAACTCAGCCACCAACATCCTGCAGGCTCATTACACTGATGGTGGGTGGTAAGACCCTGGTGATGGAAGTCGAGAGAGTTTGTAATTTAGTCAGACCAGATGAAAGAGCACCATAAAGAAAATGGAAACACCAAAAAGGTAAACACCACCATCTCACTTATTCTAACCCTCTTTCGTGCTTTGTTTATTTGTCATTACTGGCATTTCACATTCAGATATTGCATTAACATCAAAAGCAGCTTGGAATCTGTACTTTGTTTCTGGCAAAGCATGAAAGCACACATACAAATGTATATAGTATGGACACATAAATACTTGAACACACTGTAGATGCTGTTCCAATGCCTGGTGATCACAGCCTGAAGCTACACAGAGCTCCACTGATCCACTCTCCTGAGCTAAATGGAAGCTCTCAGAAGAGAAAGAAGAACAAAGGAAATTTACAATTTCCCTTATTCAGGCTACAGAGCATAGAACCAATATTACATTTATTTTAAAATTGGCTTTAATCTAAAATAATGCACCTCTGTAAAACGTCTGCCTCTCAGGTTTTTACTTTTTCATGTAAAGCTGCTGGAAAATAAGGAGGACAAAGTAAGTTGAGGAAAAATACCTTTTCCCATTGATTCGCATGCTCTGACTAAAGGTGCTTTACTACTTAGTCTATCAGTTGCTAAACAGACTGTTTTGCTTATTTCTTAGTAGAAATAAGCTGTGTTAAATGGGGGTGGGGGATCACATTTATAAATAAAATTGAAGGGGTTTATTTCAGACAAATTTTGAACCACTGTAAACAGATCAAACTACAAATAAGACATGTATGGGGGGGGGGCAGCATTATAAGGGGCAGCATTATAAGCAATTATTACTCCTATTACTCACTGACCAAGATTGGTCTAGTTTCCATTCATACAACAACAAAAAGATACCCTATCACAGAATATATGCATACAACTAAAAATCACAATAGATCTGGGGGTTGTCAAGCACAAGCATCTTAATGTCACACACAAAGTTTCAACCTTTCAGACACATCAGCTTCACAAAAATGTTCCTTTTACCACAGCTTCTTTGAACTTTTAGAAGTAGGCCATTTATGACATCCTGTTATATGATCTTAAAAGGTTCTATAAAGGCTTGAAATGCTTAGCACACTTTATCACACATGCTGTGGTCTGGGCTTAAAAACTGAGACCAGCTTGTGAAAAAGCTCCAACTATATGACACCAGTTGGAGTGTCACAAGTAACTGAAATAAATGTATATCCATGTGTTAAACAAGAGTTTTATATCATGCACGTATCAAAATTATTGAGACAAAATGATTCAATAACTGTGTTGATCTATATAGAGATTTGAGTGATAAGACTGTTAAACTGTTTTTAATGTTAATGTATGTATGCAGTGGCTTCAACTCTACTTGACAAAGGTATTATCACTAACCTGTGTGGGCTCACTTAAAAACATTAGTAAGATAAATGATACAGTAAAAAACAAAGGAGCAAAGATGTCATAAGAGAAGTTCATCAGGTCTAGAGTTTTTGAATCACTCTTTATGTAAACTCTATAAATCATTACTTATAAATAAATGTTGTTTACAAACGTATTTAGGGAGGAGTGCACAAAGGTAATCATTACCGATCTCCGCCTCTCCAATCTTTTAATTCTTCTATTATCTCATTTTCCTATCAGCTTCCTAGCCCTATAAATATCCTCACCTCCCTCCTCCCATATCTTGATCTCAGTATGAGCCCGCGATGTCTACTAGAGGGCGCGAAACTTCCCGGCAACAACCGGCGTGCTCTCCCAGGCGCCTTAGAACTTTATCTCCGCCACCACAACGACAACCTCGGTCCGATTGCCAGCCCCAGCCGCTGAGAAATGGACCATGCTTAACATTAAACAAGCCCTAGCCAAAGCCGGCGTGGCATTCCCAACCCATCTTTGTCTTTGCATTCGGATTATCTCTACGTCCCAAAGACCGTAAACCTTTCTGCCAGCCACTATACCTCCATCAAGGCCGTGCAAAGCAAGCATTTCATCCTCCCACCGATCTCCAGATCGATAAACAATCGACAGCGATAGCTTTATTGTCCAGTCCTCAACTCTTCCTCCGTATATATCACAAGTTAAAATTATTTTTTACTTTTGCTATTGGTCGTAGTTATCAACGCGGTTGCATTCACTGAATTTTATTGTAACATTCTGTATTTCTCTATTTCATTAGATTTTAAAAGCGATTCACTAACAAACTGATTCTTTTCAATGAACCTGTTCAATCGGTTCGCAAATCGCACCAAACAATTCATTCTCGAATTGGAACGATCCGATTGCAGCTGTTCTCGATTCAACAGCTTACTGATTCAAATGATCCATTCAGAGTGAGTATGCAGTGAGTTGAAGAACTGGCATGCACGACCGATGATGCGTAAAATAAGTTACCTAGTTTAACTGAAAATCATATTTAGTATATTTTACTATATACATTTGTAAAAATTATCAGTTTGTTATACTGCCGTAAAGGGTGATCTATTTAAGTCCACTGAAAGGAACGCAGACACATCTATATCAGTGTCTCCAGGTAAAAAAAAAATTCATATTCCCTGCTCCTGTAATGTTAGAAATTTCATTAAAATGCTATGCACATTCATTTTTATATTGCTTATTGACAATGTACTTTTTTATATTGTTTGGTCAACTAGCCTAATAGACAGAAATGAATGTTTATTCATAACCACGTACTGAAACTGGGTGTTTTCACAAAACCAACTAGGTTTGAGAAATAAAAAAAATATATATTTTACTTTTACTGGAGTTACATTTTGATAGTATGTATCTGTACTTTTACTCAAATACTTGATTCATGTACTTTGTCCACCTCTGAACGGAACTTCATCCATTCTTTGATCAATTTTAACATCTCGTTAAGTCCTTTAGATAGTTTGAGAGTGTCGTATGAGATGAACGACCAGTTCTATTTCCTTTAGTATCCACAGAATGGCAGACGAAGATGATGACAATGACTTTGACCACAACCACACACCACAACTGGAGGACACAAGGAAGACGATCTTTGGGAATTTGATGGAGACAAAGAACAAAGAGGAGCCAACAAGGAGATCACAGGTAAGTTCACAATGGTAAGTATCACAGGTAACTGCTGAGAGTAGCGAGTCCACTTCAAATAGTCGAGCTTGGACAAGGAGTGGTGTGTGGATTTATGTGGTGCTTGATTAGTTATGTGATTGCTGTCAGGTGGTGGTGATCAGAACTCGGGTGATTGTGAACGTTGTGTTGGAGTGAAGGTGGAGCCTGGCGTGGATGTAACACAAATTACACCCTAAGCCTGGAATTAAAACCACACCACGAATCTATCCCCCTCTCCCATACTCCCCTATGCCAGGAGTTTAACGAGGGCAGATACAACAGAGCTAGATGCAAATTCATGCTTGTTTGTAGTTTCTGTGGCGGGGTACATGCAAAAATTTGTTTGCTCTGTAGAAAAGGCTCTGAATAAAAGCCAAAGAAAGTATCTCTCAACTCCAGTCAATGTTATTCATTTAACCCATGAACTGTCTCTACACCCTGATCCTAACTTTTCTCATTATCTCTTATCAGGTTTAAAGCATGGGTTCCACCCAGGAGTCAGCTGTCTTCCCTCCCAAACCCAAACCTCCAATCGTCCAATACAGATCCCTCATCTGTCGATCTCTTATTTAAAAAAGAGCTAGATTCCGGCTTTATGATCGATCCATTTCATAACCCCCCGTTTTACATCTTTAGAGTCAGCCCTATCGGGACCTCTCCGGTAAAAAATGCCTAATCTTTGATCTCTCCTCTCCCCACAGTCTGGCTATTCCTAGCATAAACAGTTTAATCCCTCTAGAGGAATTTTCTCTCCATTACCAGGACACAGATCAAGTGGTCACCATGATTAAAAAAGTAGGAAAATGCACCTGGCTAGCAAAAATTGACATTACTTCTGCATTTTAAGTAACCAATTCGACCAATTCGAAAAAGGCCATTAAATTTACATCTTTAAGCTCCAATGCCAAACCAAGCTCTTCCAAACCCTACTCGCCTTTCTCCATTACAGAAGTTCTAGTCCTGTCTCCCCAACTGACCCTCTGTTTTTAGATGAAAATAACAAACCAGTTACTCGTTTTTGGTTTCAGAAACACTTGGGTGCTCGCAGGCAACCCCACGGAAAACTTTTCTTCTTGCTCCTTAGCCGCTGAGAAAGGCCTCTCTCAGCTCCAAATTCGATGGTCATCTAACGCCTTTTAAAAGCTACATCCGCTCTGATAAGCTTGCTATAAAACAAGCTCTCCAAAAACTAGCATCTCCCTCCTTACCTAGCACAATCCCTCCTTACCCAAGTCTCTGGAAGCCAGCCACCCCAGCCTTTTTATCCACCACCCCCTTGCCCCCACCAGTAAACTACCCTAACTATATCTCTTATCTGGATCCAGTATGGCCCACCTCATTCCCTTTAGTATAACGTTCCATCACATTTGCCCGTCCAACAGAGCAAGGTCCTCCCTAAGCATCAATCCCATCCCCGAGCATTGGTCTCACCCCCCGAGCATTGGTCTCACTCCTGAGCATTGGTCTCATCTCCCCAAATTTTGGTCTATCGTTCTAACCTTTGGACTGTTTTTCCTTACAGGGGCAGCGAGCACTAGCTAACCCCACTATATTTCCATTTTCACCTTTTGGGGCACTCTATTATTTGACGGCTGCCCTCATTCCACCTATTTTGGGGAGCACTCAGGGTTAGGACTTGGCTGTCCGCCTCCTTCTCCTCCTCCCAAGCCCTTAAGGCTGTCCACCCTAGGGTTCAGCAGCCCTGCTAAATCTGAGCATTTTCCCTGGGCAGAATGCCAAACAAACTTCGCTTATTATACTCGATTGCCGACAAGTACAAACTCTGGAAATAGAGGTCGATATCCTTCATTAATTTACATTTTACATTTACATTCACATTGACTAATTCAGCTGCCACTAGTGCAATACAAAAAACATATGTCTTTATAAAAAGAAAAAAAAATTGGTTAAAAGTAATCTCCTAAAAATTATTTCCTTTTGTACTTACATTTTTACAACATAGACAGGCAAATATACAGAATTTTATGAACTTTCATGTTGTGAAAGTTATTAACTTTATACGCTAATGCCATATACAGTATTAACAGTAAGTTTTTCACATGCCATATATTAATAGCAAGCTTTTCACATGTGATCATAACTGAACGCGACCTTGTGAGTCAGACAAGAAAGGTTGCAGTGTTTGTTTGTGCATGCTTTATGTCAGTTATTAGCTTGTGAAAACTCCTTGTTAAACTGGATGTTAATTTGTTCTGTCTGGTTACAGTCTGTATTTGTAATCAGTCTTTACAGGGTCATGCACCATGCCATAATATTATTATCAATATTGATTAAGCAATATTAAAGAGACATGCACAGCTATAACTCTAACCTCAGTGCCCGGAATTTACTTTAGTTTTATGTATGTTTATGCTGTTTACAGTTGTGCTGCTTCAGAACATACTTTAGACACCAAATATTTAATATGCTCACTGCAAGTAACCCACAATTTTAATATTTTCTGGAACATATTCTTTTTTATATTGTTATTGTTTTTAAAGATGAGGACATTTCATGCAATGTCATGCTGGCACCTTTCAAGTGAGACAGGAATTTACACCAAAATACCATTGTTTTTTTCTAAATGTATGGCCTTGGACGTTACCAGCTCAGTATTTCATCCTCCACTTTTAAGACTTAAAATACAAATATATAGCTGGCTCAGCTATATAAAGACATTATTTTATGCACAATGCTGATTTCAAGGATAAATGTGGCCAGTGACAGAGGAAAATGTAATCATGACCCACATTACTTCATGTTTAACATGTGTGATGGAAAGCTTTAATTGACATCTTCAAATGAGGTAATATTAGGTACGTATAGCAAATCCGACTTTTTAAAAATAAAATGCAAGGCCGGTATACACACATACATATATATTAGGTTAGTTTCAAATTATAATTTGCCTCAAGCATTGTTTTTCCTTTGCTATCTGCCAGTGAAAACAACTGATACCCACCTGTTGAGAACCACTGGTGTATTGCATGTTTGCTGTATCATTTTTGAGAAAAAAAATCCATGAATCTACTTACTTCCTTCTCCATGCATTCTGACTGATGCCCCCTGGTAAGTGCTACATCCTCCTAAGCGCCTGTGGTCATTCATTCTTCTCACACACACACACAAACAAACACACACACACACACACACTTCCCCTTTGTGCTCCACTTGATCACACAATAATCTAGCTTTGAATAGGAGCCCAATTTCCTCTCTAAATGTCAGATCATATTCTCTGGCCCTTATTCAGCATCCGAGCACATCTGATTTCCAAATAACCATTGAGGTAAATGTGGTTGCATAAGAAAGCCTCCCCTCTGAAACAGAATTGTAATCTGAAGTTCCTGAACTCTATTGTAGTTCCCAAATGCATTAGGTCAGCAGTGAAGGCAATCAGTTGAGCAATCAAAGGCTTTGATTGACAGAGCGAAAGGTGGGGAAGTCAAGCCATGTTAAACGCGGTGCCAAAATCAGTGTCGACACTGAAGGAAAGCACGAAGAGAGGCTGAATGTGTGTACATGGACACTCAGATTAGACACACAGATCTGCTCATAGATATTGCTATGAACCGCCAGGAAACAAATGGGACAAAAGAGTCCATTCAGCTGTACGTAATAATCGAGAGAGCTGGTTGAGAGAAACTCCAGCTGTTGACCTCTGATCTCAGGCTCAGAATGGAATGTAATCACGCTGCCACCTCAATGTCAGCACAGCGATATTAAATAAATAGTTCCTGTATTCCCTGTTTTTCCAAACTGAGTGGTCGACTTTCTTCTGTCGAATATAAAAGATATTTTAAAGAATGTCCCTGATGACTTCACATTTACATTTAAATCGGCAACAAAACGGCAACAAAGATCTATCAATCAACCAAATGTGGAGTACAATTTTTCAAATGTTTTTGCCTCTCTTTAAGCTCAAAAAAGCTGCATTTATTTAATCAAAAATACAGTAAAATGCTGTATTATACATATAGTATTTACATTAAAAAATACATTTATTTATTTATTTATTTCATCTGCCATTACTAAAATCTTCATTGTCACATGATACTTCAAAAATCATTCTAATATGTTGTTTGGTAATCACATATTTCTTGTTATTAATGAAAAGGTGTCATGTTCCGTGTCTGTTTTGTCTGTCTGTGTTTGAGTTGTTGGTATGTTCCGGTTTCCCCCCTGTCCTCGT
>JAUMHI010000033.1:9917266-9936288 GCA_032359435.1 Enteromius unitaeniatus | reverse complement strand
AGCTCCGTGTCCTAAGCTCCTTGCTCCGCTGAGAAGCGCGAGCACACACTTCACTCAGCGGACCGCGCACGTTACAAAAGGGTTATAAACGGCTAGTTAATGTTATTTGTAGAAACCATCATTTTTCCAAAATAATTTGAATGTAAACAATACTATTGTAACAAATATTAATAATAAATTCAAAAGAAGAGCATTTATTAGAGATTTTTGCAATAATATAAATTTATTTATGCAGTCACTTTAGAATTTAATGTATTGCTGAATTAAAAAAAAGCTACTGTATACATACTATAGATAGTGCTATATGTAGAAAAATAAACTATAATATGATGTTCTACTGTGGTAGCTCTTAAATATTATTTACATACATATATTTCCTTTATGCCAAATGCGGTTCTTATGCGTCTGATTTCAGTAAACTCAAAAGTATACTGAAGACTTAAAGAAAAGAACAGCATGAACCTGCCTAACGGTCTGTTTTGTGTTGATTTGAAACAACATGAAGTAGATTATGCCAATTGAGGTTGAATACACATGATGGGTGAACTATTCCTCAACATATAAATAACAGCTGTTTCCTGAGATTGTGAGATCTCAAGAGAATTCCCACCAGCATATTTGAGCAAGTTTGGATTCTGTCTAATCCAACAGATTGGATGTGTTTTTTTCCCTATTTGACGTGAACAGGTTTGCATCATTTTAATTTGATCTTACCTATAATTACTCATAGTCTCTAAACTATATGAAATCAGTTAGGGAGTTGTGTTTTTCCCATACAGATCTAATTTTGTGTATATGTCAGCTGTTTTTGCCACTAGCACGATCTGATCTTTTGATGTGGCTGCTTTTGAAACCTAAGCTACCCAGAGTTGCATCGCCCTGTTGTCTTAATTACCCTATTGAGCCATGCTGTCATACAGCACTCAACAACACTTTGGTTCGCATCGAGGGAGCAAAGAACATCAAAAGAAAATGTGTATGTGTATGTATAAAGAACACTTCACTATGCACAGGCTACTTAAAACCTTTTATTTTTCTTTTGTTTTTCATTCTTTTCAAATAGGCACTGGTGATCCATAACAAGAAAAAAAATGCTATGACACATTCCAAAATAAGGAGCTAAGCTAAAATATATGCACTTTAGGTGTGACGGCAAGCGATGACAATATTGCACTTTTGTAGACAGAAGAAGGTAAGATATAATAAGTCCCTGCAGGAAAGAATGTGTTCAGACTGAGCTTGAGAGCTTCAGCATCTGATGCAACAGTATATTTTGGCCAATTTGTTCAAGTGCAGATCAGGAAACTAACATCTGAAACGAGCAAGAAAACAAACAGTGTTAAGTACTTGATTTTATCTTGTTTATAATTAAACAGATTTTATTTTATGCATCCAAATAAGCCATTTATAATCGGATTGAAAAGCCTTCATGAAAACACCTCAAATCGAGTTTGATATGCAGTAAATGTTTATTTATGTCTTGTCAACTCAGTGGAGAAGACTGAATATTTACTAAATATTGATAAAAACCTCTTCTGATTTACAGTATATTTCAGCCTTTAGTTTGGACATGAAAGAAAAGCCAATTATGTTTGCAGTATATCTTTTGTTGGGAATTTATGTAATGCACACATAAACACAGATGTGAATCAAAACTGTTCCTTTGTTAGTAGCTTGTACCTGTTGATGTTTGACCGAAAACACAATGTGCAATGTAAAATGCAGTTAAAAAACAATTCAGTAAATTATTTCATATTAAGATAGTAAATTGTGCCATACTAACTAACTATTAATATCAACCTGGTCTCATTAAAATATGCACTTCTGTGCACTTTTTGTGCAACATAATTTTTCGCCATTTTAAAGAGAAATGTCCACTGACTGGAGCTAAAACACAGGTTAAATACATGACCCCTGGCACATTGTTATTACATTGACATAGGTATGTATTGCAGAGGTTCAGAATTTAAATACTGTATCCATGGACTGCTGCTAAAATGTCAAGGATGCTCTATCATTTTGGAAATATGCCCTACACCAAATCCAACCTTTAACCTACAAACCTAAAAAATCTGTAGACCTACGTGTTCACTAATTGATTGTATTTGAAAACAGTTATGTATATTTTTTAAATATTTTTTTATATTATGCATATTATTTTACACAAAAATCTAAATATCATTATACTTGATTTTATATATATATATATATATATATATATATATATTTTTATTTTTTTTTTTTTTTTTTTTTTGAGATTTGATGTTGTTATTACACAAATATGTCATTCTGCAATTCCATCATAACATCATTTAGCAACTTTTAGCAATAAATCGACCTTCCTTTAGCAACTTTAGCAACACTGGATTTCATTCACTTTGTGTTGTGGCTTTGTTTGAATTATTTTTTTAAGACAGAGCATAAACAAACAAATTGACTGGGGATATTGTGTCTAAAATGTAAGTTACTCAGTATCAGCTTCTTGTTTTTTGAACCTTGTTATAATAACTCTATCACTTTCATAGTCATGCTGCTCAAATATCAACGCATTCTTGCCATAATAATAAAACAGCAACTTAAAACATTTTATGGTAATATCTTGATGTTCTGAAACATATGCAGCTACAACCAAAAGTGTCAAAACATGTATTATGTGACTGGTTTATTTAAAGGACAAGCACAGAGTACATTAAGTAAAAGAAATGAGAAAAGTACAATATAGTTGTGATAAGGCTCATCTGCACCTCCAGGTTTCTATCTTCTATTCTTCTACTTTACCTTTGTAGAGTCTGATTTAAGTGGCCAGTGATGCTTTTACATAATCTCAAAAGAATTTTTTCCATCTGGATTTTCTCTTTTCCATATAAAGGCTGGCCAAAGTGCTCCTGGTCAAAACATGAGAGACAGAAATGAATAAAAGTAGACGGCAGCCTTGCTTTCACTAAGAGGGCAACTACAGCAAAAGAGAAGTTAAAGGTTTGAATTTGAATTACATGTAATAGCAATTTTCCACTTCATGCACTGAAGGAGAAAGATAATGCATGATTTTGTTTATTCTGCTCCCCCATCTCTGAATGAGTTTCCATTGAGATGGGAATCTCTGGATGTGTGTTTTGAGTATATCTGCTATTCCTAAATGCATCTTTATACACTACATCTGCACTGAAACACACATGCAGTGGGACATATTTACTGGAAATGTACTAAAAAGCAGAGGAGTTTAACTCTGCTCCTGGAGAGGGTCCTGGAAAGGCAGAATTGTCCCTTGCTTTAACACACCTGCTTGTAATTTTCAATTGCTCTTGAACACATACAGTATGTAAAGTAACCTGGTCTCATAAAAATATGTTCTTCTGTGCACTTTTTGGTGCAACACTGTTTTACATGCCTTACTGCACATTTTGGCAAATTTCAAAGAGGAATTAACACTGAGTGACGCTAAAACACAGGCCACAATATGTGAACCCTGGCACATTTATTACGTTTATAATTTTGGAAATGTGCCCTACACCAAATCCAACACTAAAACTGGATTTAAAAACACATTTGTTAATGCCATTTCAAACCTACCATCTACAGTATGAAAACCCATAAATATGAACAGATATAAAAACAGCCTTTGTTAACAATTACAGAGGTCAAACGGTTCCTGTAGTTCTTCACCAGAGTTTCAGCTCCCTCCAAAGATTTTCCAATTGGATTTAAGTCTGGAGACTGGCTAGGCCTCTCCAGAACCTTGATATGCTTCTTACGGAGCCACTCCTTGGTTTTCCTGGCTGTATGCTTTGGGTCGTTGTCATTTTGGAAGAGCCAGCCACGACCCATCTTTAATGCTCTGACTGAGGGAAGGAGGTTTTTGTCGTCCTGTCCCCTGTGCAGAAAAACACCCCCAGATGATGCTTTCAGTCCCATGCTTCACCATAGGTATGGTATTATTGGGATGATACTCATTCTTCTTCCTCCAAACACGGTGAATAGAATTAAGACCAAAACGTTCTACTTTTGTCTTATCTGACCACAAGACTTTCTCCCATAACTCCTCTGGATCATCCAGATGGTCCCTGACAAACTTCAGACGAGCCTGGACATGGGCGGACTTAAGCAGGGGAACCTTCCATGTAAGCTGCTTGGCAATTGCCCCGTAGCCCTTTCCAGCTATGCGAAGGTCTACAATATTGTCACTTGTGTCTTTTGACAGCTCTTTGGTTTTGCCCATGCTGCTACTTAGACTTTGGCTGATAGTGGGGTGCACAGGTCACTTTATGACAGTTAACGACCTCAAACAGGTGCTACTAATTTAGAATCATGAGCAGAGTGTAGCTTTAACTATTTAAAAAGAAAAATATAACAGGTCTTTGAGGGTCAAAAACCTGGCTGATAAGCAAGTGATCAAATACTTATTTGAAACAGTAATTCCCAAATAAATTGTTAAAAAATCATACAATGTGATTTCCAGATTTTTCTTTTTAGATCACAGTGGAAATGCACATGCTAAAAATTCTAAAGCCCTCCATGATTTCTAAGTAAGAGAACTCACAGGGGGATCAAATACTTATTGACTGTATTGTAAGTGCAGAGTACTGTAAATTATGTTACAGTATAATTTACAGTATGTACAGTGGATGCTATATACAATATTAAGCAGAGTACTTTCAAAATATACTGTAAGTAGGAGTGCAATGTACCATGGTAATAAACACTGTCTGTATAGTCTATGCAAAAGTGCAAAACAAATGCAACATAATGCAGACAAATGCAGATGCAATTCTATTATTTAAATAATGTTTACTTGCTGTATTGTTTGTTTGTTTGTTTTTTTATTAGTAAACCACTGCGGAGAGATGACAGATCAGGGAGAATAATGATGAATAATGGGGAGAAGAGGAAGGAACAGGAAATGTTGCGACCCAGATTCAAACCCACATACGTTATATATGTTAGAACAGATGTGTTAGTCATCAGGCAGTGGCTCTGATGTTGCTTTAGAAATACTGAGGGCATGTTTGGACAGTATGTTCATTAGAAGTTCAGCAGAAAATCTGAAGTCATTCTCATGCTGTTAGCCTTGGGTCATATGACATCACCTCAGCTGCTCCAAATCAGCACCACAAGGAGTCAGTTGTGATCTGACTCAACACTTAAACACTGCTTGTCACAACTGAACAAGAGTTTCAGTGAAAGACACATTCACAAAGCCTTTACATAAGAGCTTAAAGGAATTATAGATTTTTTATTTGTCTGCATGTTCTGGGAGGTTTAACAAATGAATGAATCAATGAATCGGTCCATCCAACTTTCATATTTATCCAGCTTTAATGTGATTGTTTTTAGAGCTGCACAATACCTTATAAATAAATAACAACAGCAACACTAATAATAATAGTAATAATAATTATTATTGTTACTACTACTACTACACTCCAAAAGTATATACATTAACCCTTTGTCTCATAATGATATTATTTTTTGATAATTAATCTAATCACTTAAGATTGCAAAAATGCAATGAATCATTTGCGGCACTTTCTTAAATCATAGATCACTTAAATCACTTTCTTTCATAAATCATAATACTTGATTTAAAAAGAAGAAGAGGAGCTGTATGAGATGAATATGTAACTACATGTAACATCTGTTTTAAGAAACAAAACTTTCAAACATCTCCAGCAGCCATATCTGAACAACTTTCTAAAGGCAATGTATGTATGTATTATAACATATAAAATACATGGGGTAATTTTTTTGGATGAAGATTGGTGAAGGGCAGCAATTGCCCCTGGTTAGGATATGCTGTCCTAACCAAACATGACTTGAGTTTCTCCTTCAATAGATGGGCATGTTTGCAACTATTTTTAGGCTCTATAGTGCACACAGGACACCACGTTAGAGGCCAAGGCCTGCTGAGGGATTGAATAAGATCAAGCTGCTCTTTGATCCTCACAGTATAGTTACTGTTCACATGTTCACACAGTATGTCAGAATATTCTCCTAGGTTTCATGATCAGGGTGAATGATGGAGACATACAGCTGAATTTCATAGGCTGCATTTGTCTGGAGAAGAGTAGGTTAGATGTGTGTCATATACGTGTATGGAGAGGAACAGATGCATTTCCGTGTAGGTGGTGTTTGTGAGTGGGAAGGGGGTCTCTGAGGTAACACACACTACGGCATCTTTGATTGTGCTCC
This sequence comes from Enteromius unitaeniatus, assembly GCA_032359435.1. NCBI lineage: Eukaryota > Metazoa > Chordata > Actinopteri > Cypriniformes > Cyprinidae > Enteromius > Enteromius unitaeniatus. The sequence goes on along the minus strand of JAUMHI010000033.1, from coordinate 9,930,102 downwards.
AGGTCTGCACAGATGGAGCAGAGCCCCAGGAAGCAGTCACATTCAGAGACCAGTGTGAGGTGAACTGAAACAGTCACTGAGAAGTCACAGTAAGTAACCAATCAGAAGACATGGTGACCAGACGGGCCTGTTTTAGAGCAGACTATTAAAAACTGTCAGTAAGAAACTCATTGAGCAGAAGACAATCAACTTTACCTCTGTGTTGGAAATTCACAGAGGCTTTTAGCAGCTGGCAGATCAGTTCATAGCAGGGCCAGAAAACACCTAAAATACAGCAAACACTACCAAATGAAAAGTTTTGAGTTTGAGTTGAATTTGCTTATGGTCAACAAGGCTGTATTTATTGGATTGAAAATATAGTACAAGACTGATATTGTAAAAAAAAATGCTATTTATTTTTGTGGTGGTAAAGCTAAATTGGTACAGTATTTAGTGTCACATGATTATTTAGAAATCATTCTAATATGCCATTTTGGTGCTTGACAAGTAATGACAAAGTGTTGTGCATTAGATGGTAAAAGTTTTCTATTTCATTTACAGGCATTGCAATTCTCAGCGCATGCATAGTTTTGCATGTGCACGGTTTATATTTCATGCCATTTAAATTCATATGATATAATTCGTTGTGACATTGTGAGCATTAAAGAGCAGGGATACAGGATGATGCCGCGGGTCGAACAGACACTTGACAGACGGCATCTGTGGTTGTCTTTGTCATGGGTTAAAGATAAAGACAGAGCGTGTGTGCTCGATGCCCCGCTGGTGCCCCGGGGTCTGTTCGGCGAAGCTGTAGATAAGGTCGTCGACAGACACCGGGAGGCACACAAGCAATCAGTGGCTTTTCAACAGTTCCTCCCTCGCCGTTCTCCACCTTGTGGGGTCGCTAGGCGGGAGCGACCCGGGCTGAGTACAAGCTCCTCACACAGCGAGACGCAGAAGCAGAGCGTCGCCGACCACGCTCCTCCACGAAGAAAGAGGAGGGGTTGGCGCCATTCTGTCGAGGGCTCCTCTAAGCCGAAGCAGGATTTGAGAGTCACGCTTCAGTCAAAGAGGAGCTCTCGTAAGAAGCCCTGAGGCTCCTGCCCGAGGGCTTCAGAGGGCAGCCCCCAAGCTAAGACGACAGATTATACCGCATTACACGGCCCCTGCCAGTCTTCATTGCCCTCAGGGGATTCTTTCACTAACCCTGCTATTGTTATAGGGTGTGGAGGTCCCCAGCAAGTGCCAACCTCAGCCTCAGCCCGTTATCAACATCAGGAGGCTGGGAGTAATAACAGCAGGCACTCACGGAGAACCGGCTGCGAAACCATCTGTGGCTGGTTCTCCCCTCTCATACAGAGGCCAGCCCCGAGAGGCTGGCTCCCTTAGTAGGTTTTCTGGCAGCGTGGAAACTACTGCCGAATGTACCTCGTTGGGTCCTGCAGACTGTAGAAGGAGGTTACAGAATTCAATTTGGGAAGCCTCCACCGTGCTTTGCAGGTGTGTTACCGACACTCGTGCGCGGCGAGCAGGCTCTGATAATGGAGCAAGAAGTACAGACATTGTTGAGAAAAGAGGCTCGCTTTCGGGGGCAAAGCAATATTCCAATATTCAGTTCTCCCCTTCGGTCTATCCCTCTCACCCCGTACGTTTACGAAGTGTGTGGATGCGGCCCTAGCACCTCTGAGGTTATGGGGCATTCGCGTCCTCAATTATATAGACGACTGGCTGATTTTAGCACAGTCAGCAGAGCAGGCGAGAGCACATCGAGATGTAGTTCTTGCCCACATGCAACGTCTCAGGTTGAGACTGAACCACAAGAAAAGTGTTCTTTCTCCAGTACAGAGAACCACATATCTTGGCGTGGTTTGGGATTCGACCGCGATGCAGGCTCATATGACATCTGCATGCATTGTGTCGATCCGCACTGCAGTCTCGAGAGTGAGAGAGGGCCGGTCACTTACTGTCAAGCAGTTTCAGAACCTACTGGGTCTCATGGTAGCTGCGTCCAACGTCATACCTCTTGGCCTGTTTTACATGAGACCACTACAGTGGTGGCTTCGGAACAGGGGCGTTTCCTTGAGGGGAAATCCCCTCCGCATGATCATGGTGTCACGCCGAGTTGTACGTGCCTTAGACATGTAGGGGGACCCCGAGTTCCTACGTCAGGGCCCGGTGCTGGGAGCTCCTTGTCGCCGTATCACCCTAGCGACGGATGCATCCCTCACTGGTTGGGTAGCGGTCATGAGTGGCCACTCGGCCCGCGGTCTGTGGACCGGTCATCATCTTATGTGGCACATCAAGATGGTACTCTGGTACTCTCTAGTTCATCCAGCTCCATTGGGGCTGGATGCCATGGTACAGACGTGGCCGAGGCTTCGTCTGTATGCTTTTCCCCCGATTGCTCTGCTTCCAGGAGTTCTGGAGAGAGTGCGCCAAGGCGCGGTCAGTCTACTACTCGTAGCACTGCTCTGGCCAGGCCGAGTATGGTTCTCGGATCTGACATCCCTTCTAGACGACTCCCCCTGGGAGATTCCGCTCAGGAGGAGCTCCTCTCACAGGCAGGAGGGGCCATAGTGCACCCTCGCCCGGAGTTGTGGCAACTGAGAGTGTGGCCTCTGAGGGGGCGCAGCTCATAGCTTCAGGTCTTTCAACTGAGGTTGTTGGAACTATGCTCCAGTCCAGAGCTCCAGCTACGAGGAAACGGTATGCCCTGAAGTGGAAACTTTTCACTTTCTGGTGTAGAGAGCGGCAGCAGGATCCAGTTAACTGCCTGGTCGGAACAGTACTGGACTTCCTGCAGGCTAGATTCTCCACTGGGGTCACCCACTCCACTCTAAGGGTTTATGTGGCAGCAGTATCAGCGTACCAAGCCTCAATAGAAGGACATTCAGTGGGGAGGAACCCCCTGGTAATACGTTTCCTCCGAGGTGCATTGAGGTTAAGTCCTCCGGCATGCTCTAGAATCCCGTCATGGGATCTGACTGTGGTGTTACAGGCCCTCTGTAGGCCGCCCTTTGAGCCTATTGAGGAAATCTCGGATCGCTTGCTCACTATCAGAGCTGCGTTTTTGCTGGCTTTATGCTCTCTGAGGAGAGTGGGGGACCTTCAGGCTCTCTCAGTGGATCCTTCCCACCTGGAGTTCACCCCGGGCATGACTAAGGCATTTCTATACCCTCGAGCGGGGTATAGCCCCAAGGTCCCTACACTTACACTGGTCCCTACGTCTTCTGGGCGCGGCTCGAGTTCCTGAAGAGGAACGTCTCAGGTTACGACTGTACCCCTAGTTCTTCGAACGAACAAGAAGACGACCACACTTTTTGCATCTCTGCCGACATTTGCTTCATGACAAGGAGCTAAATGCCGGTATCACTCCATGTGCTTTAAGCTTCCTGGCCGGTGACGTCACCCGCCTATGACGTCTTTCCATTTTATTGGTTTGATTCTACACACTGTTCAGAGCCTTCACGCAGAGGGCGTTCCCCATAGTGTCTTCTGGACGCGGCGTCTCGTTCCTTCGAGGAGCTAGGGTTACAGTCGTAACCTGAGACATTTTTTCAGCCTTTTTGATGTTTAGAAAACTCAACTTGAAGCTTTCAGCTGCTGACCAATGATCCGAATCAAAAGATCAAGAAGATTATACGTTTATCGCCATATACTGTAAGTGGTATTACAATCACAATACATCCAGTAACAAAGAACAAGGATGTATTTGATTGTCAACAACTGATTTACAAACATACCAATTATGATGACGTACATGAGTGTAGAGCAGAGAAGTTTTTTTTTTTTCCTTTAGTCTGCAAGGCAAAAATTACTCCATTTCTTCCTCAGTACCTAATTAACAATCCATCCATGTGTCACAGAGACAAATGAAAGCCGTTTCCTGACTGCAACAAATAGAAAACAACCTCTATATGGTTTCTTTCAGAAACAAATGCCACAATCACATTTATCAAGCAGCTTGTGCATTTACATATTTATATTGGCTGTGTTTGCTAGCGCCAGGATGCCATAACTCAACGTGTAAGCGGTGAATTGTTTAATAACAGAGAAACACGGCACTGCATATTGCAGGAGTGTAAATGGGAATATCACAGCAAATCATATTTTACTTTCCAAGGTGAAAAATAAGAATCAACATGATGAATCTACCGAAATGATCATTCAACAGCGCAACCATGCCCTTTACAAGAGCTGGCAGAAAATTGAGCTATGCTCGATGGATAATCTCAGAAAACCTATGTATCTATGGTGCTCTGATAGCACATATCATATTTCTAACGACCTTAAGAGAAACATGGAGAAACAGAGGCAATCTTATTTTGATTGCTTTTTTGCAGTTGATTGCAGTATGCAGTTGAGCCAATTTATGGTACAGGCTCAGTCTATTTTCACCTGTAATGTACTTTGATCTTCTTCACGGTCACTTTACATGATTCAACCTACCTTACCAATGCCAAATTTTTTGGATGACAAATCCATCAGCAAATTGCATGGTTGTTATTGGTGATTCACTTGAGGAATTTTTCTGATTGGAAATAAAGCTAAACGAACCATGTTGTCCCGAGACAGTATATTAAAAGTATAAATATAAAAGTATAAAAGTATATATACACATTTTTATAGTTGTTTTTATTGTTTGATGTCATCTGTTATGAGGGGAGTGCATCATGATGGGATAGTTCAACTTAAAGGTATAGTTCACCAAAAAGTTTATCTGCTTACAACCAGGGCATTGAGCTGTTAAGACATTACATGTTGTTTTTTGCAAAAGAAATAAACAGTATTTATTGATGTTGTTCACCTTTTATACACCACAATCTCCAACTGTCCTGAACTCATTCACAACATCCTCTGTGTGATGCGGACACATAGATATTTATACATAGATGATATAAATACTTTTGTCTGTGTATGTTTTTTTTCATTGATTTGCATTAAATGATTGACAAACGGTTTGAGTTACAAATATTGGTTTGTTTTCTACTAAAGAAACAAAGTCACCTACGTCTTGGATGCTGTGGGGGTAAGAATATAAACATAACATTTTCATTTTTGGGTGAATTATCCTTTTAAGGTGCATACACACCATGTTGTAATTACTGAAATTATTTGGTTTCAACATGCAAAAATCCTCATGTCGTTTGTAGAACTGGTAATTATAGAATGTAAGATGGGACATTTCTGAGAGCTCCTACTTGCACCGTGTGACCACCTGACCATTGCAGATTCCTTTAGGTGCTCATGACATTGATTTTGTAAAAATTGGTGCGGCCGTTTGTAATTCTATGGTTCTAGTACTCATCTACAATCAGATATACAGTCATAGCCAAAAATATTGGCACCCTTGGTAAATATGATCAAAGGCGGCTATGAAAATTAATCTCCATTCTTAATCCTTTTGATCTTTTATTTAAAAAAATTAAAAGTGCACTTTTGTATGTCACTGAACTTACATCATCTTTTACCTGTTGCCTCCAGTGATACAGCATGCAATGCATGCATCATAGTGCAAATAACTCTCGACATGGAACTTCCAGGAAATATAAACTAAGCATTCAGGTACACACGCATGTACATGCAGCAAAAGAAACAGCACAGGTGGCTTGTTAGGATGTGTTAGACTCAAATTGACAAGTGTGAGAGACCTCTGTAACCCAGTCAGAAGTCACTTAGAAATACACGCACAGTGAACTGGGACAAGGGTGTGTTGGTGCACTGTGCCGAAAAAGCTTAATTAAGTCTCTGCAGGGTTGTTTTCTTGTGTGTAAATGTTTAATATGGTGTGCAGTCAGTCTACTGTCATAATCCGAGTTTACATCAGGTAAAGTTTAGTTTATTATTCTCTAAAGACACCTGAAATCATTCAAAAGTTTTGGGGGACAATTACAAAAGAGTTGACAATAAGTCCCAAATGGAGAACATAATACACAGAATGCCTGCAACTTGTCAAATATTATTTATTAATATCCTAAATTAAACTGCCAAAAACACCCCAGGCAATTTTGTGTGTATGTGCATCAAAAACATTCGGAAATTAGGCCAGTACTCACAATACTCTTTTCAGTGAATAGATTGATTCAGCTCATAAAATTACTTTGTTAACGAATCAAACTGGGCTGGTTCTCAAGATCATCTTAGTGACTCGGAGGTGAAATTAAAGGTAAAATAAATTGAATCAGTTTTATTCTCTTACAAATTTTAATTTTATGTTCTGTTCTGATTCACAAATCTGGTTTATTGTTAATGAATTAGAATGCTTTTTTCTTACACCAGATAATTGAGTCGCCAACTCAGTTACTTAATTATCTGATCCTAGATGAAGATACAACTAAAGTAAATGTTATTATCCTACAAAATTGCAATTTATCTTCTTCTCCATTCATTTTACGTGTGTTAAAGCTGTTTATTTACTCTTTGCTAGGTAGGAGATTACTAACTTATATCACACACTGTGTGGCCTCATACTGTACATGTTGCCATGTTCAACTGCTTATTTATTTGTTATTTTAACATTTATTTCCTAAAACTGGTCTATCCTGCTGATAAAAATTGCCAATATATCTCTTGAATAAGATGGTTGTGAAAAAGCATGCACACTATGTGAATGTTTCCATATCTATCTGTGTTAACAATGATGAGGATGTTTCTTCTCTATCCAGACTACCTTTCTCAGGAATTTCATTGTTCACACTGTCTGGCTGGGAGAGTACATTTTTTTGCAGACAGTGTTTATTTTTCCATAATGTCAGGAGTGAGACAGACAGGGAGAGAGAAAGACACCAACACCCTTTCATATTTCAATTTGAACATAACAGATGCTTAGACAAAAAAAAGTGTGTTAAAATAGTTTTTTAAACCAAAAAGTATGGAATTTTACTAAGAATAAACTTGCTTCAAATAAACTTAGACTGTAATTGAAAGTTATGGTGTGGCAATAATATCAATTTAAGCACACTTCATTAAAGGTGTTGTTTTTGTTCATATTCTCTTTTTATATGGTACAGCCCAGCCCATTAATATGATGTAGATGCTTTTATATAACCCAGATGATGTGGAAAATAGTCACATCAAAAGTGACTGTACTGTAGTGTACAGAAAAAAATAAATAAAATTCATATCCCCATTTTATGCACATGCATGATACTACAAGTTTGGGGTCAACAATTATTATTTTCATTCTGCAAGGATGCATTAAATTGATCAAACATGACAATAAACATAAATTATTGATGCATTAAAAACCTAAAATAGAAATATATTACGGTTTGTGCAAAAAATAATATTAGGCAGCTGAATTGCACTAATAATAAGACATATTTATTGAGCAACAATATGAAACCAATTTCTAAAGGAATGTCCTTCTCAAAGGATGTGTGCCACCATTTTGATTAATTCTGTTGGTTTGACTTAATTTAACATATTTCATCCTGGAATACTGGGCTTCATGATGGGTTTTTTAAGCTCTGGAGAATCTCACTCATTCTTCTATGAATCTGAAACTCTGTGGACAGCAATCAAAGCTAATTGGCACCGACAGACATCGTTCTTCAGCAGAAACAAAGACTTCAGGAATTTCTGGAGGGTTAGTTATTAGGTACTGTATGGGTATCAGTGGTACTTCATTTTCAATCTCTGTAAGATTTAATCTGTATGCGTCTGATTCCAAAGTGTTTGATTCTAACTCTCTATCACAGGAGGACTGTGAAGCTCTTGAAGCTGATGATAATTGGAAAGGACTTTGTGATGGATTACAAACGAGTACATCAGACATAAAACTTGGCACTGAATTCAGCTAGAAATGTCTGCACTTGCTGCACTTACATTAAATTATTTTAGCAATTAATGTCACTTTCAGCAATAATAGGTCATGGGTCTGTCCTGGTTTTCACATCACATTGCTTTTATAGGTGTTGGATGTGTATTTTATCTGCCCTTCTTTTAATAAAAATGTACAAATGTACATCAAGAACTTTCCTTTTAGGGTTTTAAAATATCTGTCCAGGTCTCTGGGTGCATTCAATGTCCACTAGTAAAGTAATGTGATAAAACTGATGTATGCTGACTTGTTTGGTGCAGCTAAATTAAGGTTTGTGGGCTGATTAGCATTTAAATTAATTGGCACTACATCAGTATTCAAAGCAAGAAGAGCTCTACTAGACTACCTCTCTCAAACTCTCATAAGCCACTGGGCTGGGCTGACACAAACCTCTCAGCTGTGGATCACATACGCCTGCCAGCTGTGCTTGAAGCTGTGAGAACTCCTCCATCTCCCACACAGGCTGCAAAAAGAGACAAAATGTCAGATCTCTATATGTAACCCCATTCCTCTTCTTTTATCATGGTTTTCTCATCTAGAGACTTGTGTAGGATCGGAAGTCTATAGCTTTGTTCAAAACATGAGCTGGGATGTGTTCTTGTACCTATTTTGTACTATATTATACGTTCACGAGATCATGCTTCCTCAATAATGAAGGTAAATATAGAAGCAAATTTGGCGTCCTGTCTGGGGGGCATGCCGGGAGGATGGCGGACTCCGAACCTTGATTTGAACCCTGGCGAGGGCAAGGGCTTACATGTACAGTTGTGGGCATGCAACATGCACTTTAATTATAGAAAACATTGTATCATCTAATTAAAAATGTACATAATATGTATATTTATCTGCGGTAATCTCTGAGCCCTGGGTTGAACGGGTGGCAGAAGGGACGGAGGAGGGATGCATGAAAAAGCGAGATGCGTAAGGAACGGAAGTGGGGTTATTTATAGTAGGTAGGAGGAATGTGATTGGACAGGTGTAACGAGGAGATTGATTAGGAAATGCCTTGCCAGCCGTGATCAATCATCCAGCATTCCTCCCGAAACACGTTGTTTGCAAAACGTCACTTTAGTGGACATTTTCTATGTAAACATGAGCTAGAAGAACATCTTTACTCTGTGATTCAACAAGTTGATTGTTTAGCGTGTAGCAGCATAGGTTATGCATTTTAAACTTTTTCCTGCATTATGCACCATTATGTTATACTCATCAGCTTGAGTAAACCTCACATGACTGATTTCAAATGTCCATCAACTCTGCAGAAGTGATTCCAGTGTGTTTGAGATGACCCTGTTCCTATCTTGACATCAAACATGACCCCAATACTTACTTATTTTGCAGCATTATGTAAAACATTTTGCATGCTATTTTGTGCTTAAAGAAAAGGGGCAGGAAAGTGGCTGTATGAATATAATTTATTTTTATACAAATTAACTGGCCAGCTTCTCAGTTTTTCTTGTCTTTCTCTTGGCTTCTGTTTTTTATTAAAGGCACTGTTTCACTCAGTTAATCTTTCCTCGGAACTGAAGGAAACCTATGGTGATATGTGGAACGCTTTAAACGGCTTTGCCATGCCTGAATGCTTGATCTGTTTTGCATAATTGGGCTTCTGAAAAGACTGTAAGGTTTGTGGCTCAGAACGCAAGGGCTTGGCCAAGGGAAATGATGCCTGAGGCACTGTAATGTACTTCATCATCAAAAACACATTAAACTGTTATTTGTCTCATTTTTGAAATATGAGAATCCAATCATAAAAACTGCCCTGTCAGGCAGCAACTTCCTTCAGTAATAAACTAATACAGGGAATAGATTTTTTTATTTATTTTAATTTCCAGATATGCACTGGATAAAGTCATATACGTTTGATTTGTTTTTTTTTACTGAATAATGCAACATCTATTTTGGGAAGGTGTTAAAAGTTACAGTTACATTATGTGCTTGCCATAAACTCTTAAAAAATATTGATGTACACAACACTACAGTAAAAACCATAACCAGAGAAAAAGAACATAAATAGTTTAATATTACATTACCAAAAGGTCATTTCAAAGCCAAATACTGTACTTATTATGTAACATTTTGTAGTAAAATAGAAAAGTAAAATATAATTTATTGTATAAAAAAAATATGAGTATAGTTCATAGACAGGGCATTTGAGTATGATGGCGAACTCTGATACATCGTGTGGATTTCTACTGTAACTTTCATGACATAAAGCAGATTTCTTAAAATTGATGAAATATTTAGCTACAGGCTATATACTTGCACCAAAATGCAGCTCCATACCTAAAACATTCCTTTGAGAGTTAATATGACTGGAGCTAGGAAACAAGCCTCCCATAGCAGGGGTTCTACTTGTTTTCTTTATATAATTCTGCATATCTCCGTGTGATGAAAACAGAAGCTTTTACACGCACAGCACATGCAGCGAGTGTCTAAAATACCCATAATCCATTTGTTTTCTAAAGAAAGTTGGCAAAGTCTGTTGTGCTCATATTGTGTTCTCTTGCTCTTGTGTTCTCATCTTCTGTCCCTCCTCCCCATCACTTTGTCTTGTCATATCTCTTTCTCTTTCCATTTTAAATAATCATTGTGATGTGGAAAGCTCTGCAGGGACTTTAGATTAGTTCAACTCAGCAGAGGTGAGGGCGGCAATTTAATCAGTCCGGGCTCACTGTGTTCCTGAGGAAAAAGTAAAGAACAGATGGAAACACATGCCTGTCTGTAACTGCAAGAGATTCTGAGTCACCTTTGACTGTATCTGTGTCTTTAAGATGGCTTTCTCAAAGAGAAGAAGAGTGAGTAAAAGATGGTGAAAAGATTGTTAACTAGGGTACAATAAGGACCATTTACACTGGTACCACAAGATTCACCCTTTCATACTATGAAAGATCAGATCTCTGTGGTTGAGGATGCCTTTTTGGACCAGACAACATTTTATTTTACATCTGTTTGCCATTTGGTTAAATAATTGTTTCTCATTTCTGTCTCTCAGTCTCTTACTTACACATGCACACAAGCATGCATTTGTGAATTGGATCTGTTATGTCGATAAATGCAAACTTGACAAATAACATTGCTAAGCACCAAATAAAGATGCATTTATTGAATAAGTTGACATTTTCTTGATCCTCTTCCAGGAAATGAACTCAGTCATTTAATTAATTGTGTGTGTTCTTTTGATTTACTGCAGACATACATGAAAATACATTGTGATTGCACATCAAAGCAAATGCCCAAGTGCAATATAGATTTAATCAAAGCAGGCTGAAAAGCAGATCTTGTGTTGGAATGGCTGTGGGAGACAATGCTGAATAGCAGTCTGTTTGCAAGCTGTCTATGTTTCGAGGTTATGCGACCCCTGAGATCTTGCGGTTTAAGGGCAGAACATGCATCTGTGTGACAATGTGCTGTTGCTGTCATCACAATATAAACAGAACAACGATCAAATGCAATAAACTTTGGTAGAATACTGTCACCACAGCAGTTATAAGACTATTTTTAAAATCTCATATCTATTTCATACCCACATTAATTCACAATAAACAGCCTTTACTACCAGAGATTACCGCAGATAACTATACATATTATGTACATTTTTAATTAGATGATACAATGTTTTCTATAATTAAAGTGCATGTTGCATGCCCACAACTGTACATGTAAGGCCACTTTTTATTGTATCAACAACTGACACTCATCAAGCCCTGAGTGTACGCAAAAACTGAAAAGACACTGGCCAATAGGAAATGAAACCTAAAACCTGCTGAAAATGTCAAGTCAACTGCTTAAAACAAACCATCCTGCTTTTAGACTTTGTTTACATTTACTATATTAATAATGTTAGCTAATTATACATCTCTTGAAAGGGCTCAACGTTTAGTGTCAAAATATAATCTGTTTTATTATATAAATAAGCAAATGTAATTTTTCAGACAGTTATTGATCTATATTCTTTTAACATACTGTACACAAGAATTCCTGACAAACACAATAAACTATATTCATGCACATATACTAGAAGTTTCTTAGTTAAATAATGTCATGTAAAATAAGCCACAGTTTGAAATCCTTTATTTCTGTTTTTTTATGAATACATTTGCAAACATGGGAGAGTCAGAAATTACGCAAACTGGTTTTGGAAAAAAGGTTAATATTTTAATTACTTGAAATGTTAAACTTTATTGAAAAGTTTAAATTCATTTATTTCTATCACAGCAACTTTATTTTCTGCTGGCATCCTTATATCCGCACATCCATACAATAAAAAGAACATGTGGACATGAACATATTTTAAACTGTGAACTCATTTAAAACATAATATAATGGCTGAGAAGTTGAGTTGAAATTATATCCATGTTCAGTCTCTATGCATAAGCTGATTAACTTGACCCAGCGTTGAATTGGCTATTTGTGCACTGTGGAGGAAACTGGTTGTCTTGAGCTTCCATTTGCAAAATTTTCAAAATAATTTAAAATTTTCAAAGGGACAGACCAAGAAGCCTGAGGTAATAGAGTATTAAAATATACATGCTGCAACCTTTGTGAGCCAGCTGTATCAAACATTAAACATTTAAGTTCAACCCAAAATGAAAATTCTGTCATCGCTTATTCATTCTTATGTTGTTCCGAACCTTTATGCTTTTCTTTCTTTCAGTTGAGCAAAAAGTAAAATGTGTTTCCAGACTCCTCTTTACCACACAATGAAAGTGAATTGGTAGTGGAGCTGTGATGCTCCAAAATATGAGCAACAGCTATGTACTTGGGCTCTGTATTTTAGACTTCTGAAATTATATAGTGCACGCAAGAAATTATTTGTTAATTTGCAAAAAAAAAAAATTGCAAAACTGAAGTTGAGTAACTGAAGTTGAGTAACTGATGTTGTTACGCCGCAGGCGTATTTCGTGTTATGTTTCTGTCTGGTCCTGTTTTCCCCCGTCCTGTGTGATTTTTGGTTTAGTCCTGTTCATTTGGTTTTTCCCTGTTCTGTTTCATTAGTTGATTTTGTACACCTGTCGTTTTTCCAGCTGTCCTC
>JAUMHI010000033.1:9905327-9917166 GCA_032359435.1 Enteromius unitaeniatus | reverse complement strand
GCCATTCAGTCCTGTCACGCTGCATGAGCCGCAGCCAGAGCCTGTCACGCTGCCTGAGTCGTCTGCGCATCCAGTGCACCCTCCTGAGTCTCCAGTGCGCTCTCCTGAGTCGTCTGCGCATCCAGTGCGCCTTCCAGAATCGTCTGCGCATCCAGTGCGCCCTCCGGAGTCTCCAGTGCGCCCTCCTGAGTCTCCAGTGCGCTCTCCTGAACCGTCTGCGCATCCAGTGCGCCCTCCTGAGTCTCCAGTGCGCCCTCCTGAGTCGTCTGCGCATCCAGGGCGCCCTGTTGAGTCTGCCGCCCATTCAGTGCATCCTCCTGAGGATCCCCCGAGGAGCCTCCCCAAGAAAATTTTGGTTGGGGGCAGTAAGGGGTGGGTCTGGGAGAGGGTGGGCGGGATTGGGAGTTTTATGAGGACTATTAGTGAACTGCCACATCTGGTGCCCGAGCCACCGTGGTCTCCTAAGGCCCCTGATCCTGTGCCTCCAGAAACTGTCCAGCCTGGGTGGCCTGCTAAGGCCCCGGATCCTGTGCCTCCAGAGACTGTCCAGCCAGGGTGGCCTGCTAAGGCTCCGGATCCTGCTAAGCCCAGCCCTCCCTCCCCAGTGATGTGTCGGGCGTGTCTGGAAGCCACGCCTTAGTGGGGGGGCTATGTTACGCCGCAGGCGTATTTTGTGTTATGTTTCTGTCTGGTCCTGTTTTCCCCCGTCCTGTGTGATTTTTGGTTCAGTCCTGTTCATTTGGTTTTTCCCTGTTCTGTTTCATTAGTTGATTTTGTACACCTGTCGTTTTTCCAGCTGTCCTCACTTTAGCTCATTAGTTTTCCTGTATTTAAAGCCCTTTGTTTTTCAGTTCTGGTTATGTCGTGTTAATGTCTCATGGATGCCTGTGTTTTGTTGCTGCCTCGTCAGCATTTTCTGTATTCGTGTTTTGAGTTAAATTAAATGTTTGCAGTTGAGATCTCCCGTCTCCTCCACTCTCTGCCACGCCGAGAGGCGCGACTGCACACCACCCCGGCCACTTTGTGACAGATGTCACATGGACTATATATGTTTTTAATTTGTTTCTGGAGCTGGGATAATTTCAGTTGTAATGCTGTCTATGGAGGGTCAGATGACTCTTTGATATCATCAAAAATATCTTCATTTGTGTTCCGAAGAAGGGTTTTATGGGTTTGAAACTACATGAGGGTAATTAATGTCCAAATTTTGGGTGAACTAACCCTTTAACCCTTAAATCAATTATTTTTTGCCATTGACAATTTCATTTTTGGGTCTACAGTACCTGATATGTTATTAACAATTACAACATGATACAATAAAGCATATTTTCATATGCAGGAAGGGTGATCAACTGCTTCACCGCCATCAATACTTACACCCAGGTATATGAAGCATTTGACACATATTGGTTGCAAGTTGCTCTCATTACCAGCATCTTTATTAGTATTTTTATTACATGAATTTAAACTCCAACTGATTCATAAGCAGAAATTATCACTCCAACACCTGCCTGATGTCATTAACAACAGTTCTAGTCAAAGTAGCTTGAATGATGCATGTGCTAAAAAGTTCCTAAATTTTGGGGGAAATAGTTCTGACAAGCCTGTATGCATTTTAATATGGAAATTAACCAAAGAGTCCTGATTTCTCTCTCTCTCTCTCTTTTTTTTTTTTTTTTCTGGCTTCAGCCACAACATGTTGATTTTCATCAGTAGCTGTTAGCTAATCTAAAGAATCAAACTCAAAAGATTGTGAGAGAGTCTAACCTACATGCCACAGTTTTTAGCGCTGACTCTTTATCTTTGGTTTTGTAAATTCCCATGCATATCCCATACTATAATTACAGGAAGTTATTACAGTGTTTTACATCAGACTTAAGGCAGCTAGCGCCCATGGACTTCCTGCTCTCTCTTATCCTGGTAATAGTGATAGAGTGTGACATTAAAAGAACCACTTTGATGATGAAGTCATGGCCCTCCCATGACTGCTGCCGTTTCCAGCTGCTGGTAGCTAAACGTGACAAGCAACTCACTCATTCGTTCTCTCTCGAGCGACCACTATTCTACACACTGATGAAACTATGATGTATTGGGTGATATGTATTCAGTGCATGCTGCTTATGGTGACATGTTAACACATTAAACTTAAAAAATATCAATTTGTTTGCTCACCATGACTCATTTAGCAAACTTGGTGCTGTGTGGGAAATGTGGGTGAGCTTTTTTCTTCATTATAAAGCGCATGAAATTTTCAGACACATCTGATATGCGTCAATTAATATTCATGAATTATTGAAATACAGGCAGAGGAATTCGCCAAAGTGCATTGCGATGCAAATGGGGTAAGAGCATGGTTTTTCATGCACCACCGCTAAAAATAGATGATGTTCAGAGAGAGAGAGTAGGGCAGGAGAGGAGATGGAGGAGGAGTAGAGTGGTAAAAGAGAAAGGAGGAGGCAAAAAAATGAGAAGAGAGATTGAAAGGAAAAAGGGATAAAGGGGTTGAAGATGAAAAGAAAGATGGGAGTGGAAGAAAAAGAAATGGGAAAAAAACTATTTCTGAAAGATTGAAGCTCTTTTTCTTTCAGAGCTCTGATGGTTCCTCATTGTGGAGGGTTGGCTTTGTTACGCATATTACTCCAACTTAAAAAAAAAAAAAGATATAAGAAATGTAGTAGCAGCTCCACATCTAATAGAAAAGAATACTTTGCATATGGGTCAAACTTTTACATCCTACGACTTTTCAAATTGCAAATGAGACTGTAGCCCACAAGCTGATTGGAATGGTGCCCACCAAAAGCACAGAATCATTCCGCTATTTGATATGGTGCTGCCATTACTGGCTGTGGGAAATGCTTCCAGCGAACCAGTACAAACAGTATATTATTGTACTGCGTAATGTTTCTGGCCAAGATATTTTCAAACAAAAAAATAAATTTTTGATGCATCACAAACAGCTCCTGTTTTACACAATTTGCCACAATTATCATAAAAAATGTACATTCTTTCATTGTTTACTCAACCTCATGGAATCTGTGAAACATGAAATAATACATACATTTGGAAGCATTGCTCTTTTCATACACTTTCTCACCTACTACTGTTTGCTTTGTTCATCTTTTTGTGCTCTGTTAGTTTTTTTGTTGTTATGGGTGAAAACTGTTAAATACATAAGAGTCTGCTAAATGTAAAGCTTAAGTCAGACTTGTTTTATAAACTGCATCACCTGATTAATTTAAAAGGTCTGACTCAAATGACTGGTTTCTTTCATGTATCGAACATTGCTACTTCTTTCATGCGCTCACCAAGAAGAGGTTGAGGGCAGAAGATTTTCACTTTAAGATTTTACTTTTCCAACTTTCAGCCTTCTTTCAAAGATATATCACATCGCCTTGGAAGGTTTGAAATATAGCCCACTTTTGATACTGTTATCGTGCTTTTGCATATTTTTTGAAGGTTTTGAAACCTTAGTTCATTGGATTTTGCTTGCAAACATGAAAGGCTGTTTTCTTCTGTGTTGAAAGAAAGGAGTGAGCAACATGAGGCTGAGTAAATGATGACAGAACTTTCATTTCTTTGGTGAAAACTCGTTTAAGGCTTTATAACTTTACTTTAAGCAGGTTCAAGCATGTTCTCCATTCGCCATTGGTTGGTGAAATGGAAAGTCTCTCCCAGAAGTCAGGCTATTGGCTGAGCCAGTGCTGTATGTGTTGGGCTGATCAGCAATTTGAAACAAACAGAGTAATTGCAAAACAGCATTTTGAGGAAATCGGAATAGAATTGGCTCACTTGCTTGTCTCTGCATATTAAGTTGAGATATGAGAAAGCAGACTGCACACTAAAACTTTAGGTGTTTATAGAAGACCCATATTCAATACAGTATTTCCCCTTAGGAGTACCTCACTTCATATGAATATATTATAAATAACCATTCATGTTTGCTCTTTTCCCTTTGACTGGATTGTTTTTCCTTTGTAAGCATCTTTACGCTTCTCTTTTCTTTTCTCATTAATTTATCCCAGGTGTACCAAACACAACCAGATGGACAAAAATTGGCAGCTCTTAGTTGAGGCTTTTCATGCAATTAACCAAAACACTGAAGTGCATAGATAATAACAGAATCAATGCAGCTGCTTCATGCCCAATCTGTGATGAGTAGGATACTCATCTGATACCAACATACACTTTAAGTAGGCAGCACAATTGAAAATACTATCATGTTTCTGAAATGGGACTCATCCGAGGATAGCTCAAAGAGAACGGGCTAGATGATGACTGTGAGGAAGGCAGACCTCTTTAAAACGCTTGGTTGAACTTGTCTTTGTGTTAGATTGATTTAGACTGGAGAGATTAATGGAATTGTATTTTTCATTAGGCATGGTCCAGCCACTCCTGAACAATGTCACATCCAGGTGAACCCAAGATTACCAGGTAATTGAGATCATTTTCCCCTCGTACAGACAAAAGACCTTGCTTGTGTCCCTCTAATAAGTGTCATAATTTGTTTAAAAATGAATCTCCATAACTGTATTAGCATTCAGCTCTAAGGATGTTTTCTAAAATCGTATTTTCAGTTGAACAGAACAATAGCTAAGGTCAGTCATTTATTTATAAATAAATAAATTCCATTTCTAGGGATTTTAAATGGGGGGAAAATCTTTTCCTGAAATACACTGAACACAACCAACAGTCCTCTTTTATTAAATACATTTTGCAACCTCCTTTAGTCAACAGATCTGAGTGTTCACTTATAATGCCTGATGAGATTAGAGAACACCTGACAAGAGATCAGAAACCATTTCTTTATAACCCAATCTCTCTAGGTCCTTCAGATTCCCAGCTCTTCAGTTCACCCAATCATTTTCTATAGGGTTCAGGTCAAGGAACTGGGATGGCAAAAGCAAAAGTTTTTTTTGTTGTCAGTGAAAAACAGGCCCACAACATTGAAGATGGCATTAAAGATCTTACCCTTGTGTGCTATAAAATGTAAAATATGAATAGAGATATTTTACTACTTAGAAGGGTACCATTAATTGTGACCATTGTATATTGTAGTAAAATAATAATAATAATAAATAATTTAATTTAATATTTTATTTCAAATAAAGATTGGACTTCTGTATGTATCATATTCATTAAGGGTATCAACAGTTTAGTAAAAAAAAAACTGCAGTTTGATTGAGGATTCATTGGAATGCACAATGAAAAAAAATAACATGATTCTTGAGCAATGCTAAAAACGGACCTAAATGTTTTTGCAAATTAACTCTTCATATATAAACTAACTTTTTGTTATATAACACTAAAACTTAAAATTACAAATGACCTCAGACTTATTTGTGCACATACTTAATGCATGGACTTAAAGTCATTCTATCACAAGTGTCTGCTAATGAATATCTCTAAATGTAATCTGCAGACACTCTGCTGCACATGAACACTTGGAAAGTTAAGAGCCATCCAAGTTAATTACAGTCAGTGCTTGATTAGACAAGTGCACCACTCCACAAAATTATAGCGATATAGTGGCTCTAGCCATGTTATAGAAAGTGAAGTACAAATGAGTAAAGCCAGAAGATATGAAATGATTAAAACAGCACTTTTCTCTTATACACTACAGCATAAATACACTTTAGATTTTTAGATAGATTTTTCTCACTCTTAAAAAGACAAACTGATGAGATATTGGTAACACTTTATTATAACTACACACTGTGAATGATTAGTTAAGCATTAGTAAGCATTTATTTCATCCTTTATAAACCATTGTTCCAACATAATTATGCATTAGTAAACAGTTTACAAGTGCATCTATAAATGCCTTATTCTTGAGCATATATATAATGTTTAATATTTGTATTTTCATAGTTTATTAATGATCAGTTTATAATTTATTTTTTAATTATTACGTTATTTACAGACAGTTATTAAGGAGTTGTCTGTGTTTAATAAAACCATTTAGAAAGTTTAAGTAAATGTATTATTTAGACACATGATAGTAGTTGTTCATTGTGTTAATAAATGCTTTATTATCACATGTTCCTGCTGTAATTCATGATTAATTAAAGTAGTTTTAAAGCATTTAATAGTTGCCAGATGTCTGTTTTTGTGAGCTCATCTAAAGTGAGTACTATTTATACCTTGTAAAGCATATATAGAGCAGATGTAAAAGCAAGTTATGTTAAGTTAAAAAAACACAACACAGAGGGATACAGAAAACAAGACATATTTTTTCAAGATGTAAAAAAAAAATTAATTGTACAACTCTACACTTGATAAATGAAAAACAAACCTTCAATTTCATAGAAAATGAAAGTGTACAGTTGTATTTTATTTTTTTATTTTTTGCATCTTGAAATTAATATTTTTGTATCCTTCTGTGTTGTTTGTTTATTTCTTCTTTTAGGAAGATAACTGACCCTTTAAATCTCCTTTGTAAATTTAAATATGCTTAATTAATGATTCATAGTGTGTAGTTTTTATAAAGTGTTACCGAGATATTAAATTTCAAGAAGCAATGGAGGTTAAAATCTTACAAACAGATAAATGCAGACACACATCTTGTATTTCTAAAGCATATGCATTTGTATGTGCCAAAATAACAGTTTGAGCACACTCTTGATCACACTGTCATATTCATGAGGCAATATATAACACTTCTGATAAACAGCTTGTGTGCATGGAAGTAAAATCATCATGGAATTGCGTTCTGTACACATCAATAACTAAAATGAGAAACTTCATAATACTGTGTGTCTGTGAACACTGCAGGGTCTTTTAAAAAATCTCATATTCAAACTATTTTTTTCACCGAGGACAGTGGAGAAAATACCAAAAGTTACAGTTAATTTACAGTTAAAGTTGTAAATGGTTCTATATCTGTTTATTATTATTTTTTTTTTAATCATTATTCAGATTAATCACAAATGCCCTGGATCTTATTGTGAATCATATCTCCTCTCTATAGGAATGTTTGTGAATTGCCACTGAATTTTTGTGCCGTCCTTTATATAACTTCTACGTTTATTCTCCACAGGCTAATGGACTAATATAAAAGCCTACTTTAAGAGTGAAAGTCCTCATACAACAAAACAAATAAATAAAGGCATTTGAAAAGTAGCAAAAATAAATCTAGAGGACAAGGTACAAAGTTTCCAAGACACTTTTTTTTTTACTTCCACTAACTAAAATAAATAAATGTGTAGTTATTTTATTTC
Organism: Enteromius unitaeniatus; assembly: GCA_032359435.1. Classification (NCBI taxonomy): domain Eukaryota; kingdom Metazoa; phylum Chordata; class Actinopteri; order Cypriniformes; family Cyprinidae; genus Enteromius; species Enteromius unitaeniatus. Next base: position 9,909,949 of record JAUMHI010000033.1, on the reverse strand, counting down.
ATTTTAAATAATTAAATAGATCTATCAGAAGTAAAACAATGGCAAAGAAACCAAATGTATTTTTCTCTCCATTAACTGCTGAGAAAGTGTTTGTGTTTAAATGGAAAGTGTTCAAGCAATGGAAACCCCAAATGCTTTTTCCCAAATTATAGCCGTGATTGCTTGCAATATGCAAGATCGTCTCTGTGTGCTCGTGTGTGTGTATGTGTGTCAGCAAGAGTGGGTGGGTTGTAGTGGTGTTCATGGGGTGTATTGTTGGAGTCCTGCTGTTCTCCACCTGTCTTTGTTCTCTGTTGTGAAACATGAAGCCAAATCACTGCTGAACCTCGGAGCTCACAGCATGGCACACACACACACACACACACACACACACACAATCAGCTGATCAGTGTTTACTGTCTTAGTCTCAAGAAATACGAGCTGACACAAACACAAGGGCAGCAAAAATGTCCATATGAATTTCTTCCTCAATCATTCTTCATTCTTTTAGTTCATTTAAAACCACAAATATCATCAGGCCAGACATTAAAGATGACAGGCGTTCTGCTGATTCATGACAATCTAAGGACTGCTGCCAGCTGTACAACATTATGGGTTACACTGGTTTGTCAATAAGCCTGGATGGCATATAATTGCACCTGTTTGCTTCTTACATGCAGGTGCATGATCTAAGATTATCTTACTTACATATTGATTCCTGTTGGCTCTGTACTTAATGAGTTACCATTTGTAGTTTAGTGTTAATTTTTGCCTTTATTGCAAGAGGCTCTTGTTGATTTCTAAGTAATACAACGCATGTTCTTCCCAAAGGGAATAAATAAGGTTTATTCTGAGGTACAGTACGGCTGGGGATTGTTACTTGAAACATTTTGCATTATATGTTAGGTCTGCATATTTATTTTGACACCCATTTTAGCAGGTTATACTGTTTACACTGTGTGGAAGCACATTTTTGCCGCACACAGCACAATGAACTCAGCAGAAAATAAGGAGATGCACTGTAAACCTATTTATCAACACTGTCTTTTGCAATATATGCCTTTATAAAATAATAAAGTTATGGTGTGAGCTACACACTCACTGAAAGATGTCTTTCAGGCATAAAGCAATAACAAGCAAAAAACAACAACCACAACAACAAAAGTAAATCTGACTTAATCTTTGTGATTTCAGAAGGGTTGAATTATTAAATTGGTGATGATGGACAAATTTGACCAGCAATGCCTTTCTGGTAATGCTAGTTGACCAAATGAGGTTTGCTGGTCAATCTAGTTAAGAAAACTAGTACGTACAGACGCATAACAGCACCCACAACATATGCTGAAATTATATGATGTCTTTTCAAAAGGTTTAAAGATTTAAAATGCAATGTGGTGAAAATTGAAAAAATCATGTTTCCAATAAAGCCTGTTTACAGACTAAATAAAATAAATTAAGCAATAAATACATAATTGTGCCTTTTTATTTCACAATTCAGACTTTTTTCTTCTTTTTTTTCTCAGATAAAAGGTCAGAATTGTGAGACATAAATATAAAAATCAAAACGCAATATTCTGACAGTTTTCATAACTGACTAGTCAAACATTGACTTAAATTATATATATATTTATATATGTGTGTGTGTGTGTGTCTGTGTTTTATTTTTTATTTTTTATACCAAAAAAGTCCAATTACCCTTACTGCCTGGTGGAAACAATTTCTCTGCGTAGATAATTATCCAAATTATCTTTTGATACCATCTGACAGGATTAAACCTTAATTCAACTAAAATATAGTTGGAAATCTGCGGCGTATATATTAGCTGTGATACATGGACAATTAGAACGATTTGATTAATGGACAATGCAGAATCACTTTGTGAGAAGATGCAAAAATAACATTAAAATGTTAAGTGAGGAGGCTATAAAACAACCAACGATTAAAATGATTCAAAAGGCCGTGAGACTTATTTGACTAATTAATTGTCCAATTGACTCACACTAGTGAGCGCTGTTTACAGAGTTAAAAGGCCTAATTAAAATCTGGAGCTGATAATGAAGTGATTTAGAGAAGGATGTTGATTTAGGGATAACAGATTATGAGAACCACTTGAGAATGATGTCGATGTCTAAGGTTATATCCCTTCTGAGTTACATGAAAACAGTAGCATTTATTAATTAATGATAGAACAGGAATGGTAGATACGGTGTTTTTAATGCTCTGAAAACATCCACACATTCATAGCAGAAGGCACTGCATGGGCAGAGTCAGAGCAGTAAGTGTTAATATATAATTCATCTGCTCTGCTGCTGTTCTACAGCACTCTGACGTTCTGCTTTCTTCTGTCACACATTTCTAAGGGCAACTACCTCCTACAAATATTTCATCAGATGTTTTTTTTTTATTATTATTCTTTTTTCATGTAATATATCTGACTTTCACAAGAAACATAGAGAAAAACGTCTCAGGTTACGACTGTAACCCTAGTTCCTCGAAGAAACAAGACGCCGCATCCAGCAGACGCTATGGGGAACGCCTCCAGCGCTTACGGCTCTGAATGTATGTGAAATCAGACCAATGAAATCGGTCGATGTCCTGGTTGGTGACGTCACCCGCCGGGAAGCATATGAGCACATGGGATGCAACCGGCATTAGCTCTTTTGACAGGAAGCAAAGCCAGCAGGGATGCTGAGGGTGTGGCTGTTTAGACGCGGTGCCTCGTTCCTTCGAGGAACTAGGGTTACAGTCGTAACCTGAGACGTTCCACTTCAGGAACTCGAGCCGTGTCCAGCAGACGCTATGGGGAAGGAGATGTCTACGCTCCCACAGTCTCACGGCCCTGCCCAGTGTGTGTGCCTACTCACCAAGCACCACAGCACCGGGCGTGGCTCTTAGGTCCAAATTATAGAACCATATAAAGGTTTGAGGGGTAGACCACATATCTGCTCCAGAGAGACCCCTGAATGAAGGGATTTAGAGGCCGCCACCCCACGCGTTGAGTGAGCTCTGACCCCGAGCCTCAGCTGGAGGCCAGATGACTCGTACGCGGTATTGATAGCATCCACTATCCATCTGCTCACTGTCTGCTTGGTCGCTGCAAGCCCTCTTTTTGGCGGACCAAAGCAGACCAGGAGCTGCTCAGACCTGTGCTCACACTGGACATTTGCAGTTCAACTCCCGTTGGCCGGGCTCCCTAAAGGGAGGAGGGTTAAAAGCCTGCAGCACTACAGGCTGTGGTGTAAGTGTGAGGACCTTAGGGCTGTAACCCACTCAAGGGTACAGAAAGACCTTCGTCATGCCCGGGGCAAACTCGAGGTGGGAAGGAGCCACCGAAAGAGCATGGAGGTCCCCCACTCTCCTCAGAGAACATAGTGCAAGCAAAATAGAGATTTTAATAGTCAACATATGGTCAGAAACATATGGTCCTCTATGGGTTCGAAGGGCGGACTGCAGAGCGCTTGCAACACCACAGCCAGGTCCCAGATTGGCATCCTGGGACATGCTGGAGGCCTTTGAGGAAACATATAACAAGTGGGTCTTTCCCCACTGTATGTCCATTCACTGAGGCGTGGTAAGCCGAAATCACCGGCACATAGACCTTCCAGCACTGTACCGATCAGGCAGTAAACTGGATTCTGCTGATGTTCTCCGCACCAGGACACAAAGACATTCCACTTTAAGGCACATAGTTTCCTCATAGCTGGGGATCTGGAATGGAGGATGGTCTCCACAACCTTGATTGAGAGACCAGCTGCTATGAGCTGCGCCTTCTCAGGGGCCACACCCACAGCTTCCACAGTCTTTTTCTTTTACATCAGACAGGGTTAGCCAGTTAGCCATTGTTCTATAGCCATGCTCTTTCATGCTACAAACGTTTCCGTAGAAGTCTGTAGATAAATGAAAAAGCCTGGCTGAATATGGTTTGTTCCACGATCTCGACACCTCGATCCGTTTTGGATCTCCATTTTGAAGGTGGTGGCCGAGCCCACAGATCATCCAGTTTACTGGTGCGTGGCTCAGGTTTCACTTCATCGGGCCATTCCAACTTTAATTTAGCCACAGCCCTAGTCACCATCTCCACTAGCTCCTCGTACTGGATGCTTCTTCAACACCGTGCATCTCCTCATCCGCAGATGAAGAGAGCAACAACGCTGAGCCACCCTGAGAACGGGAAGGATCCACAATGCGTGCTTCCTCGGTCTCATGGGCAGCACCAGACCTGGCTGAGGAGGGCGAAAAGAGGGACTCATCCGTCTTCAAATCCTCCGTACCAGTGAGATCCCGCTGCGAAGCCCACATGCACTTTCTCCGCTCAGCCTCGGCACGAGCGGGTCAATCGCCCCAGGGAGTCTCAACGAAGGCTCCCTTCTCAAAGAGAGCCTCTCTGGATCTCAGTACGCGCACTGAGAGTTTCTCGCAGTGAGGGCAATCAGCTCCCTCGAGAGCTGACGCCACGTGCTCTGCACCCAAACAGTTGTATGCTTTGGGAAACACTGATCTGTTTGTTCACACACACACACTCACAGCACGCTTTGCTGAATGACAAAATGCTAATGCCTGTTGCATCCCATGTGCTCATATGCTTCCCGGCCAGTGACGTCACCACCTATGACGTCGGCCTATTTCATTGGTCTGATTTCACA
>JAUMHI010000033.1:9873257-9888444 GCA_032359435.1 Enteromius unitaeniatus | reverse complement strand
AGGACACCAGTTCCCCTTTTTATTTGGACACTTTTATTTCCCTGGACACTTTATTTTGTTGTATTTATTTAATAAAACAGCCTCTCCGAGGCATGATGTCATTCCCACTGTGTCTGTGTTGGCTCACTCACGACAATATTTATACACATTAAATAATTTAATAACTGACTGATTCAGACTCTGAATTCTGATTGCATGACTTAATAGCCAATGTAGGCCATAGACACCATTAACAGTGCATCACTTGAATTGCATACTGTATTCTAATTTTAATAAATACACTTAAAAATACGCCTAATAAATAAAGAGTTAAATCATATTTGAATTGCATATAATTTTTAATCTATTTGGATTACACAGCTGTAACAAACCAATAAACTTAATGTGATGAATATTAGTTAGTCATACATACATTAAAAAGTAAGGTTTCTGTAACTAAATGTGTTTTAAATATACAGTAACCGAGTTGATATATTCGGCATCAATACATCTCTAAACAATTCATATTTTTAACTGAAATGTACTTTTGCATGCATGCTTTCGCAATGAACTGATTAATGCGTATTTGAAATACGATTAAATAAAATCAATTAAATGCAAATATTAGGTGTCATTAAGTGCAAATATACAAATATGCATCACATTGTTTCTTGGTTTGTTAAAACCTAATCTAAATTAGCAAAACATTTTCAATTCAAATACATCTTGAATTTAGACCTAAATATATTTTAAGTATAATAAATTTTGATTAGTGTCTTATATTGCTCAAGGTACCATTTTATAACAGCAATAAGTCACCCATTTTTAAGGAGAAGGGAGATTAGATACTGCACACATTATGCCTAAGAACTTCTGTAACTGTGGCTTAATACATTTCATTGCTATACCTATTGTAGCTTATTTCTACATAGGTTGGTTTTGCTTATTTCTTTATGTTAGTTTATATTCAAAGCACACAATTGCTGGGACAACCCCTGTAGGGAATGACCTTGCTCAAGGGCACACTGGTGATTGAGATTGTTCAGTATATTTCCAATTCATAAATCGTCCCCACCAGGGATCAAAGTAGAACCCCTTTGTTTAACCACCCCGTAGCCTTTAGCCCCTAAGCTATCACCTCTGTCTTCCTTTCTCTTTGTCCCGAGCCTGTGCTGAAACAGCATTAACAGACTCTCAAAGAGCATCCGTCCTGAATGACAAACACATAGAAAAAGAAAAAAAAGTTAAGGAAGAGATTAAACCTAACATACATATTCCCATTATAATAATGTAATTTTGTCTCCATTTTGGGAACCATGTTCTTGAAGCATAAGTAAAATACAGTAATTCAACTTTCTCTATACATTCCAGTGCTATAGACTGGAAGTATCTGTGTATAAGGTCATTAATAAATGTACTCTGTGTGTGCGTTTGTTGTCTTAAAACAGATGGTTATCTGCATAATTCATATCGAGCATCTCTGCTATGTCTGGACACAGGAAGGTCAATCACAGTGTGGTCTTTGATTTGGCTGCTTGTTCTTATGGTTGGGGAATTTTCTGAATGTATAAGCAGTATTTAGACTAAAAAGGTGTCCTCAGGTCATGACCATTGAGACACGTCATGATTATTCATCCCTCTATCTGTGCATTTATAAATGTTTGCCCTGACCTTTCTTTAATATATATATATATATATCAGTATTTTACTGTCATGCTGAGATGCATTGCAAACTTTAAGATGTTTAAAATAGTACAGTATCTAGTACAGTATCTACAAAATACAATATTTACAAAAGATTTTTGTACAAGTTGGTATATTACTGTAACATTATACCAGACGAATCTGAAGCAGAACATGATTTTGCTGAGTTCGACGTGTCCCTGGGTTAACATCTTTGTTGACCCATGAACATCAATGTGATTAGCCAATCAGACTTGAAGAACCAGTTTATAGTTTTTGTGAAGTTTAGGCTTACAATCAATGTTTAGTGCTTGTACATGAATGAATGAATGACGCATTTATATAGCACTTTACTGTGTAAAGTGTGGGGGGGGAGTCTCTCCTCAACCTCAACAACCACCAGTGTGCAGCATCCACCTGGATGATGCGACGGCTGCCACAGGACAACGCCACTACACTACACACCAGCTACTGGTGGAGACGAGAGAGAGATACAGCCAAACAGTGGTTGAGGATTATTGGCAGGCCATGATAGACAAGGGCCAGTGGCCAGGACACCGGGGTTACACCCCTACTCTCTATGATGAGTGTCATGGGATTTTTAATGATCACCTCAGTTTAATGTCTCATCCGAAAGACGGTGCTCTTTTGAAAGCATAGTGTCCACATCAATATACTGGGGCATTAGGACCCACACAGACCACAAGGTAAACACCCCCTGCTGCCTCTCTAACACCTCTACCATCAACAACCTAGTTTTCCCAGGAGGTCTCCCATCCAGGTACTGTCCAGGCTCAACCCTGCTTAGCTTCAGTGGGCAACCAGGCTTGGGCTGCAGGGTGATATGGCTGTGGCTACGTCAGTGTCAGCCATCTATCATTTCCTCTGATTTTAGGCATCACTCATGGGTAGGGTTAGGTTAAGGTGTAGAGATATGGTCTAATTTTGGAATAGAATGTAGTTCCAGGTTCAACAAAATATGTTAATCCAGGAAAACAGCAAAATCAGGACGTGCCAAATAAGAAAGTCTGCTCACAGAAAACTATTTTAAATACATTTATTTTACATTTTATAATTCTTAATTCTATATATTAAAAAATACAATATTTCATCATTAAATATATATTTAACATTCAATGGTCGTGTTTTTTTCTATGGATTTACAGACACTTTTATAATACATCCTGAATTATAATTAGGCATATAGTTTTACATCTTCTTTATCCTTGACTAGAGGACAAATTAATGTATGTACAAAGTGGCACAGTTTGCACTACTCCCTCTAGATAATTACACAAGAACCTGCAATCAAAACAAACTCTTTGTATTGGGTAGGGGGGATCATGGGAAATGAAACAGACTGATGTGTGATGAGTGTGATGCCAGTGTGAATGTGGAACTAACACGCCGTGAACCATGTGAAGATATTCGGAAATAGGACTCTGTTGGGTACTGCAAAATGTTGAATGCAGTGTTGTGTGCGTGTGTGTGTGCGTGAAGTAGGGGACTGAGAACGTTAGTTTGCAATAGATAAATGATGAGAAAAGTGAGGCAAGAAAATTAATAGAAATACGTAACACAGACTTAAAACGATATGCTTTATGTAACACAGACTTAAAACTACATGCTTGGAATTGGCTGGTGAATTCTCTCTCTCGCTTTCTTTCTGTGTGTGTGTGTGTGTGTATTTGTGTGTTGAGGTCAACTTTATTTAGAGAGCAGGCAGACAGACGGCTGGAGCCAGTGAAGAGATTCTGGACTGAAGGGAAGGCCTGGAAATTTGATACAGACACACACACATCCCTCTGATTCCTGACCTGGATACAGAGTAACCCTTAGAAACCCTCAGACTAATGGTGGTTAGCTTTGATTAGGTGTGAAGGTTTTTGTGTAAGTGTGTGTTTGTCGGAAAGAAAATTAACAATCTGTACTGTTTTTTTTTTTTTTAGTGTTGCATAAAGTTCTCATTTGACACATTAAATGCACTTACTATAGTCATAACAGTAAACAATGAATAATTACATGCAAATGATACCAACACTTTTGTAATATAGTTCATGAATTAATATAAAAAAATACTAAAAGAAATACAATGTCACAACTACAAGATAGTTATAAAGTTATGTATGAACAGTCACAATTGTAAAATATAGAATCAGAATAGTTTCTCTTTTTTTGTTGTTGGAAAGATAAACATATCCAGGGATAGAATAATAAAGCCAGAGAACAGTATAAAAAGAATAGGTGCTTATTCATTATGTAAAAGCAGATCCACTCAAAACCTTTCTCAGCATGAGTAAATTGAGTTAGTATCTCATGTGCTCTTAATCAAGATACATCTTAGACAATAATAACATCATTAGCAGTTTATTTCAGGTCATGGGAGGCACCTGGTATCTCGCTGTGATCAGTAATTGGGTTATGAATGCACTGCTCTCAGGCTGTTTTTTTTCAAGATAAAAAGAACAAATCCTTTGGAACTACTCAAAGTAGCTACTGAGTGAAACTGAGTGAAAATTCTGCAGTTCAAATGCAACTTAGTTGTTCAGGGTTTTAATGATTCATTATAATAATAAAAAAAAATTAAATCTGACTTATGTTTAAAGATGTTAATAAAAATAAAAATAACAACTTAAAAAGAAATTTTGATCTGATGTGTAAGAGATACGTAAAAATAAATAAAGTATGTTTTATTTGACGTGCTATCCAAAATGTTTGGTGACAGAGCAGCAGTAATTTTGCAATGGTTACTTCAAGCAAATATGACACTATATGTATGGTTACGGTATTCATTTTTGTTTTCCAAAAGTTCCAAAATTTCTAATATATAACTATTTCATCACTTTGCTTACCTGCGTTTGTACAGTCCAGAGTAAATAGCAAAAAGTGACTTATTCACTTGTCTCAATTATAATTAAAAGAAAAAATAAGTGACTGTTGAATCATTCACTCAACTTATTTGTTCTGATTTGCGCTGATTCACTTAAGCCCAAACAAACATGGGGGGGTGGTTATATAAAGAATGAATGACTTACTGACTAACTGATTGAATGAATGAATGAATGAATGAATAAATCTGGAGATGTGCAACTCTTATTCCAAATAAGTCAAAATAAAATCAAATTCCAGTGGCAAAGCAAAAATGCACATTGTCAATATTATGTTTTAAATGCAAGTTACAGAACATTAACTTTCTTAACATGTACACTGACCCACTTATAGTCTTATTTGCATTCGCTAAGGATGTTCGCTAGTAAGACAGCCAAATCAATAAACAGTATTAGCTAATTTTCAGAATAGTGAACCAAAAAATGAGACATTATCCTTGATTTGAAAGTAATTCAGTAAGCACGGCACTAAAGCCCTCGATTACTTTAATCAATTGTTATTTGCTCTGTAATTAATAGGTTTAGCTAGCTTGTGAAATTTCAGTTGCAGATCCCTCCACTCTTCATTTGTTGCCTTCGGTTTTAGCTGGGCATTAGACAGAGTGCCGACTGTCACTCAGTTTCATGCTGTTAGCTTGTCAGCATGTGTCATACAGCATGGTGTAGCAGGGGAACTATCCAGGGGTGTGTGGGTTGGGGATTTCAGATCCAAATTTGGCCTTCAGAGGACTGTCAGTGAGTTATTGATCGCTTTTGTCCAATTTCTGAAGCAGGGCCTTCCAGCAGTGAATGAGACGTCTAACTGCCACACTGCGAGTGGATTTGGTGGCAAATGGAGAAGATAAGTCTAAATCTTGGGATCTGTTGGATCTTTCATATTGTCCATGTTCTACTCAAAAACGAAAACCATCATAGCATGAAGTGTGACATTTCATTGTTCTCTACTACATTGGTTTATTTAAACCACATAAAAAGACAGAGGCAAGAATAGGGAGGAGGGGGGAAAGACACATTAAAAAGAGACTAGCATCCACTACCAAAAAGTACTGTGATGCTATTGTGAGGGTAATATTATGGTACTTTAAAACATGGTAAAACCTGAATGACTTACAAGTTGATGTGCCATGATATTGACATGTATAAAATGGATGGTTAATATTAAAGCTAACTTTTAAATATTGCTTCCTGATAACAAGGATTAAAAACTTTTTGTGTGAAAAAGAAACTCAGTTGGCATGTGGCTAAACTAACTAACTAAACTAAAACTAAGTCAATAACCAACAGAAAGTACCTATATTGGTTGAAACATCACAGTTAAAAAATGTATGTACAGTAATGATCTCCTAGTGTCACGCCCCTGTCTGTGTTTGTATCTTTAGTTTAGTTTTGGTTTCGTTTCATGATTTCCTGTATGTCTATATTTGGTCATGTTCCTGTCCTTGTTTAGTTAATTAGTTACCCGATGCACCTGTGTTCCTCACCTGTCCTGATTTCTCCCTAATGTCCTCTTTTTTTAAAAGCCAGTTTAGTTTGTCTTGTCTTTTGTCTGTTAACAAGGTTATTTTGGTTGTGTTGTGTTTCATGTGATCTACGTTAGTAATTAAAGTCAAAGTTAAAATTGCCATGTTGAGTCTTCTGCCTTGTGTTGGATGAACAACCCTGACACCTAGCAGTTTTTAGTGTAGAATAAAAATTGATTTTTCTCTAAGCTCTGTCTGTAATCTTGCTTTTTTCATGGTGCTCATCACAACACATTCTGAGAGTTCTGTAAAAAATAAAATGCACGCAATTGATTTGATTTTTGGTAGGTGAGCCATTTTAAAAGGAAAAGCATAATTTTACCGCCTACTGGTGGGCAGCCTACTAAGTTTTGGAATGGAGCAGCAGTTATCTCCTGCTGTGAACACAAGTATTAGCCAAGAAAAAAAATGTATGCAATCCTGATCTGGGAGAGGAGAGACATATGTGTTTCTGTATACCTTCTACTTGCTGAAGTGCACTGGAAAATACAATATTTATTACGGCTTTAAGTGAAGTTCATTTAAATTAAAAGTTGTTATTTTAAAAGTCTAATAAATGTTAAAACTGACAGCTTTGAATTATGCTGTTGAATGACTATAGTCAATAATTAAATATTTTTCCCAAAGACATCTGTACAGTAGTATCGGTATCCGTGATACTCGCCTTCAGTCAGGAAAAATAATAATAATAAAAAATGAAATGCCACTGAACAAATCTTAAAATATATACTACCTTTTTGTTCCGTCTACATTACTTTAAAGATTGAATGTGAAATTATTTTAAAAAGTGCATTTAAAAACATGAATGTTAAGTCGGATTAATCGTTATAAGATTGAGACAACATGCGTTATTCTTTTTTTTTTCAATTGTCAGATGTATTGCATCCCTGGTAAATAAAAGATAAAACATATATTAAAAATAATAATAATGGTAGTGTAGGATTAAATAGTGTCTAAATATGTAGTCACAGCATTAGGATTCCGAAAAGTGGCAAATGGTTCTTAAAACTTGGAAAACTGTGAGAGGGGCCGGCATAAACAGAGCAGCTGACTAATATTCTGTTTGCGTTTGAGGGAGATAAATCTGCTACAGAGACAAACTCCTGATGATTCATGAACAGTGAGTGTTAATGTGTGTGTTTATAATGTCCCTCACACAAACCATAATGGCAGATTTAGCATGACAGATCTGTTGTTATCCGACTCCAGCTTCCATGTCAAATGAGGAAGCAAGTTTGCCACCACCAAAGACCACAGGCGTAAACAAAATGATTTAATTAACTGAAAACTTTAAAACTTTCCTCAAAGTTCTTTCTTGTTGATATACATGTGATTTTTCAAACTGATTTTTTTTTCAGTCATTCCTAGGGGTAAGCAATGACAAATCAGCAAATGTCTTTTGTTTTACACTGTGATATTCTTCTGAAAATTAACATTTTCTTCCTCTGAATAATTATGCAGTACTTTACTCATAACAATGTTATAAGGAGCCCCTAGATGAGTAATTGTTAACAGAAAATGGGTTGTTTTGTGTGAACGCAGTTGCTTTGGAATCCAGTGAACAGATTGCCATAGACAGAAGAACGGTCTGTGTATGAGTCAGCACTTCAACCATATTTTCATGGAGAAAAAAGTGTTTATATTGTCCTGAGATGCTATCTTTGAATTGATCATATTTAAGGGGCAGGATTATGCTAAAGTTGTCCATGTATATATACAAACTAACACATACACAACAGATACAGCATATGCACACACACTTGTGACAAATGGCATACACATTAGCTCTGTTCCAAAACCTAATGAGCTGTCTCACTGACTGCTGCCTACATAGACAGCAGACTTCTAAGGCAATATTCTAAACATCATTCAACTTCATAAGTCACTGCTTTGAAATGCTCTACAAAAGGAAGCATCTCTGCACAGCACTGTTGTGTGCTCTATCCACAAAATGATTTGATGGTAGCATGTTTCTAAGCCAACAGCATGATACACTAATGCTCTCAAACTAAAGTATAAAAATAGCTTACACAAATATTTTGGTGCATTTATTTATGCCATATTTAACATTTCTCTGTCATTTTGTATTTATTTTTCTGGAACAGCATCTTTCTCTTCTGAAATTCCTGTATATGCAATAATTTTGTGTGATAAACAGTTCAGTTCAAGCTGTTTTTGTACCAAGTACATGTGGCAGTACTGAGGAAGGGGGAAAATGTTGTAATTATGTTTGAGCGCACCCAAATGCAATCCGACTACGCCTCCCCGTAAAACGGGGAAATAACCCAAATAAGGGGCACAGGTCTGGAGGCTAAATTAATCAGAGAGACGTGTGGACGATGTACAAAAACATTTTATTTATTTCACAAAAGATAATTAAAATATTCAAATGGCAATCAATGTTGAATGTCAGATCACAATCAAACAGAGGAAGAGCTCTGTGCACTGGAAAAAATAAAGTATAAATTTAGAGAAAAAAAAAAGAAAGAAAACAAAATGAATGAAAGGCACAAGTTTTCCAAATGAAAACCCGATCTGTGAATCAGTGTAACCCACACACAGAAACGTGAACGCACACAACACTGCACTCCACACCACATGATTACACCACCACCAGTACTGCAAGCTAGCTAGCTAGCCTCCCAGCCTCAGGCCAGTGCCTAAAGTACACCAAAAGCAAACAAAACAGATTTCAATACAATAAAATAAATGTTTGCATCAAATTAACAGAAACATCTGTAAAGAAACAGAGTTACATCAAAAACTTAAACTAAAAATATATACAAACAGAAAACTGTAACCAAGACTATAAACACAACAGTCCAAACGCTCACTGAAGCAAGTCCTAGAGTCAGAGTTCTCCAACCGCAGCACCAGCAATGGTATAAAATGGTATAAACAATGTCTCAGATGTAAACCAGCCCTTTAAAAATAGTAGAGCAACTCAGAGCCGTTAATATATTCGGTGATCAAATAAGACAGCAGCAAGCACATGCACGGCTGAGATTCCGTTGGACAACGAATAACATTCAAAGATGAAAACGAAAAGAAAAACAATACAAGAAACCATAGGAAAAACAGTAGCGAGTCCTCCTTTAATGATGGATATAAACTCTTCCGCCTTACAGAAACACGTTGACGATCTGTGCAGACTCCAATCTGCCTTCACGGCCATCACAGACTCCCGCGGATCCCGATCCGCCGAATGCCGGTCCGTGTCCAGAAGTTTGGCCAGGAGCGCCGAGCCCGTCTTTTCCTGCAGATTCCAATCCGCTGAGCCCCACTCTGGATCTAGAGTGTGGGCATGAACTCTCGATCCAGTCACCCGTGGATTCCGGTCTGTAGTTTCCCACTCTGGATAAAGAGTGTGGATCCGATCTGTCGCAAATTTCCACTCTGGATGTAGAGTGGGAATCAGAAATGCCAGAGTAGATCCCACAGCTCCCAATCCGCAATCATCGGGTCCCAATCCCGAATCACAGCCAAGAGAGCCACTGTGATGTCCAGTATACGAGTTACGGCCAAGAGTATGATCCAAATCCCTGCGGATTGCAGTCCGCAGTTGTTGGGTCCAAGCCCCGAATCATGGCTAGGAGAGCCACTCTCAGGTCCGGTGTCCAAGTCACTGCCAGGAGAACCGTTGTCGGGTCTCAGCCTGAAAAGTCCCCAGACTGCTCCTCCCCTATGACACCACATTAAGAATTTTTTTTTTGGGGGGGTAGGTGTGTCTGGTTCATGATGGGGAGGGGTGGGATGTTAATCGAACCGCTGTGGCCATCTAAAGGTCTAGAATCGCCGTGGCCATACAAGGGCTTAGATCCGCCATTGCCGCCCAAGGGTCCAGATCCGCTGTGGCTGTCTAAAGGGCCAGATCCGCCTTGGCATCTCCCTGTCTACCCTGTCGGCATGAGGACACACCTTCCTGAGGGGGTGTTATGTAACATTGTCTGTCTGTCCTGTCATGTCATGATCATGTCCTGTTCAGGCATTGTTTTTTTTTGTTTTTTTCATTCTGTGTACACATGTTTTGCCTTGTTTATAGTCCTGACCCTTTTCATTAGTGTTTGATGTAGCCCAGCTGTGAGTCCCAGGTGTTTTGTGTTACCTACCTTGATTATGTTTGTATTTAATCCTTGTCCTTTTCAGTTTTCAGTGTCGATCATTATTGAATGTCATCGTGTGTCTACCTGCTGTCTCGGTCACTATATCCTGTGTGTTTCATTAAAACTATCATGTTTCATGGAATCCTTGCCTTCCCTGACCACCGAGAAGCACAGCTCACCATGACACCTATGCTGGCTGTGCACAGACACTATACAGTGGAGCATTTCTACTTTTGCAAGGACAGTCTGGCACTGCTGACTCACAATCTTTAAGCAAGTTACGTTTTCTTATTTAAAGAACCTGCTACTTACTATTCAAACGTGAGCTGTGAGCAGTGCTTATTGTTTGATTTTACTTTGATCACAAAAGTAGATGTGATTTTATGTTCATGAGGTTCATAAAAAGACAGAATTAAGTCATGATAATCAGTAATTACATCCCCACTGGATGCACCAAAAGCCTTGTTTGTAATGTGTTTCATTGTTTTGGTGTCATAACGTATCAGCTTCACGTTATGGTAAGGGGCGTAACATTTCCGCCACATGCTTGTGGTATTCGGCCAATCACAGTACACTGGATAGCTGGCCAATCAGAGCACACCTCACTTTTTTAGTACGATGAGCTTTGTGCAAATTGACCCGTTTCAGGATGCGTGGCTTAGAGGAAAAAACAAAAATGTACAGTATGTGGAAAATAATGTGTTTTTGCACCTTAAACCACATAAACACAATGCATTACACAAAATAATGTTATTTTTAGCAACATCA
The DNA here is from genome assembly GCA_032359435.1 of Enteromius unitaeniatus. NCBI lineage: Eukaryota > Metazoa > Chordata > Actinopteri > Cypriniformes > Cyprinidae > Enteromius > Enteromius unitaeniatus. The sequence goes on along the minus strand of JAUMHI010000033.1, from coordinate 9,877,503 downwards.
TATGACCTCTGTTATTTCTTATGAGTCAAGACATGACAAAAAGTACAAAAACAGTAAATGATTTATTGTGTTTGTGTGAATTGTGACATACATTCAATTTGATTGTAAAGAAGACACTTGGTTCTATCTATCATTCTATCCATCAGATGATTGGCATAAATCACCAGAGAGAAGTCTGCCAACTACAAATTACAGTGTAAACAACCAAATGTAACATATGCATGGATAAACTCACAATACAATTATTAAAATGTGTATAAAATATAGATTGGACGAATTTCCATTTCATGTGCCCTTTAAGATACATTAGTCAGTGAATAATGAATTACATTACTTTGAGTATGTTACTTAAAGCAAGCATTCCCTGGATTCAGAAGTCTTTGAATACAGCCTGTGAGTCATATGGATGACTTTTGTGATACTTTTACAGTTCTTTTTTGTACTGTTGGAGCTTGACAGCCTCAGTCCTCCTCCACTTTTTTATATTAAAACGAGTGGGCAGAATATTCTTCAAAAAACCTTTTGTTTTTTTCAGAATTAAAAAAAGTCATAGGGGTTTAGAAAGACATGGAATATAATGACAGAATTTTTCTTTTTTGGTGAAATGTACCTTTAAAATGTTGCAGCCATAGGTTTGAAACAGACATGTTGTGTAAACCTTGGTCTGTTTTTCATGCGTTACTGCTGGACCGAATACAGAGTCAGATGACAGAAATCTGAGCAATCCATCAGGCATTACGTACACACACTCAGAGGTGTTCTCATTAGTTATGCTCAATGGATGTAGTGATGGCATTATCTGCTAAAGAAGATGCTGTGCTGAGCTCATTTTAATATCTGATTAATGTATTAATCATTACAATCAGACCAGGGCACGACCCGAGATGCATGGCCTCTCAGAAATGATGAACCTGTGAGGGTGTGAAAAAAAAAAGATGTTCTTGCCCTATGGCTGAAGCTGTTGGATTAGATTTTTGCACAAAAATGTTCAGTCAAATGAAGAAAGCTATTGTATAAGTAATAGCCATAAGTACATCTCAACTTAAATGTAGGGAAAAAAACAAGAGAATATTAAAATGGCATCATAAAATCTCAAACATTTGTTTTGTTTTGTTTTTCTAATTTAAAAGAAATTTCTCTGGTTCAGTTAATGAATACTCACTTTAATAGTCTCTCTATCTATAGAATTGTAAAAAAGTTTCTCCAAAGTGAATTGAAAGTTACCTTTCATTCAGTGTGTAACACAGCTCTAAGTGAATGAAAATATCCTGCAAAGTTTTAAGTGCACCATTTATAAAGTCAATGTCTCTCAAAAGAAGAGTAGACTCTGAGTCAGTTGTTTTTAAAAAATAAGTCCCAAGCCATTTCATTTTGACATCAACATGACACATTAACATATTGCAAATCCACTTGTTGGCTTTTTTGCATTGGTCTGAATGAAAATGTTAATTCATTCTTTGTCACTAGGTGCCGCTTTTCTCTGTTTACGCTCTGTGTGTTATAATAAAAGCCTTGCATTTAAATCCGAACGCTTCCTCGACTTCCTGTACGTGACAATTTTAGAGCTTAAAAAGAGTTTATTATTCTGTTTAGTGTATAAGAAAGTGAAAGTGTTTTTTGAGTCGACCTGTTATTCGGGACTCCCAAAACCAAAATATGAACCATAATAGGGGCACTTTATTCAAAAATTAATAAAACAATAATAGCTAATTCTGCTATAGTTACAGTTGCTTAACATTATACAAAAAATTACACAAAATATCTGAGTTAAAAACAAAAGACTCAAAGCAGTAACAAATTCTGATTGGATGAGTCACATTTGGAGCTGCTATACACTAGCACACCTGTGAGTGCACATTAGTTTATTGCTATTACATCAAGTTGCTTGGCAACAATATATCCAAGGTTACACACCGGATGTGAGCAGCATGGCATCTCAAAACTAAATTTCTCTGTTCAAACACACACACACACACACACATATACATATATATATTATACACATACTGTATACATAGTCTTATATTGTGGGAGTTGATTCAAACTGCCTTAGTAAACACCTGAACATGAAAATGTCAATGTCAAACCATTGCAATTTTAAAGCTGGCTTTTGCTTTTATGTATTTATTTTTTCATTCACAAAACACCTGGATTTGAACGTGATGGCACAAACTGCATGAGAGACTCACAGCCAAGCTATTTCAATTTTGTCTTGTATTAAGATGCCCAGTAGTGCTATTATATTTCATAGAGGCGTGAACACACTCCAACAACACAATATCAGATATTATCAAACTTCACCATCTGCAATTAGTTCCACAGAATGGCTCATTTGGTTTCTCCCTGACAACCCATTAGAATCAGACCACTGTGATGGTGTTACAGATAGATTTCAGTTATCCTTAGAATGAGACACACACATACACAGACCATTCCAGCAGAATGTGAGTGCTGGCTAGACTCAAAACCAAATTCAATGCAATGTGTGCATGTGTGTATGAGAGACAGAGAAAGAGAGAGAGAGAAAGGTCTTGGAGGAAATCCAGTCCGGCAATATGTTTTGAGCCAAACAGATCCTTTGAAATGGACGATGGGATCAAAGCTTGGAAAAAGAGCACATTTCTCATTTTATTCATATGTTGTCAGCTAATAGTTATTAAATGTCTGATGAAGGAGACCTATTGAATATTTTGTGTCTCATGGTGATTTGCATTACAAATACTCTATCTACCGGTTTCAATCTGAAATATTAGTGTGATGAAAAGTGTAATAAAAAATGTATACAATTATTTTAACCATCAAAAAAGTTCTTAGAATTCATACTTAAATTCCAGGGCAAATAAGTATAAATCTTAACAATTATGAGTTGGACCTGTTTATAAAAAAAATCGAAAAAGAATCAAGGATAAGTTAAAAATAAATATTCAAAGATATTTTCAAGATGCATATTTAGAGTCTAGATCATTCTGTGGGTGTTGGGCTATGAATGTTTAATTTCCCAATTTCTTGTGAAGAGAAGAGACTCTCTAGCTTCATTACACCTGAATAAAATAATTCTTAGGTAAATAAAAAAGGTATAATAGTGAAAATGACAATCTGAGAGATTTGTGTGTCTAAGGATATCTAAACCTAATTTAATTTGATTTCAAGTACACTGTGTACCCATCATTTAGAACTCCTTAAAAAGGTTTAGTGAACAATTTTCTACTTATTATGAGAAACAATTTGATGTGAGTTTATTAGGTATGGTCTTTAGTTTTAAGAAAGTTCTTTAATTTTTGGAAACTTCTTTATGCAAACTTATACAAAAACAAACAGTACTCACTCATGAGAGTGATCGCTTGGTGACTGGACCAGCTCGCACACCGCATCTTAAGGTAAATCCATCTGTTATCTTCTTTGCTGAAGTCAGTGCTTTTTGTATTTTCTGTTCTTCCGCACTGAGCACGTGAGCTGTTGTGGGCATGTACATGTCATGTGCATCTCACGTGGAGATTGTAATGACAAAGCAAATGTAGCTCGTGGGTGTGGTCACATTAAAAAAATAATTAGATCAGATTGAGAAACTCAGTATAGTATTGGTTACTTACTCATTACTGTAACAAAGAATATTTGTTTTCAACATAACTTTCTATAGATATGTGTCTCACGTCTGTGTGTCAAGTTTTTGTGGAGTTTTAGTTCATTTTAGTGACAGCTTTTTTTTTTAAAACGGAGAGAACAATGAAAAATGGTGCACACTTTTTATTTTCGAGGGTTAACATTTGCTCACCAAAATTTATTTGATCAGAATTACAGTAGGCATTGTGATTTTTTTTCTTATATATATATATATATATATATATATATTAGGGCTGTCAAATGATTAAAATTTTTATTCAAATTAATCAGGATTTTCAGTGGATTAATCATGATTAATCACTATTTGCAACTACACCTGAATCCTAACCTTTTTTTTCTGAAATGCATACCAAAAGATAAATAACGGGACATAATTTTCATAATATGTCTGTTTATTAACACAGCCAAATAATGGTGGTTTAAATCAAGCTGAAACATACCATAATATTTGTCTTTGCAATGAGAACGATCTTTAATCTTTACGCCAGTTTCATTCACAAAGCTCCTCAGTTTTTAATATAGTCAGTATAAAAGACTTCAGTACCCTAGTGTCACTGATGCAATGTGCAGTTACTCCGAGGTAATTGTTGTCCCACTTTCCTGACAAATAATTCGTCACACTGCG
>JAUMHI010000033.1:9804455-9834523 GCA_032359435.1 Enteromius unitaeniatus | reverse complement strand
GTTCACTTCTCACTGCTGTGTGTGTGCACTTGGATGGGTTAAATACAGAGCACAAATTCCTAGTATGGGAAACCATGGCCACTTGTCACGTCATTTCATTTCATGTGCAAAAGCCACTTGTATAATTTAAACATTTGTTTAACAGAGTTGGAATGTAAGTCTGCAGGAAGGTATCTGAATATGAACAGTCTAAACTGCTTTCATTGAGAGAGAGAATAAATTTTTTACGTTTCATTATATTGTTTATCAAGTCATATTCTATAAACCAAATAACAAGCTGCTACAACACCTAAAAAAAAACCTGACTACTGCCCTATATTTTGCCATATTACCAATATGAAAACAAGAAATTATATTCTATTGTCTGTAGTACTTGCAGTTACAAAAGAAATACAGTGAATGAAAAAGATAGTGGTTTTACTAATCAATGCAAACTGTCCAACATTTTCTTTAATGTGTCATCACTAGCATCTGAAACATCAAGGGAATTATACAGCGGCAGAGAGAAAAGGCTGCATTGCATTAGACCAAGAGCATGGTGGGCTAGTAAGTAAATTATACAAGTGGCTTTTGCACATCATCAGTGTTGAACAAATCTCCAGAATTTAATTCAGTTCATATTCTCACTGAAGCATGAATTTATTTCATGCCTACTGGCTGTGTTATTTCCTGTGCTGTGTGTGATTTGTGTCACAGCTGAAATGCGATCAGAAGAGCTCTCTGGAAGCCCTTCATAATAAGAGGCGTCCTGGGCTGTTCCTTGCCACGGTGAAGGATCATCTCCGGCCCTCTTCACACACAACGTTCCCGGAACAATCCACACTCCTGGGTATTAATCAGCTGCTCCTGTCCTAGCCACAGCACAATCTTAAATAAATCCACCATCCACTCATTATAATGAAAAGAAAGAAGGAATAAAGAGAAAGAGGACAGTCAATTCAAAACTCTGTGTGGCCTCTCATCAAAATCTAATGTACTGTAGTCTTAAAGAGTTATACATGAATGAATAATATAACTAATGATAATATCTATCTATAAATCGATCTAATGTTGTCTATCTATAAATAGATCAATATCTCTTTTGGTCAAACATTTGAAATAAGCGCGAGTTTGATAACTGATCTCTGTATTAATTTCCTCTGCGTTTGAGTAGTAGACCATATGACATTTTAATGTTTTAATGAAGTCTCGAACATGAATCACCACTATTACAGGCTGCCCTTCCTTGACTAATATAGGTCACTAATTAAATTTTATCCCTTTAGTTCAGAGCAAATGAAAACGCTCTTTTAATGGAGCCCATTATTTTACAACAAGATATGCTAATATGCATGACCATATCACTTTTTTCCACCTTTGTTTCATTTGAAAATGGATTCATTTGATGATGGGTTTGATTGCACGTTAAAGGGCAGCTCTTTAGTAAGAAGAGCCCAGAGACAACGAGAAGTGCGTTTCATTGTCTTTCTCTCAAAAGCAATCATCTAGATATGATACTATTCATAAGAGATTTGACAGCCATCCTGAATGACATCATGTTACCCACAGTTCCTTGTGTTTTGATGGAAACAGGATGCAATTAAGCTATTAAAATGGAGCTATTAAAAATGATAGAGCAATGTGCCGGTTTGGATTTGAATTGCTGAGTTCATCTTGTGACATAGCCTTCTTTACAAGAAAACGCAATGTAATTTAAACAATTTGCATTTATAACTTTGAATGAAGAGAAGACAACAAATAAACATAGTCATCCGTAAAAGAAAAAAAAAATCTATTTGGCTTGGTGAAATGGATGTGAACTTTGCAAATACTTGCTTAAAGGCAATATACATTCTCACGGCCAGATGTGCAGCATGTCTATTAGCTACCTCAGATAAAACATATATAATAATTCCCACGATCCCCCAGTTTAACTGCAGAGTTTCCATGTTAATTAGAGAAATGTGAGTCATATTCTTTCCTCAACATGTTATTCTGAATCTCTCTCTCTTTCTTCCCCTCTGGCCTTTAGCATAATGTGTTGGTGTTCCACACACACATATGCGTTTGGCACATACTCATTTTCTGTCTCTATGTTATCTCTTAATTGCTTTTACTTTCTCACAGCATATGTGTGTGTGTGTGTGTGTGTGTGTGTGTGTGTGCGTGCATTCTCACACATTCTTGGAAATATTTGCCTTCTTCGTGTCAGGATGGCTGCAATTCACCACATGTGTCTCCATTCACCACCCTTTTCTGTCTTCTAAATGTGTCATCATCTTTAATTATTCCTCCTGATTTTTCTCCCTCAACTATGGCATATAATTGACTTATGAAGTCCATTAAAGGAAAGTACTATTGCATGTTAACTAAGATGAATGAGCAGAAAACATAACATATAGATGGTTTAATTCATTTAAATCATTTAGTATTGTCAGTATTTTTTGTGGATGATTTGGTTGATTGGTTGAAGTTTTTAACTGTATGTGGAAGCTCAAAACTGTCAGGCTTAAACTCTGATTACTGATTACCTATTGTTATGAAGAAACCATTTTATGTTTTCTGAGATAAATGAATGAGGCTGTTATATATTTATTATAGTTATTTGCCTTGATACACATCCTTGTACCAAGCAACTAAGGGACAATCTGAAAGGGACCCATGTGCTTTGTAAACTTGCCCTGTTTCAGGGACAGAGGAATTTCTGCTGTATGGTTATTCATTCTTGGGGTCATTCTGTTCCGTTTGATGTGGGTCAGAAACTGATGGAGTTCTTGCATGAGAATCATTCTGATTATTGTGACACTGCCACTGAGCATTTGCAGAGGTTCAAACGTTCGCATGAGAGTAGGAAGGAGGGCACGAGGAAGGGTAAAAAGAGAAGCCCAGAGCTTTGGGCCCTCTATATCACACACTAGTCAAACTCTTATCATCCTCACCGCCTTTGATGTGTGTGTGTGTGTGCATGAAGGTCATTTTTGAAAGCTTGCCAGGTACTTCACAACAGTTTAACCCAAGGTTCACCAGCAAACCAGCTTCCACAAACCTGAAGCAAAGGCCTGAAAAAGCCCACCAGAGAAGAGCAAAAAAATGAGTCTTCATTTATTTTGATTCATGCTTAAAGTGTCAAATTTGGCCCTCCAAGTCTTCCTGGATTGTTCGCCAGAACAATTGTTCAGAACTCACTGGAGATCTGTCTAAATGAACACCAATTCAATTCCTGAACCTGAAGTAAAAATTAATTAAGATACAAAAGTGTATATATATAGCAAGGAATTACATTAATCAAAAGAGACAGCACATGTTTGTTACAAAAAATATATATTTTAACTAATGCAAAAAGTATTTAAGCAACAAGTTGTGATAAATGTTTATCAAGCTTAAAACTACCACATTACAATGATTTCTGAAACTGACAATTCAGCTTAAAAAAATCACTTAAAATCACAATAGATAAGTCTTTTTAAATAGTAATAATATTCCAATACGCTTTCTTAATGAAACAACACTCACCAGAAATTACATACTGCAGTATACTTTATACCAAAAGTAACCTATTTAATCAATATCTCAGGATATTTCACAAAATTACTGTTTTACTGGAAGTGAAATAATGTTACAACTAACTGACATATTAAGTACGCTTTGCCCAGTCCTTCAATCTTCTTCTCTTCCTTGCTTTTAATAAACACAGTATCAATGTGTGTGTGTATCAATTATGTGGACCATAATTCCACAGCATAATACTAGTATATTTTGACCTTGTGGGGACATTTTTAGGTGCCCATGGTGGAAAAAACTTAGGGGTAGGGTTTGTACAGTGAAAAAACCATAACGCCTATGGAACATCTCCACACAAAAAAAAAGAAAGAAAAGAAAAGAAAACAATATGTGTCTTTCTAACATTTTGTTTAGGCAAAGACTTCCTGCAGTGACTTCTTCTTCTTGCAGTCTTCCCCATAGTGACCACTATGGCCAGTCAGAGATGCACTTTTCCTCCCTATTGGCAACAGACCATACCACAACTAAATAAATCTGTCTATTTATATGGCGCCACAACTCCTTATCCCAGCTTTCGCTGACCGCCCAAATACAATTAGGTTCTTTCCTATTTGGCAAAACTAAATTTTACATTCTGCTGCGCCAGATTCTGTACTAATTCTAATAAAAGCACTGGTGTGTTTAATGGACCACAGACTAAAAGGGTATGTTGGCAGACTAGAATCCTACAGCTGGAGCTTTGATTCTGGTAACTTTTTTGTGCAGCTTATTTTAACCAAGAATCCATGTGTTAAGAAACCAATTCCAGTTTGTCTGAGTACGAAGCTAATTTCTACCTAATGTTCTGCCAGGATTAAGAGTATACTGTATACTCCAGTATTCATGCTTTATCTTACTGAAATCAAATTGCATTCAATGCACATTTACATTCATTCATCAACCATAAAAGAAAAAATGAGTAAAAAAAAGAAGCAAGTTCTCATGGTAAATCACATACTTTTTTTCAAAGGTGCCATAACTGAAAGTAGCAGTGCCAAAGAAAACTTGAAAAGCAAATTATGTCCCTTTTGTTCCTCCAGAACAAAACTTTCAAGACAAAAGCCATTTAGATGATGCATTCCATTTCAACTAAGAGCCGTGATAATGAAAAGAGATAATAATATATCAGACACATCAGTAACTTGGCCCTTTTACATAGAGCACATTGCTCATTAACTCTCTATAGCTCTTCATTTGAAACCTGATATAGCTCTTTCAATTTATTATTCACTCTTTATCTCATCTGTATTTCATCACTGTGTACTCAAATCCTGCAACTTATATATCTGCAATTCAATACACTTTGTTAATAAGCACTTAGACCAGAAATGATATACTGCAGTATACTTTATACCAAATCTCCTTCTAAATCCTTTAGCTATGTAATCAATAGCTTGAAGACCTCACAGTTTCAAAGTTAATATGCACATTCTCATTGATAAGATAACATTGTGCTGCATGATCTCAGTTAATTCTTTATCGGTTCTGTGCATGAACAACAAAAGCAGCAGTGTGTTTACCTGGTTTCCAAGGCTGTTATAAAATGTAGCTTTGCTTCTTCTGTAAAAGGGTAGAACAAACCCAGTGGTGCTGCTTGGGAACTGCCTGATCAAACATGTACATATTTATTTAAGATGAAAGGAAATAGTTATTGGTCTGTGATTAGATTAGCACTGTTTATAAATGTAATAATTTCATTTTATATTACATGTCTTATCGCATAAATCTTTATTACCTAAAGTGTCATTCTATCACATTACAATGACCAAATGTAGAATTTACAATTAGCTTTCCAACCTCTAAACCACGTACACTCTTACGAAAATTCTTATTTAGTATTATGTTTATGTTGGTGTATCTAGCCTAGTTCTGACCAATGGTAGGCTGTAGTTCATTTAAAGGTACCGTATGTAAGAAATGTATTGTAATAATCATAAAATGTCTCTGTTATGTTCAACAGGCATTAAGAAAACATGTTAATTAAAATACTCATATCGCCGACAGTAGTAGTACAGCCTGGATAAGACTTTATCTGAGGTGAACATCAAATTTATCATGCTTACATTCTATTCATTATACTTAATACTTTCAGTGTTCACAATATAGATTTGTGCATATTAAGACCACAGATTGTTCTGATTTAGAAAATACAACCACATTGAATTACCAGGCTCTGTCAAATTCAGTTATTCAGTCTTTGGATAGATTTACAGATTTACCAATCTTATTAATTGGTTGAATTAATCATTTAAAGATAAATATATTACCTATTTCAAATATCCATCTGTGCCCCCTTATCTTCATTCTCCACCAGCTCGAGGGAAATGTTTATTCAGTTTATTTGGAATAATAAACACCCAAGAGTGCAGATATATTTGCTGTACTTACCATATGAAAGAAGAAGACTGAAATTGTCAAATGGTATTATAGGATATCTAATTTAATGCTGATATTATTTCATCCAAATCCTCCTCTTAAATGGCTATAAATAGAAAACTGATTTCTGAAATCAAATATTAAAAAAAACTTTGCAATATCATATGCAATCCAGGATTCAGGCTTCCGACTGTGACCTGCAGTATAAAAATAATGTTTTGGATTCATTGTTGATATTTCTAACAACTTCAATTTCAAAATTCCTAATATGCATGCAACTAAAATCACCCAACAGAAACCGTTTTAAAGTAGCCAAATTCTACTGGTAAACTACTAATTTGGCGATTAACATATTCAGGTCCTGTTTTGCTCATGCAGTGTTCTGTGTGAGCAGAACGCTAACATATTTTATGTTTAAAGTTTGTAATTGTCCTACATATTTGTGATGAAAACTCATTTTATAAAGTAATAGTCAGCTGTTATTAATCTTAAAGACTATATTTTATGCTAGTAATTTTTATGCATCCAGATGGCCTCAAATATATTACAATAATGCCTTCCTCAAAACAGTACACTCATGAAAGTAGATAATAGAGCAGCCCTCTGTTCTGAAATTAATCATTATTGCGCATTACACTCTGAGCCTAATCAACTGATTCAAAATAAATAGGGGTTTCGGGAATTTCATCTCCAGAGCTCTCTATGCAAGTGCTTCCTGCCTCCTTCATTTGACTTTACAATGGTGCTCTCTCCTAAGCCAGTAAAATAACATAAATATCTCCCCTTTCACCTCATCGCTCTTTCTTTCTCTCGAGACCTGACTGAGAATGCAGTTTTCAAGCCGTATGTTGAATAAGAATTGATTTTCTTTCTTTTTTTTCTTTTTTTTGTAGAGCATAGGTTGCTGTACATGAGCTGGATTATTGTTTCAGAGTTGTAAAAGTAGATTTAAAAAGGGTAAAACTGTAAGAACTCAACAAAGTCAATTAATCATCAGTCAAAATAAGATACTGTAGCTTTTGAGCTAACAAATATCCAAGGAGGCAGGATGCAACTGAACTTAGTGGTTTAATTTTGTTTTTCTATTAGAAAAGCACGCCAGAACAGTCCGTGCACAATAACCCTCTTTCTTAAAGGGGAACAATCTCATAATCATGCATGTATATGTCGGTGCTGTGTGAATTGTGTTTGGTACTTACGAATGTCTGAGATGAATCTGCCCCTACAATACTGCAATTAGAATTTTACTGTGAAATCATTGAACATTCATTCTGTCACAACAAACTACTGTAAGCGTGCCACGTTATAATAGTTGTATAATAGTAATAACTATAATTATTTAAAAAGAAATGCTACTACTACTAATGGTCCTAACTTAATTATTTTTGATGTATGTACATTGTAGTTAGGGCCATCTAAAATAAAGTGGGAACATAATAATAATCATCATTATCATTATAGTAACCATATGACTTTTACAAAAGTAGGACAGACAGAAAATTTGGGAACAGCCTTCATGACCATATCTTGGTAAATAGAAAACACTGGAATGACTTCTAGGGTCAAATTAAGGCAGACAGGACATTCTGAGATGACTTCTTGGTTGTATCTGGCCAAACAGAAAGTTCAGGGGGGGAAATTCAATTCTATAGGAGTGCTATAGCAGTGAGTGGTCCAAACACACATTATAGCCAAAGGGAAATAGGGAAAGCTATCAGTTATAGCAGGATCTCTGAATTCACCAGTCATTGAACTATCTGACCTGAAGTTCATGACATCAGGAGACTCGTTGTCTTTATGATAGCAGGAGACTTTGAGTTGGTGGCCCTTTTGGCTGATGATTCTAGCGGTAGAACTATAACTGTTACAGGTACAAACTCTCCAGTGGACTGAGGTCTGAAGGGAATTCTTACATTGACTCTGGGAAATTTGGAACAAACTAACAGGTGGGAATGGTGTCTTGAACAAATTCCACGGTTAGAGCAGGCCAATACAGACTCAGCGACCGAAGTAGGCTTGTTACTGACTTCTGGGGCTGGAATAAACTCAGGACTGAGCTCTTGGCCTAGAGTGAACTCAGCACAGAACTTAGGGGATGGAGCCGACAATGGACTGGGTTCTAAGGATGGAGTTGACATTAGACTAAACTCATGGGCTGGAGCCAACATTGGACTGGGCTCAGGGGCTGAGCAGGCAATGGGCTTTGGTCATGGAACAGAGCTGTAGAGAACTCTGTTTTAGCAAACCTTGGACAGGGCTGACATTCTGAATCTGACTTTGGAGCGGGTTCTAGACATGAGGATCAGAGGGTGCTGACCAGACGGACATACAGTAATAGGTGGATACACAGCTTTTGTCACTAGCCTAGCACTGTTGGATGCATTCTTCCGCTCCAGGGGAAAGGCTGGGGATGCTGTGTTGGTGGCAATGATGGTTGGTGGCAGCTCTTTGATTAGAACAGACTTGATGGTGGAATCAGGACAAGCAGAGACAAGGGAACATGTGATGGTTTCTCTGTATTCTTGGGATGATGAAACTGATGGTCCAACAGTAAATACAGTACCACAGAACAAGTTCCAAGTGTCTCACGTCCATCTATCCCTGCCAACATTTGTCTTTAAAGCAGGATACGATCAATCTATGTCATTACATGACAGTACTCCAGGGGTTCCTGTACGAATTCGTCTAGCTTCCTTTCGTCTTGAAGTACAGTACTATGCAAAGAAAAGCCCAAGGTTAAAAAAAATAAAAACTCCCACTGAGTCCATCTGTCGATTTGGTCTGGTCTTCTGTTACAAAAACAGACTGAGTAATAATAAACAGCATAGGTTAATTCAGCAGATGCAACAGAATAACACGGATTATACTTAAACTGTAACAGTTCCTTTCCTTGCAGGTGAACCGGACAGGATTGAAGACGGACAAAGGAGTAGAAGGATGGACACTAGATAGCTATTGAGTCACAAAAGGGAACAACAAAACCAGAAAATTAAGAGATGAAGGGTGACTGCTAAGATTAGGATCTTAATGATATGTATAATCCATTACAGGTGAGGTGATGGCTGACCAGTGCTGCAAGAGGGATGCTGGGAAATGCATTTCTTAGGTGTCAGGGTTGGTGACATGAACATAAATTTACTTGTAATTATTTTACAATACTGAAGTTGTGTTGCTATGGAAACAGGAATCTCACACACTCCCATTGAGCACAGTAAATTACGTAATCAAACAAGTCTGACTCTCAGCTTTGCTGTCTCGGTTGTTATGGTCTATATTTTTACTATTATACCAAAATATAAAGAAATCGAGAAACGCAGTTTTTTTTTTAAATGCTGTATTAAATATTATCTCATATATATTATATAGAATATATATATAGTGATGGAAAAATACCCAAGCCGCGGGTATCTATTTTTACAACTTGCCCCGCCCAGCCCCGCACCCGCTACCTTTAAATAGACATACTATAGGCATTGTAATTCAAACGAAAACAGCCTTTATTTAAGCCTGAAAGTGCTTGGAAACATCGCCCTGTTACAACATATGATTATGAACATGAACGATAAATCAGGTTATATTAATAACAAGATAATTCAACACATATTATACATTTACAAAGCAGCGGTTTTTTTTTTCTTTTTTCATTTATCACATGGAAATGTTCATGTAGGATTTTTACGTTCGCTATGCAAAAAAAGAAAGGCATCCGCTGTACCGGGGTTTAATTTATTCGCCTGGACTCCAGCACCCGGCCAGCAGAGCTGAATGTGTGCTCGCTTAATATGCTTGTGGCTGGCAGCGGTAGCTGCTTGGCGCTTCCATGACTTGTCACGTGACGTAACCTTATCAAAGAATCTAATAAAATATGAAATAGATATTCCCAAATATTTATTTTGCACGCAACATACATGGATTTTTAAATAAAGCAAATAAAGTGATCATTAAAGCTATAAATTATAGATTAATGATAGATCTTTTTTTTTTCATTACAAATATTTAGCTTTGGGAGTTACTTACATTACTTGTAGCTTATTGCATTTCACTGCAGAGGGTAGCCAGGAAAATACTGTTTAAAATCACAGTTTTACCGTGAAAAAAAACATAGATAAAGATTAGATGAGAATCAAGTTAAAAAGCAAGAGAATGAAAGGTAAGGACAGCATAATATGATGCAATGTGTGGTAAAGGCTAGATAATTTATACTTGTGCACAGATTTATCTTTTATGTCAACACATGTGCATGTTGTTACGTCCTTCTTGATTTATTTGTTTGTTTTGGGGGATGTTTTGTATATTTCTGTGCAGGTTGAAGCAGATTGGTTCCTGTACCTGAATTGACCCTGTCTGGTCAGCTGACTCCCGGCTACCTATAAAGACTCCACCCTCACTTCCTGCATTAGCATTTTGCTTATTTGTATTGCTACGCTACCATTGCTGCTAGTTAGCTACCTGTGTTAGAAAGATTGTGAATCGGTGTATACATTTGAGTCTGTTACAGTGTGAGTTTGTTTGACTGTTGTTGGTGCCTTTGTATTACTCTGACCTCTGCCTGTTAGACTTTGATTCTGCATTTCCCTCATTGGATTTGTTTGCTGTCCTGTAAATAGCTGTATATATTACTGGGGAGGTAGGGAGACCAATGCCATTTTTGTTTGTCTCATTTATTTCCTTTTCTTTTCTTTTTTTTTTAAATAGGTCACTTAGAAGCATATAACTTGTTAATAGTTTTGTTTGTTATTTTGGCCTGGTCAGTTCCTGAAGAGATATTTTCCCCATCTGTGTAACTCTAATAACTATTTTCATTAAAAACATTGTTTATTAATTTATTTTCCTGGATCCTCATAATTTCTTTCATGTCGCGCCCTCAACCTAGAAGGGGGCGTAACAATGTACACAATTGTTTGCTTACACACACACACATGCAAACTGCCAGGGAAATGTATAATAGAATAATTAAATTCAAATCACTGACACAAAACACCTTTCTTTGAATAGTTTTTCCATGGTTGTGAAGAAACATACACACACTATAGATATTATAAATTAAGATTTCTCTGCTGCACGAAATAGTAAAAGATAAAAAAGACTGCTGAATGTATGTGGGTTTAGGGAAGCATGTGGTTTATAGAAAGAAAGAAGAGTTTTAAAGGAAAGGGTGCTGGGATAAGATAAAGCTTTGCACAATGATTTGTAGTTTTCAGATTTTCAGGCCTCTAAAGGTATTCGGAAACATATTTTCAGGACCGTACATGGATATTTTGTTCTACTGTATTTCCATTCGGCTTGGGTTGAATCTATGTTATTTCAATCCACTGCTGGAGATAAAGCCGTGCCGTCTAAGACATTTTGGAGGGTTTTTAATCTGTCAGAGCGTGTTCTCTCTTCTGCTTGTCGAATTATCCAGGTACAAAAATAACAGCTTCAAAATGCATGCCATGAAAACAGCACTTTAAGATTAAAGCATATCTTTTTTCCATGCAAAATAAGGTGATAGATGTGTCATGTTTAGAAACTAAAGATATAAATGGACAGTTATAGAAAATAATATTTTATAAGGGCTCTCTTATTGCCTGCCCCTTACTAAAACTTGTTGTCAGGCAATTTCAGTCCACTGAGAGGTCTTTCATGTCATTTGTTTGATGTAATGTTTAGGAGGGCGAAAGGCATGTTAATGTGACAGCTATGTGTGTGTGAATGAGACAGAAAGAAAGAGAGAAAAGCCTCATTAGAGTTGTCCACAGCCATTTGAAGGGGATGGATTGAAATTCATACAGAAGGACAGAGGTAGAGAGGGAAGAGAAATTTTGAGTAGCAGAGATGCTCTTTAAGCTAAAAAATCCCCTCCACACTGCAGGACATCACAGAAAGATGCTCACCTCCTCGTCTGTCAGATACATTCGTCTCACGACTGCACTTCTGGTTTACTCATTATGAACCTGCTTGCTGGGTGGCTGGATAATTACCGTGAAAATATAAATGTGCATTTTTTTTCAGTGCAGAGTCTGTTTTACCTAGTCAAGTTTTCAAATGCTTTGTGGCATCTAGGGGCTGATAAGATGCTCACCGAGTCTATTTCAAGGTAGAAAATATTAGTAGGATACAATTTAATTTATGAACAATTTAATAACGTTTCTGTTTTTTAACTATAAATTTATCCCTGTTTAGACAACATGGATTTTCAGCACTTCTCCAGTCTTCACTGTCACATGATCCTTCAGAAATAATATAATATGCTATAGATTTCATTTGCAAAAAACGGCACTTTAAACATACACACATCCACATATAGCACAATTTGAATTTTATTTTTTATTTTTTTACTTAAAAACGTGGATGTGGATATGCTATTCCCAAAAATAAAATAAAATAAAATGTTGGTGTTATCTGCTTTTGCTATAAACACACTTTTAATATGTAAAAATGTATTGTATGTATTCCCTGAAGGAGGGAACAGAGACGTTACATATGCGAACTTGTCAGAGAGACCAATTGCCTATGAGCCTTTTACTAAAGGCCAATGAACATTGGCGTGCTCAGGTGCACTCAATAACTGTGTGAGTATAAAAGGGCACGAGCACAGTGCACATGTAGCTGGCGTCAGCGCGACCTCAGAGTCGTGGCAGGTGAAAGTGTAACGTCTCTGTTCTCTCCTTCAGGGATCGTGGGTTACGTTCGTAACCTAGACGTTACCCTTTCAATAGAAGCACTTCGACGTTACATATGGGAACACCCATAGAACAGGCCACGACTCTGAGGGCGCGTTACGCGTAGATCCCCAGCCAACTGGCGAGACTTTTTTAGCTTTTCCAGTTCGTCAACAGAGAATCTGCACGTAACCTTCTCAACCCTCTGAGGCCCAATGGGGGGGCGACAGAGTCGCTTTCAGTGGTGCTGAAGCAGGTGGTAGCGCGGACCACATGAAGGTCTCGAGAAGACACGACCTCTACGCGGAGGTCATAAAACCTGGCAAAGGTGTTGGGTGTCTACAAATATTTGCTAGAGAGGCGCCATGAGCCACGCATAGGATGAGGCAACACTCCTTGTGGAGTGAGCTCTCAAACCTAAGGGGCAAGGCTCTCCCTGGTATAATTAAGTATAATTTCTACCACCCAGTGAGCCAACCTCTGTTTAGTGACAGCATTCCCTTTCTGCTGTCCACCGAAGCAGACAAAGAGCTGCTGAGAGCGTCTGAATCTCTGAGTACGGTCAATGTAGAGGCGCAGCGCGCATACAGGACTCAACAACTCTAAGGCTGGGTCTGCCTCCTCCCGGGGGAGAGCTTGCAGGTTCACCACCTGATCGTGGAAAGGCGTGGTGGGAACCTTGGGCATGTAGCCATGCCGGGGTCTCAGGATGACGTGAGAATCAGCCGGGCTGAACTGAAGGCACTCTTTATCGACAGAGAAAGCTTGTAGATCCCCAACCCTCTTAATAGAGGCCAGCGCAACAAGAAGCACTGTCTTCAGCGTAAGATATTTAATATCTACAAACTGAAGAGGCTCGAAGGGAGCAAGCCGCAGGCTATTTAAGGTGACGGCGAGGTCCCAAGAGGGTAAGAGGTGTGGTCTCGGGGGATTAACCCGACACGCACCCCTAAGGAATCGAACGATGAGCTGGTGCTTCCCGGGGGCTATGGCAGCGACATACACTTTAAGAGTCGAAGGGGAAGCAAAAAGCTGCATGTGCACTGTACTCATGCCCTCTTATACTCACACAGTGATTGAGTGCACCTGAGCACAATCAGTGCATGCCAATGTTCATTGGCCTTTAGTAAAAGGCTCATAGGCAATTGGTCTCTCTGACGAGTTCCCATATGTAACGTCCAAGTGATTCGACTGAAAGGGTAACTACTTTTAATGAACTTTAACTTTGTAAATTACCAATATTTGTTTATAATGAGTTTTTATTACTTAATTAAAACAACCCAACTGCAGTTTGATTGATAATACTGTGAAAGCACAATACAAATCTAAATCAAAATAAAAGATTTCTGAAAAATACATTAAAATAAAGTTATAATTTTTTGCTATCAACTTTTCAAATATACCTTATTAATGTTAAAAATCACTTGTGCTGCTTAATGTTTTTGTGGATTCTTTCTTAAAAATCTTTACAAATATCCTTACAATTATTTGTATTCAATTTAATTTCTTCATTTTATACACACACACATTTTCATATATCTTAAGAGTAAAGAGTAAAGAGTAAAGGTCAATAATAATAATAATAGTAATGTGTAATATTATTGCTGCACAATAATATTATGTCAAATAAAAAGAAAATGTGTTAAATGTGGCACTGTTGTAATTCAACTCATTAAGTACAATAAAACAAATAGATTAATCGGTATTTTAAATTAATCTGTCAATCATTTGCAAGTTCATATTGTATATAATATGCTTACATTTTCTAAGCTGTCGATACATTAATAAAGTAAGTTGCTTTCATGCAAACATTAAAAAAGCATATACCACAATAACACTTTATTTGCACATACCTGCTATTACTAATGAGATTACATTGAATCATATAAAAAGCAGAACATCGTAGAGTGAGCTTTTTTTTCTTCTTAAATTAAGCAAATACCCAGAACACCCTAGCAACTGCATTGCAACACACCATAAACCAATCAGAGCACATCTGTGCTGCAATGCAACCAAAACAAAACACCCTCTCACTATAGCAATGCATTTTACATAAGCAAACACTGCTCACATTTTTCAGTTGTTGTACAAGTTTCAACAAAATATATGTGCATGATGTAAGAAATCATATAGAGCTCATTAAGCAGTATAGCAGTATAAGGAGAAAATGGGTCTCATGTCTTTTTGTGACAGATTGAGGCTGGAGGAGAAATGAAATGAAGGAGAGATGAAACACCACAAGCAGCAGATAAAGTGATAAATGGAAAAATGAACTCTAAATGAAGTGTGGGGGAGGGACTGGACGTTGATAGATGGATTGATTGAGAGAGTGACTGATGGATGCACTGATTGGTGGCAAGTGTTGAAGGCGGACTGTGCATCACACTGGAGCACTTAGTAGTGTCATATTTCAAATTTATATTGCCAGAGATGAATTTGCTGTTCTTTGAGAACACAACTGATGTGGGATATTTTAGTGTTGTCTTTAACAGTGTCAAAAAGTTTCATTTCTAGTAATACAGGAAGTTTAAAAATATTTAGAAATACAAATATAAATAATTTTTCAGTCAGATTTTTACTTTTAATAAGCAAGAATGCATAAAACTAATCAAAGTTGTCAGTAAGTACTTTTTCAATTGTTACAAAGATATTCTGTTTTAATTAAATACTTTCTATTCACTGAAGAATCCAAGAAAACGTATCACAGCAACAAATCGTAATATTATATAATTTCTAAAGGATGTACAAATATATTTTATTTATTATTAATAATGTAAAATAAATGAATAAAAATAGAACATTTGTTTTGATATTTTAAATTGTAATATTTTTTTTACTGTATATTTGATCAAATAAATTCAGCTTTGTTGAACTTCTAAAAACATTATTTATTTATTTATTTTGTTTTAACTGTGGTATCTTTAAATAATAACTTAACAAATGTAGATATTTTATTTTATAAAATCATACAATTTTATGATAAAAATAGTCAAATGATAGGCTACATTCAAACATTTATTATGCAAAAATAATTTAGGTAAATAAGAAATCCCTAACAGAATATTTCAATTTCACATAATTCTCAACAAAAATTCTAACTCTACATTTAATTGTGCAGATTTAGAATCTCTGTGATAAAATTAGCATAAGGTAAAGACAAAGGAGTTAGCCATTTAACAAAAAAAATGCCCAAAATTAGGTTTCACCTCCAACAATTTCATTCCAGAATAATGTAAAACCAAATGAAATTGGAAATAACATTGTCATGGGCATTTTCATGACTTCCTGTTTTCATTAAAAACAGAACAACAAATAAGAACCAATACAAAGAAGCAAAAAAAATAACTTTATGTTTTTTTCTAAAAGTCCAGACAGGTGCAAGTGTACTGTAACTATAACTGTACAATGTTCTCTAAAAGTGTTTAGTAACAGCATTCTGTGTAATATGTCTAAAAGAGAGAGAGTAAGTGTACTGTATTGTGTATTGTTTTTAGCTGAAGTTCTAGGTATATGGTTCTTGCACGGTATTAATCCTGGCATTGTTATACAAGTTTTTGTGCGTCTTCATAGGTCTGTTGAGGCTGAAAGGCTCTGCGATTGCTTTGGGGGATTATAACAGGCTTTATCAGCAGGATAAAGAGTTCAAAAGAGCAGTCTGCCCTTAGTGCTGCTTGCTCTAATCTCTTATGCATATCTGCTACAGCATTAACACAACTCCTCTGCATTCTAATAGCATCTTTGAATAAGACAGTGATCTACTCTGTTCTATAATGCTGCAATATTTTACAACAGATGCGGAGGCAGGAGATTGTGATGCATCCGAGACTGTAAAATGTCTTGTGACATTTAAATAAGACACTTGACTAGAGACATTTGATTCACAACTAAAGTATGGTATTGCATTCTCTTTATGGCTACAATGAATGCTCTATTGTCCAAATTAAAAAATATTGGAAAAATTGAACGGCCTAGTCAATGCTACTTTGAGCTGCGTGAAACTCTATAAGTAGTCAGTAGTAATACCTGCATTAAGACCAATCACCATCCAATCAGCTGCTCATTCAGACGGACTCACTCACTCTATGCTCTATTATCTCAGAATAATGATGGATTTCTTCCCTGCTAACCCTGAAAGAACAAAAAATGACTGTAAAATGACTTTCAAACTATAGTTCTATGAATTTTGGCAAAAATTAGGCTGAATTTTACTGTTCGTACTCACCTAATAATATGATTTAAAGAAACACAAATTTATTCTTATAGTCGCAATGAATAAAGGTAGCGTCAGATCTTTTCTTCCATAAAGTGATATACAGTACTGTAAGTTCACGTGAAAAAGAGTAAAATGACTGGATAAGTCCAGCATGTTGCATGTTGAGTTCTGAGACATAATAATTCTTTGACGCTGCAGCCACCTTTAAAATACCTCAGCTATTTTATTTGTAGCTAGGTAATAGACATACATGTGAAGGATCTATCTATGGAGGAGAGATCTTTTGATTCTCTGACAACTATCAAAAAGCCAATTGCCCCTTTTGCTTTAAAGGCGGGACTTCCATTCCTATATCTGTCATACTGAGCAATGCAATTTCTCCTGTTCATTTTTCTATGAGTGTTCCGTCTCCACCTTCTTATAATGTGTCTGGCATTGGTTTCTAGATGGATTTCTGAAGCACGAGAGAACAAAAAGTTCTATTGTGGAGGTGAAAAGTGGGAAGTTTCAGTTGCCCTAAAAGGGTTTCTAATCTAAGGAACATTGTGTATTGGATCTAAGAAGTAAGTATAGTGGACTTCTTATGGATTTCTCGACAGAACTGTCAAATCTTAAAGGGTGTCTGCAAGCTGTAGATACTGTAGGTAGTGGAATATCACTATGATCCTGAACACAAATGGGCAGACCAAGAATGAGTTGAGTTGGAATGTGCACATATTACTTAAAGTGAGCATTTTATAGTTAGCTGAACCAAATAATCAGTGTAAAATTATCTAGCATCTGCAAGTTTAAAATGGCAAGACATGTTTTATTGGAAAAATATCAAATCTGAATGCAAATATCAGACATCTGCTATAATTATTGTTTAAAAATAAAATATGCATATATAGGTTGCCGTGTCAAGGTTGAAATTTTGGGTTAAAAATATTCAGTGGCAGCAAATAAATCCGTTAATATAACAGTGGCATTACAATATAAGTCAAGCAGCCGCAATAAACTGTCCTTATATCAGCTGTCGAGTCAAGCACAGGCACATCTACTCATTGCCAATACAAGATTAGCCAAAAGAAATGTTATTATAAATGTTGGCTAAAAGTGTACTTCACCTTCCAGTGTTTTTTCACACATTTGTGTGACTGTTTACACAGCTGAAATGCCAGCAACACCATTGGGAAAGTGTAAGGCACAAACTTACACTTTTTGGTTTTCTCTCAAGTTTGTGTAAATGCGCTTGGGGTAAAAAGTAATTTCCTTTTTCACATTATTTTACACATGCTGTTACATGTATGAGGTATTGTCTTATGAATACAGCATAAACAGCATATTTGCTGTTTTCCCTACAAGAAGGGAAGTATTATATGGGGTTTGTTGTAACATGACCATATGATTGCTTAAATTCCTCTTCTAAAAAATTTAACTGATCTACACTAAGAATACTAGATGAAAAGCCAATTGACTTAAAATATTTTATCTTCAGTGTGAAATGTACTTTTGGTTAAGTGAACTTGGCACATCTTGGTGTATTTCCCCTTCTAAACACTGTTGAAATAGCAACAAGTAAATAAATAACTTTTGGCATATGTGGGTGGAAATGGCATGCGTGCTTAGTTTGTGCTCCACTTCCCCCTATATTTATTTGGGAATTTAAGAATAGACAAACTATTCAAAAAATAGCATTACATCTGTTGAATTAAAACTATTTAACTATTTGATGATTCTGTAAGGTACATGTGATTGACTACTACAAATAAAATTTCAATTAAAACTTTCAGTAATAGAACAGAATAGGTAACACATTTATCTTTTTTCTCAATAAATTATGAATTTGCTGGTTGTTGTTAAGTTTAGGAATTGGGTAGGATTAGGGATGTAGAATAAGGTCATGCACAATAAAGCATTAATATGTGCTTAATGAGCACTAATAAATTCCAGTAATATGAATGTTAATAAGCATATTAAAGTAAGAAAGTAAGTGAGAAATCTCAAAAAAGGAATGAAAATGATCCTGGAACTGTCTGGCCTTTCTAACAAAACATGCAATGAAAACAAAAAAAGGGGAATTGCCTGAAAAGTGACTCACGAGACCTGTTTTAACACAAATAGAGTTTGAGCTATTTGCCTGAAATGGTAGAAACAGTCTAGACATCAACAATCTTTATAACATTTCACAGATTTGATTCTGGGAAAGTGGCTAGGGAAAAAAAAATTGAGCATTGAGTCACATCGGGTTTTGCTAAAAGCCATGTGACCAAGCTAAAACATTTTAGATGAAAAGATTGTGTTGTAAAGAGACAGAAGTTAAGGTCTTTGGCCTGAAAGCAAAACACTATGTTTGGCACAAGCCAAATACAACCCAACACTTAGGTAACACCATCTCTTCTATAAAGCGTGGTGAATGGCAGCATTATGTCCAGGCATTTCTTTTCAGCAGGAGGAAATTGAAAGCTTGTTGGCATGGACAGAGAGCCTTAAAAAAATAAAGCCTTGCAGAGAGCATGTCAATCAGTAAGAAATCTGCATGCTGGATAAACATTTATTGTCAGTCATTGAAAGAGACATTTGTGAATATAACTCAACATATAAAATACAATATATATAATTAGTATTAGTGATTTCATACAATATTTATATGTGTATTTTTCTATACCTATATATATATATATATATATATACACATATACATATACACAGACATATATATATATACACACACACACTATGTAGTACTGAAAATAACATGATGATCTCTAAAACAAAAAGTAGTAGTAGTAACAGTTAAATAATTGTTAAAAATAAAATATTAATTTATTCCAAAAAACGTACTTTTGAACAGTTGTAACGAAGGGGACAGAGATGTGCAGATCCATCTGTGAAGCTTTATTTAAACGCATGGTCAGACAAGCAGGGGCGGTAGATGCAAACAGCTAGGCAAAATACAAGAAAAGTGCAGAGAGAGAGCAAGGGTCGTTCGATCAGCATACAGTATCCAAAAGGGGCGAGACAGAGGCAAAAAGTTAACAAATTAACAAGGGGGCGGAGACTCAATGGGAAAGGAACAGAGTTCATGGTGATAAATAAGGGCAAGGTGATACAAACATGATGTAGCACATACAACAGTTCAAACTAAGAGTCCATACATGACAAAAAAGAAACACTGACAGAAATCATAACAGAGCCCCCATAAAAGAGGGCCAAAACAGACCCTCCAGGGCAGAGCAGACGGGACAGAGGCCCTCCAGGGCAGAGTTGATGACTCTGAAACCCTCCAGGGTGGAGCCGGTGGAACAGACACCATTCAAAGTGGAGCAGGCAGCACAGAGGCCCTCCAGGGCGGAGCAGAAGTCCAGGGCTTCTGGCCGTAGCAGGGCAGAACGTGGCTCAACTTGGCTTATGCAGGTCAGCTGTGCTGTAGTTTCCGCCATTTTGCGATCGCGCTCCAGTGCACCTACCGTGAATGGCAAACCCACGCCGACAAAGCATAATCTAAGAAGTGGGCTAGCGATGAACACTGGCATCTTAGACGAAAGTCGAACGGCTGATCACCTTGCTCCAAGGACAACAACATTCCTGTTATATCTGTACCCAGCCAGTGTCTGTAGGGAGAGCCGCTGGATCCTGGTACGGAAGTGCATTCTGTAACGAAAGGGACAGAGATGTGCGGATCCATATGCAAAGCTTTATTTAAAGACATGGTCAAACAAACAGGCTCAGTAGATGGGCAAATCAGCATGAAATATCCATAAGGCATAAAGAGGCAAAAAAACCAACACGAAGCAAGAATCGGTACACAGGAAATCCACACGGAAGAAACAAGAATCGTTTTACAAGAGAAAACTCAATGCTCAGCGATTGGCTTTACAAAAACATAGAGCTTTTAAAAGACAAGACAACGAGTTAACAAGGGGGAGGAGCTGATTAAGAACCATAGTGACGAACAAGGGGGCAGAGACTCAATGGAAAAGGGACAGATGAGCTGTCATGGTGGTAACTAAGCCAAGGGGACACAGACACGATGTAGCACATACAACAATTCAAACTAAGAGTCCATACATGACTAGGACAGTGAGTGAATTGTAAAAATACTTCACAATATTGCCTTTGGTTTACTATATTTTCATTAAATGCAGCCTTGATGAGCATAAGAGCTTTCTTTAAAAACATGAAATGGTGGTGCATATATATTTCTTGTTAATCCAAAATGCATTTTGTTTATACCACTGATTATGATAAGAAGCATTGATTTTCAGAGTATGAAAACACTTTACCCACAAACACACACTTCATTGTTTAGTAAGAAATGGTCATTGTTCTGCCACAGATACATGGCTTTGTCACCTAAATGGAGCTTTTCTTTTGGAGCTCTAAAGGGACTGACAGGATAATTGTTTTACAAAACGGCTTAAATACCAGATGATCCAGTGGTCTTATGCTGGCCGTCTAGAGAACATGAACACTGCTCTGGTGAAGAGCTGGCAGAAGGCCTCTAGCCTCTATAAAGCTCCACTATATTTACCAGAATTTTCAAATCATAACATGACTGTACAACTTTAATTTGAGCCTGATTGTAATTATATAACATAAAGAATTATATTTGTGAGCATGTCAGTGCTGACAAGTATTTGGCAGCATAATACCCTTCCTCATCAAATACTGCTAGGAGAATTTTGTTTCCTTATGGAAAGGCCAAACCGTAACATTGTAATCCTAATATGCTTGAACACATGATTCTATGATTATAAGAGATAAAATCCTGCTATATTTTATAGTGTTGGTCCCTAGAGATATTTGCTTAATTTAATGAGCTAACCTACACTTTAGTTCAACCATCTGTTTGTTGATAGGCTTGACAGAAATTGCTATTTTTAAGTGATGTAAGCTAATAGTAAAAATGACTTTTAGACATGACATGTCATTTTTAGAAATGACAGATTAATCTTGGTGAAAGCGGGTGTACAGAAACTAGCTTCATTTGCCAGTGTTATTCACCATTGTCTCATATAAATAGAACTAATCAGGTTTTAACTGCCTTAAAGATGCTTATTTAATGTCTTTAGTAATTCTGTGACTGATGCATCGTTAGATCAGGCGGCAACTTTTTCATTAGTGGGTGATTCATTTAAAGGACAAATTCTGGAGCTTGCTATTAGGGACAATTAGAATAAGCTATAGAGTTGTGTCATTACAGACAATTCATCAGTGGAAAGAGCAAACACAACTGTGATCTTGCAGTGGCTTTGTTGAAAAATGTACTGTTAATAATGCATCTTTTTTCCACCAAAGCAGAAAATACAGTTTACCAGTTATTTTGCACAATTATTTAACAATCAACACTATTAAAATGCAAGTGCAAATAAGACATAAGTTTTAAAGTATAATTTGTTGCTGAAATAATAAAAAAATAAAATATAATGAATATGCAATATACATATAGCACATATAATAACAAGCTATGGCCACTAAATGTCTGAATTTGTGCAGTCTGCCAATCGTGATGGAAAACTAAATGCCTAAATATCCAATCCTTTTTTAAAGCTCGATTTGAAAAAAATGCTGTGTAAAACAACAGGCTCTTTTTCAGGATGTTGTCACAAACCAGACGAGTAACAGATTATTAGTTTGTTTGTGAACTGCAATTTCATCTATTCAAACAGAGGCATAAGTACACTTGTGTCAGTTCATTTCAATGTTTCTTTACAGTAGCTAAGTGAGAATAAACAGATACGCCCTAGTTTTGTTTGTTAATCATCATAAATGACATATCAGTGCTGTTAGAGTCCAAACAAGGTCAGTGAACTGAAGCCCAGTGACCTCACCAGAACATGCTGTGAACCACAATAGACTGCTGAGAGGATGTGAATGCAAGCTGTTTGCAACGTTGTCCATTCTTTTAAAATTACTCAAAGATTAGTTGATGGAATCCTTAAGGAATCTTTCTGTGGAATCAGAACTAGAATACATTCTAATTCCTATTGTTATTGACAGAGTCCCTACTGGGAGGTATTTGTGGTGGTCTGCCACCCCAATTAAGGGTTAAACGCCCCCTAATGAGTTAAACAAAGCTTTTTTTTTTTTTACATATGAAAAGATGATTAAATTGTGTTTTCAGTAACCAGAAAACATCAAAAGTATGGGCCAACTCCATGAATTTGGAAACATGGACCATGTTGTAGAAAATCAGAAACTTACCCAAATGTATTCAAGGGGCTCTTTATGAACTCTTGACCTTCTCACCCCTGTGTTCTGTTTGTCGTCCTGTGGTCAGCTGTGCGAGAGTAAGGTCAGTCCAGCGGTCACCGACTGTTTGTACTAGGGCAGGAAGTGAGGTCAAATTACCCCTGTCCGCATCAACTCAATATG
Organism: Enteromius unitaeniatus; assembly: GCA_032359435.1. Classification (NCBI taxonomy): domain Eukaryota; kingdom Metazoa; phylum Chordata; class Actinopteri; order Cypriniformes; family Cyprinidae; genus Enteromius; species Enteromius unitaeniatus. The sequence continues at coordinate 9,811,414 of JAUMHI010000033.1, read as the reverse complement.
TCAATATATGCTAAAGAGTTAAAGTCTGGTGTGCAGAGCTGCAAAGAATACTTTGTAGCTGAATTATATTATTGGATGAAATATGCATTCAGGTTTTGAGTGTGAACCTTGATTAATTCTTACACTGCATGTGTTTGGTTTACTTAAAGATATTTCCTGTACATCTGTTAAATACTGCAATGTCCAAATCACATTACTGTGCACCTTGGAGCAGACATTATCTTTTTGATTTAAAAACACCATAAAAAAATAAATAAAAATCAGCTGAATTTAAGGAACTGCAGCACACTGAATTGTCCAAAAAAGGCATTGTATGCTTTTCATTTTAAATGATCTAAAATATACATATGATGTAAAATTAAGGAATTTTTAAATGTTTAAAAACACACAGAAAAATACAATGGTTACAAAAGTGTTAAAACTTACATTTTATATAAAAAATGTAAGTTAGCTACAGATCTATTGTATTAGCTATTCAGTATTCACAGTTTAGTTCCTGACCCATTTTCCCAATGTTGATTCAAAAAGCATTTTCTCATTGGCCTGTTATCTTAGCAATACCGACTAACACTCTGTTATTAGATGCTTAGCCCAACCGTTCTCGTTTACATGTTTGCAGTAAAGAAACCTTCTCCCTCTTTTCTGTTCTGCGGTTCAACCTCTGTATTGGTAACACGAAGGCTCTGTGTAACAAACATACAGCCCACAAAGACAATAGTGCAATTTATTTTTCAGTCCACTGGCATGTTTTTCATGTTTATCTTATCAGCCAAGGGAGGATTTGTGAGCACTCAGGCAAGTTGTAGCTATGTGTGATGAAGAGGAGTCTCTATTCCCTGGACATTTGATGTTGAATTTTCTTTGCCCAGCATGCAGTGCCAAAGTCAATTGCTTTATCTTTGGCAAAACTACCCCCTACCTACAGACTGACCCCCTACCTTTCTTCTCCTTGGGGCACAGTGGCTGATGACCTCCTGACCCAGCACTCAGTACAATGATGCTTTAGCCAATCGGAGATCAGATGACAGTTGAAATTCTCATTAGTAAACTGTGGAATTCAACATATACACATAGGTCTACATATTCCACGAACACACACATACACAGGGAGAGAGAGTATTAATATTAGTGCTGTTTTTAAAGGACATCCTGTTCCTTCCTTATTTTTGGCACATCATATCCAATTTGCTGAGAGAGTTTTTGAGTGATATTTTTTTAAAGAAGATTTTAAAATATAAATTGAAATTTGAATTCACTTTTTTCAAGTAATTGATGGTACCTGCACCCCAATTTAATATAAAATACTCATAAATGATAACTGCTTGTCTAATGTGGTCGAATTATTTGTTCATACTAAACAGTTATACCTAATTTCAGCTGTTGCTGTAAACAAACATTGTAACCATAGTACCGCAGCAGTATATTTTGTGATATTCCAGTGATGTTCGCTCTGCAGAGCTATAAAGTCCTTTATTCAGGGGTTTGACACATCCATAAGGTCCTGTTCTCCTCTCCTGTCCTCATTCCCTGTCCTCCACTAACCTGTGTCAGCCAGCATAATCTTCCTACTCAATGGCTCTACTAAAAGTTCAGCCAAAAATAGAAATTCATAATTTACTCACTCTCATGTCATCACACAATGACTTACTTTCTTCAGTGAAAGAAAAAAAGAAGATATTTTGCAAAATGTCAGAGCTGCTCTATTGCATATGTTGAATTTGAATGGTATATATACAGTGTTTGGGGTAACTAGTTACATGGAATGGAATTCCATAATTTAATTTCAAATTAAATGCCGCTGTAATCCGAAAATGGAAAATTTCAAATTGAAAATTGGTTACTTGAGAAAATGTGGTTGGTTAGTTGTAGTGTGCGTTCTTTAAAAAGAAATCAGTGGTTAAGTTGCGTTTACAACACTGTTCCAAAACAGTTCAACCCAATATTGCAGCACATTTATGGAGTAACTTATGGAGGACTGATTCCTAAAACCTGGAGGAGCCCGTGCTGGCTATAAAGTGAGGCAATTCTAACTCTGCAAAGACAGTCCAGTGCTTCTGACTCACAACCTTTAAGTTACGTTTTCTTATTAAAAGAACCTGCTCAAATGTGAGTGTTGAGCATTGGAGCTTATTATTTGTCGTTTCACCAATCACAAATGCAGACAGTACTAAGTCATTATAATCAGTAATTATGTCCCCGCTTGTTTTTGTGGGATGCTGCATCACGTTATGATAAGCTTAGAGCACACCTTACTTTTTAAGAACGATGAGCTTTGTACAAATTGACCGGTTTCAGAAGACAGGGCTTAGAGGAGAAAGCTGGGGGTAGGACTTTTCCTCAGCAAACAGCTATGGGATTACTTCCCTGCAGCTGTGGGACTATCAAATCACACACACACACACAGTGACAGAATTTATGACAGTTACTTCTGACCTCTGTGCTGTCTTCTCTCAGCCTGAGGTGGCGGAAGTGCCACGCTTATTTACCCTGAGACAGATCACTCACGCTCATTGATGATGCATCACGTGTGTGCGTGTTTGTGGATGTGCACCAGGAGATTTTAAAAGAAGAGCAAGAGGAAGGCCAACTGGGTGGTCTACCACATCAATCTCACAACAGCACATTTAACCTCTTCTACATTTAAACACAGACTAACAAATGAAGACCATGACAGCCGCATCTCTCTTTCTTTCTCTCTGTCCTCTCAATGTGATCATACGTTTAGCTGTCTCTTGACTTTCCATGGTGATTCCGTCGGGTAGAGGACAAAGTGACTAAGACTAAGAATACAAAATCTTTACAGAGGAGAAAGGTTGGGTCAAGTGCGGATTATTGACACTTAGGGATTTCTTTAGACTGCAGGACTGAGAGTACTCAATATGTCTTTGAAAATAATATGGCTTGATAACAGTGATTCAATGAAACAACATATGCTAAGAAGATGTTCCATTCCAATCTCCGTGTGATCAGCTACACCCCTTTAATAACAGGTACATAAAATCAAGCATTAAGCCATTCAATCTCTTTAGGCAAATATTTCCACTTGAATGGGGTGTGCTAAAGAGCTCAGTGATTTTCAGTGTGCCATTGTCAGAGGATGTCAAAATGATTTACTGAGTCTGAGGTGGAAGAACTGCCTGATCAAGTTTACCTATAAGTTGAAATGCACAATATAGGCATATTAACAGCATCTAAAACATAAAAACATTAATATATGCACAGCTTTACATATAAATTAAATATTTAAGAATGTTTTTACATTATAAATTGCCTATATTTAAAAAAAATATTAGCCATTTTACTATAATATAGATGTTTTTGAGCCCCTAAACTCACCTCTACCCTAAACCAAACCACTTATTACAGTATAAAAAACATAAGAACAGACAATTAATTGTACAGTTACCATGGTTTTATGATTCTATGTTCTTTATAATTCAGCTACCCATGCAGTGTTTCCATATAATATATTCCATTTAATTAAAATATTGCAAAATTAATTGATTAATTAGGAACAGTGGTCTGAATCGTTAACATAATTTGAAAATATTAAGCCCTTTAATCTGAGTTAATTAAAAGATTTTAATTAATTTTGATGGCATTAATACAATTTGCTTTGCCCTTTCTTATCAACAAAACAAGGGACAACAAGTTCAAATAAAAAGTAATTAGCCATGGTGTCCCTTGAATATTTTCAGGTGTTCATAATGGGACACAAATGTTTTTTTTTCCTTTAATTGTGTTTTTTCTCATTCCCAAAATGCTGATTTGATGCTCAATAAACTTATTATTATCATCTTAGTTGTAAACTACTTGTTTATTGAACTGCTGTGTAAAGGAATTATCAAATGCTGTTCTATTGAGTACCTACTTTGCTGGGCTTACCTGTGGTACAATGACACCCTCATTTGTGCAATACTGCTAAATTACCCCAACCATTGATCAGTGATCTGTAAATAGATAAATAAATCTTAGAAATTAAAAAATGTACCAGGGATAGAGGATAACACCAGACATTAGAATTATTCTCAGAATTCTCAATTATTGTCCTATACCAGGCAAAGTCAGTGCATATATCTCTCTGACAGTATAATTGTTTGGAGGTGCTAGCAGCCAATTTCAATTGAGCACAAACAAGAGTAATCTCTGGAAATGGACTGAGGAGAAAAGACCATATCTGAAAAGGTTGCCGTTTTAATTTCAGATTGCTATCAGTTCTATTGGAACGGGATCATAATAGCTTGCTTTCTCTCTCACAGAGAAGACAAAGTGGCCTGAACATTTAAAGGAAGTAATCTAGCTTGACCTTGCCCTATAAATGGATGACCGGCAGCGGCAGCAAATGAAGCTGTTTGTAGGCGATGGGTCTGGAAGACTGGTCCATTTACTATAGCAGTACAAAGCTTCATATGTACGTTTGATTTATTTGCTTCTTCATCTGTCTTCATAAGGTCAGTGGCAATTATTGAAGACAAGATAACAGTAACTTTAATCATTTCCTGCCCCCAATATGCTGCACACAGTGTACGTCAATGATAGAATAGTCCTGATCCTCAGACAGCACATACCATCGCAATCCATTCAGTGGTGAACACCAGAATGCATTTTCAAGATCTGGCAACTTGTCATCTGATTGGCTGGGACTGGTCTATTTTATACGCCACTAAATGGCACTAATAATTCATAAATGATTGTTTAAGCATTATATAATTTTAACATAGATTCTATGCACTGTGTAGTCAAGAGTCCTTTTCTAAATCTTACATTGCGGCATGGCATCCTGGGAAAAAGGTTCTTTACCCAATACTGATCTCAGACACACACCAGCAGTCAGAGTGACAGGTACAAGGAAACGAGGAGAGCAGCGAGCCCACTGACCTGCAGACTGGGGTCATGGAATCCTATTACTATCACACAGAGCTAAAGTGAGTATCAGAGCAATGCTGCAGCGGAGGCACATCATGCCAGTCAAAGTATTGCCGCCTACACACAACAAAAGGGAAATACTTGGTATTTAACTGCACTTTTTAAAAGAACAGTTCAGCTGAAAATGGAAATCCTTTTACTCATGGCCATGTCATTCCAAACCCAAATGATTTAATTTCTTCTGTGGAACACAAAAGGAGATGTTCTGAAAAAAGTTCATTATTTGCTCTTTTGCATATAGTGAATGCATTCAGTCACCAGAACCTTTTATCTCAGTAAATGCTGCCTCAGAAGTCAGCTGCTATAGACAGCTTACTGAGTTTTGGTACAGAGCCCATAACCTGCTTCCTGTCAACTGACAGTTTCTGTGAGGAGTGACAGTTCTGATGATTTCCAAGTCAGAATCTACATGTTTTGCTATAGCGCACCTCCTGAAAACTGTAACATCAGCAGAGATTCTGCTGAGACACAGTGACTTTCTCCTCTGCTTCTACTGGGATATTTACAACTGCGCTGTCATTTATTACTTTCTCCCTCTGTCTTTCTCAAAAACTCCTGTAAATAAATACACTGTTCTGTGTCGCTTTGGTCTGGGTTTTATGTCCCTCTGTTGACATTTCCTTTCTTTTAGGAAGCACTCAAAGTTACACCTGAGAGAAGGGTACAGGCAGTAGATTCATCGCTGTTATTTGCTGCTGCCTGGAAGAGAAAAACAAAGAGACGTTTTGTCACAGGAACAGAAAAGACTGAATATGTGTCTGTGCGTGTGTCTCACAGCATCTTAATGTGTACAGCATGCAGCCCTAAGAAAGAAAAACACAGGTATGCAAATATTATGCAAAGCTAGTGTAACGCAGAAAGTTGCAAAGTATTATTTTGCTCAAGCGGACTCTACCAAGCGGTTTCTTTGGTTTGCCTGGTTCATGTTCATTGTTCTGCCCTGTTTGCCATAGTCTAGCCTTGTTTTTATTTGTTACTTTGGATTGCCCTCTTGTATTTTGACTCTAGACTGTTACCTTGTTAAAGCTGGCAGATATTAAAGTAAAAGAGCTGCAGTTGCTAAACTGTATCTTGACACTAAGTACTGCCCCCTGGCTCAGCATGAAAAATGCTCGGGGCAGTTGATAGAATTGTCACTTGTACCAGTGTTAATTCACTATAGTTTATCAATTACATATTTTTAATTATTGCCAATTAAATTATTCAGTTGATTTTACCATTCAAGCGCAAGAAGATCCAAAATAAAATGTGTTAAATTCAATGCGTTACTGTCTGATATACTCACATCTTTGTTTCGGTTTGAAAAGAAGTTCAAAATATATAAGCAGCATGATTCCGTAGAATATCCCAACAACACCCAGCAGTGTTTAGATGAATACATAAATATGTCCTATTCAATAACAAAATGAACACTTAACTAAGATGGCAGTGGTGAAAAATCAGCATTTAAAAAAAGCATCTGATCACAGCAATGCTGATATAGTTGTGCAAGATCTGCTATTGAACACTCATGTTTATTCAACAGATTGCTTTAAAGGAAGCTTTACTATATTGAATAAAAAAAGTGTCTATATTTATGACAATTATGTTCTCTAGTGTGTTCATGTTTTTACTTGCATCTGACCTTGATGGACTGAACTAAAGAAATTAACATCCACAACAAAGAAGACTATTAAATCGCAATGGTTGTTATTGTTGTTGTTTTTTTGTTGCTGTTATAGTTTTATGTTTTTTTAATTAATCTCTGAGAAATATCTAACAATATATTTCCAGCAGAAGTTCCTAAGTATTTGATCACACTAAACACAAATCTTGATTTCAAACCTGTTTTATAGAGATTGTGTAACAAATCACTCAATCTAATCTCTGTATTTAGAAAGTATAGTCAAATATCCACTGGTGATAAAGGTCTTAGAATGATGCTTCAAAATGTTCTCAAACAACAGCTGTGACTAGTGTGACGGCCGCCGATCAGCGCCGCCCTGGCAATCATCTACCAGCACCTGGAACTCGTTTGCCCGGGCCAATCGATC
>JAUMHI010000033.1:9791455-9801522 GCA_032359435.1 Enteromius unitaeniatus | reverse complement strand
TTAATGTTTTTTACGGATTCAGTGACCATGGCTGGAGGGTTCACAAACTTTCAAGCAGCACTGTATATATATATATACACACATGTATGTAAAAAAACAGATTCATGCTGATTCTAAACTATTTAAAATATATAGATATATATATATATATATATATATATATATATGATTTTTAAAATCAAATCAAATAAAAAGACGCAACTTATTGATTAAGTATGCTATAATTTTTTGAGTAGCTTTCTAATTTGTGCATGACTAACAAATACACATCACATTACATTAATTGTTTGTTTTACACTTAAATGAAAACTGCAAGTCAAATTAAAAAAGCCTAAATTTAAGCCAAAGTAGATGTTTTTCAAATATACATATCAGTTGAAAACAACGTATGAACCTAAAAATGATCAAAATCTCAGCATATTGAAGAACAGACGTTTTATGATAGAAAAGATTGGGCCAGACCTAATGCTGAGCATTCAATCTTTTGATGAGCCTTAGCAACTGACTGGCTGTTAATTGGCTCAGTGCTCTGATATACTAATGGCTGCACATTCACGCTGATCTCCGCTGCTCCCTGAATCGTCCACAGCAGGAATACTCAAATTAAACTGCTCCAGGGCACTTTTAGAAAACACAGGGTGACCAGAGGCTTGTGAATGATATGACCTGATCATTTTGCTAATGATTTTGATTTGTCTTTAAACTGTGCAGTGAATAAACTACGTCTTACCACATTAGCAAATACCATGTTTTAAAAGACCATTTTCATTCTCCAGTCTTGAAATTCATGTTGCCTCTGCATACCGCACCAGTGTGACACTAGTTTAGGTCGCTAGTGTGACGTTTACTTGCGAGAGCGTGTTGGTGTGAGTGTTTGTATCAAAAGGACAGGAACTGTTCGGAGTTGAAGGCTTTGAGCCCCAGCGGATGCTTCTAGAATAGCTGAGAAGCATTTTGTCTAAATTGATAAAGACTTTGGTCTCTTAAGTGTCTCTGCGGTTTTGCCCCTGAAGTTAGCAAAAGATTTCTAAAAAAGGAAGAGCAACAGAGAGAGACTGAAGAATGGGGTCAAAAGAGAGACACATTAGGAAATGTTACAGGTGACTCTTGGTTACCGAGGAGTAAAAGCAATGGACACAGCGGATTGTTATTTTTCTGTCACAAAAATACAACTACTACTGAGAGGAATGCAAATGAGAGTAGTGTCACTGTGCATATTCTTCAGAATGTTAACAGGAACCTCAATGTCAAACACTTAAAAGTGTCTTCTAGGTCCTCCATGGGGAAGTTGAGTCATCCTTTTTCTTTCTTTTGATCTGTATGATCTCACATACATTAGCTGAATAACTAACAAGATTTTATGCTTTATGATTTTGCCTTCCTGAAACAGTGTTTGTGCTTTTTGCTGTTTTATGACAATATGTTTAATTATTTGACAATATGTTACAATTATTTCAGCAACAGTAAAGATGTTTTGATTTAAAATGTGCGCTACACAAAACATAGTTTATATTAATTTTATATTAATTTAGTTTTAACTGATACAATACAATTAAAAGGATAGCTCACATACAAATGAGAAATATCTCTGTGGAAGGGAAGTCACACATTGTCGTTTTCTTAATACATTGTGTTTCAAAGTAGCTTTATAGGCAATTTGGCTTTTTTAATTGCAACGATTAAGCATAATTACTTATTTTATTTCCTTTCGTTTATTTAAGAGCACATTTCATTTATTTATTTTGTTAACCTTTATTTATTTAAGAGTGTGTTATTTTATAATTACAATTGTCTACAGTTATTCCACAGCAAAAACTGACATTATTTATGCTGTGGTATTTCATGTAATAATTGTATATACTTGTATTTTAAGAGAGTTTTCAATATTATTGTTTGCAGAGGTATATATCAATTGTATTATTTTCTTTTATTTAATGGTACTGACTTAAATGCATTGATAGACCTCTTCTGTGAATGCATACAGTGGCATGGGGCAATTAATCTTCACTTAAAAAATAATTACATGTGTCGTCATAAAAATAGACTTGTGTGCTATATTACTTCACGAGCCATGCAGAATCTATACGGCTTTCACACTTAAGCATATTTAGACCTTCAAGACATGTTGCACCAGGTTGCACCAGTGACGTCAGTCGCCATTCAGTGTGGGAAGTCTCCTGCCTGATCTAGATGTGCCAGGTTTGAATGCACTCAAGTGTGAATGGCATTTGAGAGCTCCTGGGCCTATTTACAGAAAAATAATGAAAAAATAACACACAAAGCTATCATATGGCTTAGGCAGAATTGGAATTTAGCATTCTCCATGCTTTTTGGAGCATTACAAAAGCCACTGGTCACTGTCTGCTTTTAAGAGAGTAAATAGCAGAGGCATAAGGGTAGCACAACATGTACTATTTCCATGGGATGCAAATATCTGCAATGTAGCAACTACCAGTTCTTTATGTCTTTGCAAAACTCCATTTGCAGGGAGAATGACACAGAGTTGTTCTACAGAGATCTGGATGAGATACCGTCAAGCCCTCATTACCATGAATTGAATTGAAAAGTTTCAGACTGCATTTTAAATTTTATCTAAATTAGCATGAAGAGAATAGCACAGTTTCAGCTAAGGGTAGATGTGCTCAGTCTAGCTCCGGAGAATGGAGCTTATTTCAGTCAAAAGGCGGTAACACTGCTCAGAGATGGAGGATTAGAAACATGTAACCCCAGGGCATTCTGTAAGTCTGATAAATCTCATAGAATATATGATCTTCTTACACAGGCCAAGAGTGCACATATGTGAGTATTTGTGTGTGTGTGTGTGCATGCTTTTTTGCCCTGCATATCTGTACAAATACTTTTTTAAGTGGCCCCAAAGTGTGTGTATATATATATACTACCTGAAAATATTTAATGTTTTTTATATTTAATATGTTTCTTATGCTCATCAAGGCTGCATTTATTAGATTAAAAACTGTGATATTGTGAAATATTATTTCAATTTAAAATAAGTGTTTTCTGTGTGAATTTATTTTAAAATGTAATTTATTTCTGTGATACAAAGCATCATTACTCCAGTCTTCAGTGTCACTTTCAGACCTATCAGAAATTATTCTAATATGCTGATTTATTACTAGAATTGTCAATTTTGGTGATTTTTGGTTAATCTAATAAATGCAGCCTTGATGAGCATAAGAAACATCTTGAAAAACCATTAAATATCTCACAGACCCTAAATTTTTGTAAAGTAGTGTGTATAAATATATATATATATATATATATATATATATATATATATACAGTGCCTTGCAAAAGCATTCATAACTCATCATTTTATGTATATATTTATATTTGGATTATATATTCAGACTACCTCTAAAAAGTGGCAACTTTCAGAGTTCAGAGTAATAATATCACATTTCTATTTTATAGCAGCAACCTTGGCTCGAATTTACTACAATGACCCTGAGACCTTGGAAACACCTTGAATGATTCCCATGTGTTTGTGTAGGCTATACATGTGGTCTTTGTACAATAATGCTTTAGTGAAACTCAACTCATATGGGTATGCACAAAAATCCAGAGAGGTCACAGGGACCATAAGATCAATCACGAGTTCAATCCCACAAAATCTTAGACTGGGTATGTTTGCCTCTGATGCTGATCCATTTCCTTTTCGCCATAAAAGCTTTGAGCTCTTTCCATGGCAGGGACACGTGTGGAAATCAACTGTTTGAGAATGCATCAGAGAAAACAACTGATACACACTTAAAGATAATTAGGAGCATAACTTCAGAGTGACAGACAGACAGTGATGGTTTACAAAGAATCTCCACATGGTTTTAATGTGTGTGTGTGTGTGCGCGGAAAACGTATGCCTCAAATACATGGCTGTACTAATCCAGGCATGCAAATCCATGTAGGAAATGCTTATTTTGTGTGTAATCCAACACTATTTCCATGTGATTATGACTGAGGGGCAATGCGGCTGGTGGGGAATAGACAAAATAAGGGGTAAAACCAGCATGGCAAGGCAAACACAAGCTTTTCAAAATAAGACTCTGACTCAGACACCATTCAAACTTATCCAATAAATGTGTAGCAGTTCAGATGCACAAACATATAATACAAATGTAGAGGATTTAGTGTGGGGAACCAGAACGTATGAGAGGATACATGCAAAATTAAAGATTTGGTTTATTATTATTACTGTTATTTCTTTTTGTATTGACATTAGGGCAAGCAAATGTTCATTTGTGGTCCATTAAGTATTACTGTAAACGGTTACAAGTGATTTAAAACACTTTTTTATCCAAAAATGTACAGTTTAAAAAGTATTAAAAAAGGTTAATTAAACATATGATATGACATACATCCCTAATGTACATAAATAATAACAAATAGTCAAATAAAATATTTTATATTATTTTAATAATATAGAATGTCCAGTTACAGTTTTATATTGTAAGGCAACCAACTAAAGGAATAAAAAAATGTACATTTTAACATTTACCTAACCCGAAGTTCTAAACCTGTGAAATTGATTTCTTTTTTCTGTTGAACACAAAAGAAGATGCTTTAAAGAATACTGGTAATCAAACAGTTGACGGTAGCCACTAACTTTCAAAGTTTTTTTTTTCAATACCATAAACTGTTTGGTTACACACATTCTTTAAAATATATCTTTCTGTGTTCAGCAGATAAAAAGAAATGCATGCAGGTCTGAACCACATGAGGGTGAGTAGATAATGATAGATTTCATTTTGGGGCAGTTTTTACCATAGCATTATTGGGGTAATGATACACAGGGCAACTTTAAGAGAAAAACTTGATATGTATAGCTTTAGGACATGTTGCTGTCAACTGGCAACCAGGTAAGACACCAGGCCCATGGCTGAGTTTCCACTGACCCATTCTCAATAAGGAAACGCCCAAGCTAAGTTGCTTAAAATATTTCCCCATTAGCCTTATACTGTAGTCTTGTACCATTAAAATGTGAAGATTTCTTTCTTTTAAATCAACCATATGCATTTTCTGTGACTATTTTCCTCCTGTGCTGTAATATTATGTTTTCACTTTTCATCAGAAGTGCTTTCATGCTTACATAAATAATTGTATAGTGACAAGTTGATGTTAAATTAAGTGAAATTCAGCTCATAGCTGTTTAGCTAACACCCAACTGTGTGGAAAATACATGACATTGATTTTATAAAAACAAACCAGTCTATTCAGATCATAGTTTTTGTATCTGTCATAAACAGCAAGACAGAAATCACAATATCTCTGAGACATTCAACCAGGAAAACATGTCATTTTGGAATATGACATAATTATGATCATAATTACAGTGTGTCAACTGTGAGAAAAAGACTTGCAGTGCGGTGAAAACCACTGAGATCTTATGATAAATAAAAAGTCTGCACTCTCAAGTTAAAGGATAGAGTTGATGTTACAAGGTATTACATCAGTTTCGGACAAGGGCGTTCACTCACACAATCTCTTAAATCAAACAACAGAGATTAGAGTGAAAATCTCTTTTGTCTGTTTTAAAACGATCCTTGTTTCTTAATCCCATACCTTGATAATCTGACCCAGATAGACTGAAAGATGTCTGCTGTAACGCTCAATTAGACATTCAGTCCTCATAATGTGAGCATTCTGAGTTGTCTTTGAGGTTGTATCCATGTGTAATTCTATCTGCAACATTTATATATTTTGACATGGTCTATTGTCTCACTTTTCTTGCAGTAGGCTACATCCTAAAAGCCTCTCGCACCATTACCCCCTCTCCACGACAGCTTGCTGAAGCTCTCAAACTGCACAGAGTGGCCCGAGGAATGTAATAATGTCCACGCCAAGTAAATTTTTCAGAACAACAGGAGCTCAAAACAAAGCTAGGTCGCTCAGTTATAATCAGCTAAATGTCGACAATGCAAGTGCCTGATGTGGCACATTTAGTCATGATATAAAGCTATTCCAGACACTTGACTTCCCCTCTCTGTCTTAGAACAGTTTACAAGTATATGTTTTCCTCATTCAACTTGTCTTCTAAACCAATATTACTAATAATGGATTAACTAAAAGCTCTTTATGCAGTCAAATGTACGATGATAGTATTTCTACCACTGCGAATATACTAGCACTTTGCAGCATATATATTTCACTGCAAAAAAAATAGCTATGCTGAGTGAGAAAGAGTGCTCTATTTCTGTTAAAACATTTTAAAATAATAATAATAATAATAATAATAATCTTTGATATCTCTGAAATGTGCCACGCTCAGTAGGACGGCAAGGCAGCAAATAAAACCAAGTATACTAGAGATCATTTATCAGGGGTAGGCAAGTTCGGGCCAGAGCCACAGTCCTGCAGAGTTCAACTTCAACCCTAATCAAACACACCTGGAAAAAGCTAATCAACATCATTAGGATTAATAAGGCTACACATTCCAGGCAGGTGGGGTTTTTTAACCTTTTTGGTTACCAACATCCTTCAAATATCTTGTTTTGTGTTCCGAAGCAAGAAAGGCACACAGGAACAACATAAGGGTTGGGGAGTTGATGACCGAATTTGAATTATTTATACTTGGATGAACTATCCCTTCAACCATTGCACTACAGAAACCAATTATCCTATTTCTCTCCCAAAATTGGAACTTAAAAATCCACGGAAATCTAAAAACCCTTCATGACCGAGGTAAAAAAAAAAGGTTACTCCCTGCCATTGCTGAGACTTCCAGTTGTGAAGCATTCATTCTGTGCGCACACACACACACTTGGATGCACCTCCTCCATGCCGGCTGTTCTCTCTTAAGGCCAGCACTATACAAACTCCAGACCAGCAATGGAATGTCTCAGAGCTGGCAGGATCAAAAGCACCGGCCGGCTCCGTCACGTCACCTGACCGGAATCCAATTAAACCTTTATGGGGGGATCAGAGTGATGCAGTGTCTGCAAGAGTATGAAGGAGGCACAACGTTGGGGGTGACTGACCGATTTAGCATCTTGATAAATGGTGAAGGCAGGAGTGAGAGGCACACAAACACGCGACCTGATGTATCCCATTCACACAGTCCCCAGAGCACATGTTTTATGAGTCCAAACTTAATGAACATCAGGTGCTCTTATTAAGCAACATGCCACATTTCGGCTATAATAAAGCTTCAAACACAAATGTCAGAATACTAACTTTATACAATCAAGATGTTTCACATTCTCAGATTGGGCAAAGAACTTAACTATTAAGCTAAATAGTCTATTTGAGGGGCAAGATGCTCTACTTCTTTATCCTAATGTAATGGATCGCCACAGACAAGCTGAAGTGTAAAGTTACAAAGTTCCATTACGCTGATAATTCGATAAACAGCCTTCGATGTCAGCGCAAAGGCGTGAGGTAGAGGTGAGATCGCAAACTCAAACGTTCGACTCCCCCGGGAGAGCGGTGACGTCACAGCGGCGGAAAGCCAGCCAGGCATCCCGGAGGATCCGCGCGCCTCCTCCACTGCCTGAGCGCACGAGCTCTGAGTGAGTGTTGTGGATAGTCTCTGCACGCGTGGAATGCTGCTCACGAGGATTTCGGATGCGCAAGGAAATGTAGGGGTTACTGCATCACGAGCCGGATTTATTTCGAGTTTTGACTGAATCTCCATGCGAAGATATGCTCACATACTCTTTTTGCCAACACATCCCGGAGCTCATTTAGACGCAACTTTGGAGCGGCGGCTTTTGCCCGCTGAATCTGGTGAGCCTCTTTCACGATAGCTTTTCAACGAATGCAACTACTTTTAGTGCAAAATGCATTGCGGGGAAAAAAAAGGCAAAACGGCAAGTGTTACTTCAAACACTTGTGCTACTCAACCAGCAATAAATATCACATTTATTAACGCATATTATACGGTCACGCATAGGCAATGGGCACACGCAACTGGATGTAAGCATTATAAAGTGAGTTGCACAGATTGACGTAAAGAGCGCACTGCCTCGTGGGTAGCAGCAGTGAGACAGCGCCATCATTCGCAAGCAATGGAGTGCATGTGCCGCGCTTGGGGCAATGCTTTAAAAAGGTTTTGAATTTTGGAGTTTTTCTTCATTCGATAGGCTAGCTTCACCTGAGCAGGTAAAGAATATACGGGGTTTTCAATACCAGCACAGATGTTACGATTTCGCAACACAACAATGTTAGTAACTTCAGAATTAAGCAAATAGTGCTGAAATAAATGCTAGAATAAAATAAAAAAGACTATAAGTAGCACAAAAAAAGACTACAGAACTAGTATTAAGTTAGGGCTCTCAGGCTTAGTTTTTCAGGGTTCTTATAGCAAGGCTAAATATTTGAGAATCAAATGTTATTTTGATCTGAGTTAGATTAATTATATATTAAAACGTACCTGACGTGCTTTTCCCTTTTCATTATATTGTTTGGTTTATACCTTCTGCAATTACAGCTGACGAAGTAATCAATGAATGTAATATTTTCACCTTTTTATATATTCACCTAAAGCACAAACAACTTTGTTAACATTAATAATGACCAAGTTAGCCTTTGAATGAGTGGCGTAACAGTTAAGTTGCGAGCGCTTTTCACAGTCGCATGGGTCATAAGCGCAATAATACTGTAGATAAAATGCCATTGGTTTATTTTTTAAGTTTTCTATCGACTTGGTACGGGTGTTGCCATTCTTAGTGATAGGTAATGTATAGGTACCTTGCGCGTAGGGTTTTATCATGACGGATATCTCATGCGCTGACAGCCATGGAGAAAATTGCTCTGCTTTGTTCTAAAAACGCATGCTTCAGCATATTTTCTCATTAGAGACAGAGGTTTGGCACATAAAATAAAACATCAAAGACTTCTCCCGTCCCACTGTGAGGGGAGAGCGACGACCGTTTCATCTTCATGCCAATAGGAAGTAGATCCGTGTGCTGGGCAAGGAGCGCGGAGAGATACTAAGAGCGCTTTGTGTGTTCGCGGATCGGATAGTTCAGTAAGCAGAGAGAGCGGCTGAGAGTGTCGGTACCATGCAGAGATTTGGAACTTATAAACTTCATGAAAAGCCACCAAATAAAGGACGTTACGACTGAAATAGGTATGTACGACTTGGAAAGTCTTAAAAATGCGCGAGGGCTTCTTGGACTTGTTCTAGTTTTGGGGATATTTTCAGAAATGCGTAAAAGTTTCAGTCGGCTCGCGGTGTAAAGTTGCCGCTGGGAGTCCTCGGCACTGCTGTCCGTAGTGGAAATAGGGCAGCTTTGAAGTTGACCGTAGCTTGGCTAAGCTGTTGGAATACTAAATGTGTTCAGTTGCAGTTTAATTATTTAAGATAAGCGGTCCAGAGTGGTCAATTAATTGTTTTCGAATGGGAACAGTTCATACATCTGGCCAGCGCATGAAGGCATCAGTGTGGCGACGTGAAATGAATAGGAACTGACGGACTGGGGGATGGGGATACACTTTTAACAACGGAGCAGTAGCCGTCTTTTGTTACTTTGGTATTTTGTTTCCATTCCAAAGGCTAAACTGCCGTATATTTAGGGGAGTTAACAGTAGGGTTGCTATGAAGAAGGGAAAAAAAACTCAGTGTGTTGTTTAGTGTGCTAACAGCAAAGAGGGTTTTATGTTGTTTCGGTGCCGCCGAGAAAGTTCAGTCATATTTATTTCATTTCTGAACAAAACGTAATTTGTGAGTGTTTTTCTGTTTTATGCGCTGGAGGGCACGAATAGTCGCGAGGAAGCTTGGAAATCTCGAGCAGGCGCTCGCGGAGTGTAAAGTCCTCTCTTGTAAACTGCTTTGCACACAAAAGCACTTACTGAATATTAAATGCTGTATTAAAGCTAGGAATTTCTACTTTGCGCAGTCTTTCATCGGCAAACTAGACGAATATGTGCGTATTGTAGCAAATGCGAATGGATGTAAGGAACACTGAACTTTTCTTGAGATTTGTTTAACGTGGTTACCCATGCAAATAGCACTTTCCTGATGTGCAGCGTATCACTAAAAAATATTACGAATACTACGAACTCCTATTACCATTAATACATAAGAATAAATAGGCGATAAGCACTTCTTT
>JAUMHI010000033.1:9772455-9791355 GCA_032359435.1 Enteromius unitaeniatus | reverse complement strand
ACTAAAAAATATTACGAATACTACGAACTCCTATTACCATTAATACATAAGAATAAATAGGCGATAAGCACTTCTTTATAGTGTATCAATGAGTTTCTGTAAATAATGCAGGTCAAGGTAGAAATGAAAAAGAAAAATAAAGTTTTGTGATTGATCAGCTTTTCATATTCATTGACATAATTATTAATGTTTTCCTATTTATGTTATGAACATATTATTAAATACATCTCTCTGTGCACATTGTCTTGTTCTTAGCTGAAGAAGATGTATGGCAGGAGGCATCGAGAATAATGCATAATTTATTCAAGAGGCAGTGGAATGTGACTTTATATGTATATACAAAAGGCATTTCCATCCTCACAGTGCTCACAGCAATTCATCAATTGGCCTATCTGCTGTCATGGTGTCTATGGTAAAGTTGGAAATATAGACAAATAGTCAGCGGCTGTGTCAGTGGATCCTGATGCACAAATCATATTTGTTTTGAGTGATGACATTCCATAAACAGATATTTAAAAGTTGTCTGTCAGTTTCTTATCCGCTTCAAACCACGAATACCTTCTTGAGGATTTGAGTAGTGTTAGATATGAAGTTTTCATAAATAAATGTGTCCCGGATGTATTAAATCTATTAAAAGTGGAGCTGTGTTATTTTAACTTTATCTCTTTTTTCTCTGCAGTTTCAGTGAGGAGTGCGCTGCAATCATGCAGAACCACGTGACTTCACTGCTGGTGGTTCTGCTGCTCCTGTGCAGCTGCACTGGGATCCAAAGCATCGACACTGCGCCCGTCCCTCTGTTTACCGAGTCTGTTTACAATGCTACCATTTATGAGAACTCTGCTGCTAAGACTTATGTGGAAAGTCCTGTCAAAATGGGAATCTACATCATAGATCCTACTTGGGAAATACGGTACAAAATCGTGTCGGGAGACAATGAGAACCTGTTCAAAGCTGAGGACTATCAATTGGGAGACTTTAGTTTTTTGCGAATAAGGACCAAAGGAGGTAGCAGTGCCATTCTTAACCGGGAAGTTAGAGACCACTATATTCTCACAGTCAAAGCCATGGAAAAGAATTCAAATGCTGAGGCTCGAACACGGGTCAGGATTCAGGTACTGGACACAAATGATCTTCGGCCACTGTTCTCCCCAACCGCTTATAGCATATCTTTACCAGAAAACACAGCAATTCGCACAAGTGTAGCCAAGGTGATGGCGACAGATGCAGATATTGGTACGAACGGAGAGTACTACTACAGCTTCAGAGAATGGACAGATATGTTTTCGGTCCACCCCACAAGTGGTGTAGTTACGCTAACTGGAAAGCTGGACTACTCTGAGACAAAGCAGTATGAATTAGAGATTTTAGCAGTGGACCGAGGCATGAAACTGTATGGTAGCAGTGGATTTAGCAGCATGGCTAAGTTGACGGTACGAGTGGAGCAGGCCAACGAGCATGCACCGGTCATCACTGCTGTAACCCTAGCACCCTCAGACACTGACAAGGACCCTACTTATGCTGTCGTGACTGTTGAAGACAGTGACCAAGGTGCTAATGGTGAGATAGCATCTCTCAGTGTGGTTGCGGGCGACCCTCTTCAGCAGTTTAAAGCCATGCGCACAAGTCCAGGCAGTAAGGAATATAAAATCAAAGCCGTTAAGCAGGTCGACTGGGATAGTCAGCCCTTTGGATACAATCTAACACTGCAAGCCAAAGACAAAGGAAGTCCACCTCAGTTTTCGTCCGCAAAGGTCATCCATGTCATGTCCCCCCACTTTAAAGTAGGGCCTCCTAAGTTCAGTCAAGCTATTTACAGAGTCAATGTGAGTGAATTCGCACCACTGAACACACCTGTTGTAATGGTAACAGCTGTGCCAAAGTATCCTCAACTTAAGTATGCATTTAGACACAAATTGGATAAAAATCATTTTGCCATTAATGCAGATTCAGGCTTGATTACAACAGCTGGGCCCCTTCATGCAGACTCTGTGAACAGATATGAATTAGAAGTTATGACCAGCGACAAAAAAGCATCAGCAAAAGTAATTATCAGTGTGATCGACGTGAACAACAACGGCCCAGAATTCAGACAGACATCTTACAAAGCTAGCATTGATGAAAATATGCCCATAGGTACTAGTGTACTAACAGTGAAAGCCACTGATTTAGACAGTGGGGAAAACGGATATGTCACTTACAGCGTTGCCAACGTGAATCCCCAGCCATTTGTTATTGACTACTTCTCTGGTGTCATCACTAGTTCAGAGATTTTGGATTATGAACTAATGCCAAGGATTTATACCTTGAAAGTGCGGGCATCAGACTGGGGTTCCCCTTTTCGACGTGAGGTGGAAACTCAGGTTACAGTCACACTTAACAACTTGAACGACAACAAGCCACTTTTTGAGAATGTGGATTGTGATGTAACTGTGCCAAGAGACCATGGTGTTGGTGAGCAAATCACAACCGTGTCCGCTATTGATGCTGATGAGTTGCAGTTGGTGAGGTACAGAATAAAAGCTGGGAATGACTTGAATCTGTTTGAAATGAATCCAAACTCAGGCGTTCTGTCCTTAAAGCAGCCTTTGAGTGAGGGTGAGGCAGCAAAAGTGTCCTATCACAGTTTGCAGATCATAGCCAGTGATGGAGAACATGAAACTCAGCCCATGTTTTTGAACATTACGGTTGTTACAGCACATAAACCAGTCCAAGTAAAATGTGTTGATACTGGAGTTGCCAGCATGCTGGCAGAAAAGCTTCTGCAAGGAAGCAAGATCCACAGCCAAAACGAACCCGAAGACCACTTCCTAGACTTTCACTCTGTGAACCGAGTTGCGCCCCAGTTTGCAGAAACTTTTCCCAGTGTGATTGAGGTCAAGGAAGACTTGCCTGTTGGGGCCAGGATTGTCCATCTTAGTGCCACAGATTCTGACAGTGGTTTTAATGGAAAACTGGTTTATGTTATCTCTGGGGGTGACGTTGAAAGTTGTTTCGTAATTGACATGGACAGCGGATGGCTCAAAGTGTACGCACCTCTTGATAGAGAAACAACTGATCACTATACATTGAACATTACTGTGTATGACCTTGGAATACCCCAGAAGTCATCTTCACGTCTGCTGGATGTAAAGATCCTCGATGCTAATGACAATAGCCCACAGTTTTTACAGGATGCATATTCTGTGGACATCAGTGAGAGCACTGCGGTGGGCACAGAGATCATTCAAGTTGAAGCAAAAGATAAAGATCTTGGGGATAATGGTGTGGTCAGATACTCAATACTGGCAGACACAGAGCAATTTGCTATTGATACAGAAACAGGGATCATTGCGGTGAAGAAGCCTTTAGACCGTGAAGCGCAACCCAGTTTTGTTCTCAAGATAGCAGCTCGTGACCAGGCCACTGGTGAACCTCAACTTGTCTCGACTGTGTTGCTTAAAATCACACTGGAGGATGTAAACGACAACCCTCCGAGATTTATTCCTCCAAACTATCAGGTGAGAGTACGTGAGGATCTACCCATTGGTACTGTTATAATGTGGCTGGAAGCTCATGACCCAGATGTTGGGCCATCCAGCCAGGTACGATACAGCCTTGCTGACAATGGAGATGGGAAATTCGAAGTAGACAAATTGAGTGGCGCCGTACGAATCGTGCAGAATCTGGATTACGAGAAAAAGCAAGTGTACAGTCTCACAGCAAGGGCGAAGGACAAAGGGAAGCCAATATCTTTGTCCTCAAGTTGTCACATTGAGGTGGAGGTCGTGGACGTGAACGAGAATCTGTATAGGCCATTGTTCCCATCATTCATGGATAAGGGATTTATCAAAGAGGATGTGCCCATTGGAACATCAGTGATGAAAATCACAGCTCAGGATGAGGATAAAGGAAGAGATGGAGAAATCCGTTACTCCATTCGGGATGGGTCGGGTCTGGGGATCTTTACTATCGACGAAGAAACTGGTAAGTTATCTTCCTTTCCCTTTCATCCGTTCATGACTGGGGCGGGGTAGCGGGGGATGTTTTGTTGGGTCATGAATTATTCAAGAAACAAATCTCCTATGCATAAAAGTGGCCGGTGATATGAACGGTGCAAATGTGAAAGGACTTGCTATATTAGAGGTGGGTTTTTTGGGGGGAGGGGGTTTATAGAAGGAGGGACTCCATTTTTTTGTGTGGCATCAGTTGGATACTTGCACAGGTTGGTGGTAGCAGTTGGATGTCTTTGAGAAAGCTGATGAAGAGCATCCTGATTCTTTTCATTTTTTGCGCCGGAGGAGAGAGAATTGATGGCAAGAACAGATGGAGCAGCTGTCTCTCAGACCTGCTGTAGACATTCCACACTAGTTGCCGTGGTATTAAGAGGATTGCTCGCCCTCCCCGCCCCCTACTTCCATGCACACATATTTTTCTACTTGATACTTTCTCTCTGTCTATTTTTCTTTTAAAATAATCAAATCAAGCACCGGCTATTTCTCATTTATAGATTATTTTGTTATGTAGGCCATAGGGTACTTAACTATGAATGTGAGCTGCTGAGAGTTAGGGAATGGAGCTTTTTGAAGCAAACACATTTCAAAAGTCAACATCTGGCCTCATTATCTTTATACAAAGAATGTATTAATACCTCTCTCAGCTGCCCTGATCACTCAAAGCACCTGTGCCAAAAGCTTAAAATAAGCAGTCTGGAATTCCATCGGTCTTTGACACTGTCCAACTATCGGCCACCCAGTAAAAAATGAAGGCCTCGTATACCCAAAGCTTGCAAGACTGTGAATATTAAGTGTTTTTCTTGGATTAATGGGTTTTTGTGCTGAGCTAAATGAGTAATGTGCAAACAGGCCCGTGTAACATCATGCATAAAATGTTTTTTGCATGCATGCAATTAATGTCTGGAGTCTGGACTTTACGCATAACAAATCACCTGGTTAGTCAAGGTGGAAACGTATAACTAGTTTTACTGTAATTCATATCAAGGTGGCCAGGCGTGTCTGCCTAAGAAAGTAAATTAGCAGTATCTCCTTTGAATCCCTTTTGGGAAATCTTGCTTTCTTGGGCGGTAAATTTAGCATGACAGGATGTGCTGGCATAGGGTTGTCCCCCAACAAGACCATCTGTTGGCCATTGTGCCTGCCCAGTCTTATGGAGATTGGACTTTGCTGCAGTTCCAATGGATGGAAGCTTACTTGGAGATTTTGATTTGGATAAATAAAATCGTTATAAGTTCTCTTGGGTGGATCAGAAAGTTACAAACCTGCATGAGTTTGTCACCATCAAAGATAAAACTCTTCTGAGTTTATAAAAAACTTTGCAGAGCTCAAAAATATGGATGACATGGGATCAGTGTAATAAAGTTTTGAGCCAGTTATCAGAACTATCACTTTTACATTAAACAATATTGTAGAATACATCCTTCTATCCTTTCCTTAATGCAGAATAATATCCATAGTTTTAATTTAATATTTACTGTAATGCTTTGTGGTTGTGAGCATTGTCAATTGAGAGTCCACTCAGCATCAACCCTAACTAGAGATGTGGGCCACCAGGAGTCTCTGACCTTCTCCCCCGCTCTCTGACCCCCAAATTGATCTATCTGCTCTAGCAGTCATGCCATTGTCTTTTTCAGAGTCCTATTGTTAAGGATCATAGCCAGGACTGGTACTAAAGCAAATACGCCTGAGGTAACAGCAGCTCTCCTGGGAATGGAAAGATTAGAAGAGGGATGGGTAGGAGGTGTTCAGGTTTGAGGTCACTACATGTGGGATGAATATCACGTTTCAAGCAAGGAATCAATCTTTAAACCAAGGCTAGTGAATAGTAATAAAGAGCCATTTGTTGTTGTGCACTAAATGGGTATTTCGAGAACGTGGGGTCACCATTGCTGGAGGCAGTGGGTGCACCTTTAGTCATGTCTTATGAGAATGAGCAACAAAAGAAATACTGAGACACATATGGGCCATATTTGGTGCTTGGGACTATATTTGCCATGTGTTTGTGTTGTTTGCCTGTTTTATTCTCTGCTTTTGCAGACTTTACAGGGGGGGCAAGGAATGTGCAAATTAAACGTTTTCTGTTGTTCATTTCTACCCCCCCCATTTTGTTCGCCTCAGTCCTACATGTTTGACTACAGTAGTTCCGCCTTGTAGGAATGTGAGGCTTCCATCATTTATATCCCATCTTCCCATAAATGTATTTTTGTTTGTCTCAGCGGAGCGAAAGCTTCCCAAAAGCCTCATTTCTGAGAAACAGTTTGAATTAAACTAATACGGACACATTGAAACTCGAATACGAGCTGATTAGTGCTTTAAAATAGAATGGTTGCTTGAGATTTTGTGTCATTTTTGCTGTGATTTGCTTTTCCATCAGCAGGAACTAGCGAAGCCAGAAATCGGTCTGTAGAGTCTGTCTGTAGAACCTCCTGCAGTGTTTACATATGTGATTCTCACAAACATGTCAAGAGCAGAGGGCTATAATGGGCTCTTGTGAGACCTTAGTGCTCAAGTCAGGGAAATTCTGCCATGTGTGTGTTTGTAAAGATGACACACATACACAAGCACAGATGCACGAGTCACTGAGGTATGCACTAAATTGATTGATGTCGCCAAAAGAATCTTGTGCCTTTATTTAATAAACCTCCCATGGTAAAAGGGAGCGAGTAAAAGTGGAGAGCAAAGTCACGGGTCAAGGATCTTAGGCTTGGATATTTAAGAAATAAAATGCTAAAAAATAGATGGTTGCAGATTCTGAGCTTTCTCTATGGACACTGTGTCAGTCTCAAAGTCAGAATGAAGTCAATTATTAATAAAGGTTGGATGAGCTTGAATGTCATATGTCATATATGTGTGTGTGGTAGAGAGAATATCAGTGAGACCTGGCTAGTAGAAAACCTACCAAAACATCCTAGCAACCACCCACAACACCATAAAAATGTAGTTTTTCTCTGAATATAAAGTCCCATCTTGCTATCTTTAATAAGATCAGTCAAAAACTTCTTTCAAGAAGCTGCTCATTAAATGTGGTGTAAAGGAGCTAAAATTTTTAGCAGCCCTTTAATTCTGATGCCAATGACATTGTATGCTCAATTAGGTTTAACCTTTCATTTGAATCCTAACACCTCCTCCTACTAAAGGCTACTAGGCAGTTTTCTTGTTTGTGTTCTTAGAATAGTACATGTCTGCTTTATGTTATTCATTTGCTCTGTAATGAAATAAGCTCAGATTTTTTGCCCAGTTGACCACATAAGATGTGATATAGCAATTTACACCCCTTGTGAAAGTTTGCAGGGATTGCTGAATTGCCACATTCTTCATATCATTAAATTTAAGAAAATGACTCTGTAATTGATAAACATATAAATTTCAACCTCCGAGTACATTTGATTTCTTTCAGTGTTGTTATTTAATATCCCAAAATATAAGATAAATTACCATCAAAAATTGTATCCAATTTTTTTTTAAGTCACAGAGATCACTACTGAATAAATATATAAAGGAAGGTTAAAAAAATAGAAAGATCAAAAACAGGTTACGTGAGATCACTATTTCTCAACTATGTAAAAAAAAAAAATACTACATGATGAAGCCATGATCAATTACTAGTGTCCCAAATTGTATACTCTATGCTTTTTTTCAGAGGCGCATCAGTGGTACATTTAAAGTGTACTTTTTCTGAATTTTTATTTTGATCAGATTGCTCACATTATTAAATGGCATGGCATAGTACGAAAATCGGGACGTACCTATCCAGACAAACGGATGCAGACATACCTGCTTGAGCCAGACACCATTAGGTCAGAGAGTGCCCCATAATGCTGAGCATGCAAGCATGTCTAATCCCCCTGACGCGCTGCACAAAAATATCTGTTTGTGCATGAAGCAGCATAGAAAGCCAGTGACTTTTTCCACTTTTTCCCCATGTGACTGACAATCAGAAAATGTAGTCTGACTTGTAATACAACAATACTTTTATAATAAACAACATTTACAACTTCTAATTAGATGTTGCAAAGATTGATTACTCACTAGGCAAAGCCAAAATCTTTAAATGAGTCTTTAAATGCATTTTAATTTATGTTCTTGGTCTGTCATTTTAATAACATAACTGTTCACATCTTTCACTCTTTTAAGTCCATATGCTCTGGCAAGCCTTTTTTGAATTCTCTTTGAAGACACGCAACCCCACTATCTTTTTAGGACGTTTCAAAATGCACTTTTGTAGTAGCCAGTGCAGCATTTTTGAAAACTCCGTCCGCTTCATACTTGCTAATGCAAATGAAGTACTCTATTCATTAACTATTCTTTTAGCACTTTTAGAGAAGAAATATTTGGAGAACAGAATTGCACTTCTAAGAACAGTTTCAGAAATGTCATTAGGTTGGGAATCAGACTGCAGTAGTTGGGCCATATGTTTTTGATTTCCCTGAAAAGAACCTGTGAGATTAATTGATTTTACTACACTACACTGCCTGTTTTTAATTTCCATAAAAAGAACTGGATCATAATTCATTGATTTATGATTTGAACCTTACTGGTCTTGCTGTATTCAGTAGTGGTTATGTGGCTTTAATGAATAGTAATATAGGGCCCTATGATTTCCATGATGCGGAAAACGAGGACGGAATCCGGTCATAGAAACAGAATTTACTGTATAATACAGAATGTTGCACACATTTTAGAAGGATACATCAAAAGTCTAAACGTGATATGGACTATTGTCTGTGAATATTAAGCCAACAAAATAAATGTATTTATTTCTCTGAACTATTCAGAGAGCCACTTCATTTGCCATGTCATATGTGCAAACAGAATGTATTTAAAGCAACAGAAATACTACTGAATGTAATAATAGCACTACTAATAATAACATTATTTTAAAGGAATATTCAACAGAAAAGTTATTTAGTAGAATTTATTTAGCAGAATAATAAAATGTATTTCACAGGGTGTAATAAATCGGTTTTGTGTTCAAGTTTTAATAAATCGCTGTTTAATATTGTTAGTTTCACGATTTCAATTAACTAGACTTGCTTTCTGATGAATAAAAGTGAATTGAATTAATAATACAAAAAAAGTCAGTTAAAATAAAAACTAGTTTCCAACCTATATTCAAAACGCTTTGCTTCTTGTTTAGAAGGTATTGGCTGGTCCTTCAACTAGTGACATAGCACTTTTTAAAGAAATGAATTAGTTTGATGTACAAAAGCACTATTATGAGAGCGTGCATGTGCTGCTCTTTGTGTGGGTCCCCTATATGCCCTTCCTGTGGGGAGAAAGGGTGGCTGATTCTTTTTGATGCCAGATAACAGAGGAATGTGCAGGCCGCTTTGTCTTCTCATGTTTGGCTACCTCTTGGTTGGCCCGGGCAGGGATAAGGGGAAGGGGGTCATCTGAAGGAAAGGGGTCAGGTGTGAGTTTTTCTCTCTTATAATGATCTATGTGGCTCATTTCGCTCTGGCTTTCTCTTTCACTGTTACGCCTTCCTGTTCAAAATATTGAGCCTACTGTGACTATTCTCTCCTGTTACCCATCTCGCCATCTCATCACCTTTTTCCATCTCTCAGGAGTGTGACTACGACTTTTCCACGTTTTTTTTTTGCAGAGGGTATAAGACTGGCTGACTCTGTGTAGTCTCTGCTTGAGCCGTGTTGCTGGGGCAACCGGATTCTGGAATGCAGGATCAGGAGTTGATTGTAGGGTGCTAAATGAAAAGCACACTTTCCCTCGTTAAAGTCGACTGCCGTCTCCGACTATCAGGTCCCATTTTTGGGAACTCGTGCTGATGTTAACTCTTGTGATTTTAATGTTCCCTAAATAAAAACCAGTTGAGCAAAAGAAGACCGGCTATGCCAAAAACAAACCAGAAGCGGAGTGTTTTTGGTCTCAGACGTGTGCGCCGAAGGATTGATGGTTTGATGTTAAGCCCAGTATTTCATACTCAAATTCCATATGCTACGGTCCAGCTCTCAGCCGTGCCAATTCCCATTACGGTGGGCGATGTTGCAACGTTTGCTGTTCCCCTGTGATGTCACTGATTTTTTAACAAGAATCGAAGGCGAGTGACAGCAGATGTAAACACAGCGCTGGTGGAAGCAGAGTGCGAAACCGGAGACGCTAACCACTGACGCAAGACAAACTGTATGATGCATCTGCTCCCAAACTGTATCTGACTGTGCGTCAAAGTTAACTGACATTTTAGCATTGCACATCCTGGGACTATGAATGTCACACCCACGGCTTTTTCACTCAGAGGTTAGAAATGAGAAATGAAGATGAATGCTTTTTATTTCACTGTTGGGCTTCTGAGCTTGACGGTTAATCACAACAGTTTGCCACAAAGGTACAACAAATCATTGCATCATGGAGCGTTCAGCGAAGCTGCAGTGTTTTCCGCTATAAACTTGTACCTTGAACAGGGCCACACTTCACTCTGAAATGCTCTGCACATATGTAAATTGAATTATTTTGTAGTCTTTGCTGTTTGATAATTGGGCCATATTGAAAATTCAGCTTTAATGTTTTTCATGCAGCCCCCATTGCAATGGTGTTAAACTTTTAAAATGGTTAAAACAGCAATAAGGATAATGTATATTGTTTTTTGCTGCAATCTGGCTTGCTTAGATTTAAGACTGTGCACATTTTTTTTTTCTCACAAGTTTGTAGTCATAAGTCTGTTCATGCAAACTCCCTCAGAAACAACAAAGTAGGAACATACACCTTCATTTACTCTGGATGATTTGTTATGAACGGTCTAATGTAAACCGATATCACAGTGTTTGCGTTTGTTTTGGAATGTCGGTTGCACAGCTTTGCCCCTAGATAACGGTTAGGTATAAATTCACGTTCGTAATGATATGTAAAGGTGTAATTAGGAGCCTAGTTAGGAGTCAAACATCTGGGGTTTGAACCAAATGACTTTTCTATTCCCTGTGTTTTACTGCCTCGCCAGACTCCTCCTTGCAATATTTTAAACGTCTTTGATCCTCACCACACAGAAACACTCCAAGGAGCACACATTTATAAATAGAAAAGTGAGGGGAAAAAAGAAGGGAGGCTTTCAAAATGTCAAGGCAGCACCCCATATGAAACATACTCTCACTTCATAGCCTTATCAGTCTTCCCAAAAGAGGAGAGAAAAGCTCTCCGGCATGAACTGGGACGCTAATGCGGTGGCCTGGTGATAATGCCAGTGCCAACCATGTCACTGGGCAGCTATTTCATGCTTTGAAAAAATGTTGTTATAATGGAGGACAGACGCTCGTTATCAGGAAGGGCTCAGAGATTGGAGTCAATTCATGGGGGAAAGAGCATGCTTAAAGTACAAACATGAGATTTAAACAAACAGGCCATGCTCGCTGCCAGGCCTCTGTAAAAACACAAGGTCTTCCGGACAATGGGATCTGTCTGGGCAAGTGTCAAAAGAAGCTCTGAGCTGGAATTAATGGGCTAAAGTAGGCAGGAAAAAACTCCCCTGCTTTTTTTTTAGCTTGCTCCTTTTTTTGAGAACCAGCTTAGCCACTTTTTTCCTCAAGATTGCAGTATATATGTTTATATCATAACTGGTTTATTTTGCAAATGCAGGGATTTCCGATCGCTTCCTGCTTTTAAGATGATACGATTAGTGTGATATTTAGAGCGAGACAGTGAGCTATATTAAGTCGGTCAAATCATTGTGTTCCTCCTAAGTATGATTTTTCCCTCCAGCCAGATGTTACAGGCAGTTTTTTTAGCGCTAGTCAGGTTGGTAGTTGCTTTGTTAGCCTTGACGATACACTGAAGACGCAATGATGCGTGACACGGAAATAGAGGGTTTACTCAAGAGGCTTCTCAAGGCCGTAATCACTTGTCCAGGATGCCCTGTAGATAAGATGGCTTTTGTGTGCCACAGTGTTTGTTAAAGTCATCAAGCACTCGTTCTTTAATTGCTTCCTCACTCCGCTATTAGAGGCCGATCAGTCTCTTCTTTTTCTAAACTAGATTTGTGTTGGTTTCCAAGAGAATTTTAGCGTTTTTTTTTCCCCACGCATGCATTTATGGCTTTTTCAAAGTTGTAAAGTTCATACAGTAATCTGAATATTTAGAGCTCAATATTAAGAATGGCCTGCTGGACTATTTTGTATTTTTTTTATTTATGCATTGCGATCTTAAATATTTAGTTTTCTTTGTGGTTGCAAATTCTACTCATCCACTAAAGCCATTCATGTGAATAAAAAGTGTATTTGATGATTTATAATAAAGCATGTGTATGTGAATAAAAAATTGTGTGTGTGTGTGTTAAGGCAATAATTAATATATTAATTATTATTATAATTATGTGTAGTTAAAATAAATGTACAAAAAATTATGTAGCAAAATTATAATGGGCAATATAAAGTGTATAGGCTAAGTTTAGATGATATCTTTTGTAATGGGGCAAGTGAAAATGTTGGCAGGACAGTTAGTGGCCCAAATCCTCCTATTGAGGCCAGATATTATTCATGGTTTTATGAAGTAATAATTGAGTTCATTTATAGTACAAGTATTCTAAAGTGAAAGTAAAGCGAGATAGAGCCCCATTAAAGCCCCTGAAAAAAGTCTGGGAACCAAGAGCATGATATGATTGAAGTTGTGAAAGGAGGGGTGAGGTGGGGTGATGGGAGCTTAGCCGAGGGTTCCCTCATAATACTCTTGGTTCTGACACTGGAATCTCAACTATTTCTCTGGAGTCTCGGGAAAGAAAGATAGAGAAAAGAGTGAAGCGGGAGGTGGAGAGAAAAATCGCTGAAAATTTATATAAGCATGTGAGCAGGAGGCCTAAGAAGGCTGAGGAATGCAGGAGCCCGCCAAGCAAACAGAATTAACCAAGCCAGTTCAAAGAGAACAGACCACTTTTTAAAGTGCAGACCAGGGGAATACACGTCTTAAGCTGCTCTAACTTATTCCTCTGCTTCTACCACCTCCACTACATATGTGAAGTAGTGTGGAGTCACTCTCTGAAGGTCAGAGAATTGCTCAGAGTTAGTCAGGCCTTGCTTTGATGATATTCACAGCATGTCTGCGAACATCAACTGTGCTTACAGGAGCTGTAGTCTTGTGGCTTATTACGCACCCTCATCCAAAACAACCAACAACATGATATTGACAGTTTTTTTGATGACGAAAATGAGCACTTGGGATAAACGTGGTTTTACATATCATAATCCTCTATTTGACAACCCTTGTAATCTTCTTCTGGCTTTCTAATTTGGTGCAATTGCCAGCTTTTCATTCATGTGCAATTAGTAATTTCTCAAACTGAAACTGTGCCATGTGTTTGTGTATAAAGAAGAAGCGAGGGTTTCTTCAACTAGCCTATCATGGACACTTTTAGCCCTGTGGACTAATAAAACGTAAACTCTCTTGAAACACACTCACTCTGGTTTAGTTTGTCCACCAACAATATCCAACATTACATTTGATGTCTCCCCAGTTTTTCTGAAACCATCACACAACTTAAATTACACTACCAAGTTTGTATTTTATTTGGAATTAAATTAATGCTTTTAAATTAAAACTTTTTTAGGACCTGTGGGAGGCTGCCGCTGCTGCCACAGAATACTTTTTTTGCGCAATAAAAACAAAAAATAACACCATTTAACTCTACCACTCTACCAAAAGTATTTTCCTAGCATTGCAAAACATGAGTTGATCCACTGATGTCACATGAACTGTTTTACCGATGTTTTTGCTACGTTTCTGGATCTGGGATCATTTTAGTTGTATTGCTGTCTATGGAGGGTCGGATGGCTCTCATCAAAAATATCTTAATTTGTGTTCTGAAGATGAACGAAGGCCTTACGGGTTTGGAAAGACATGAGGGTGAATAGTTCATGACAGAATTTTCATTTTTGGGTGAACTAACTCTTGAATCCTCTCATTGGTAAGACATATCAGCATCATTTTTAATTTCAGGCGATATTTATATTTTAAGCCAATTCCTATATCAGTCCAATAATATCATGCATCCCTAGTTCCTACTATACATAAATGCTGTTTAAATGCGTTTTTTGTAATTTTTAATTAAATAAATGCAGCTCTGGTAAGCATATCATCTTCTAAAAACAACAAAAGATCCCACAGACCCCAAACATAATTGCATATAGTGGGAGGACAGGAATTATTTTAGGGTAAAAATCACATAATAAACATTTTGATTATTGTAGTGTAGCAGTGTATATAACAATAGGCCTAATTTATAAGAATTTCTTATATTTCGTATTTTTTGACAGATGTATATTTTTTAATGTATGGATTTAGATTTAGATTTTTAAGTGGATTGGGTTGTATGACCGTCAAACAGTTAGCATGTCATATTACCCAGTAAGCCATGCGTCCAATCAGACCCTTCTCTCTGACCCTAAAGTGGAGAAACATTAGAAGAGGCTAGGCTGCATGGAGGCTGTGCTGCTCCCCAATCCACTTAACATTCCCATCATCATGACCCTTAATACTCTCAACCAGGACCAAACTTTAACATGTCAAGTCAAGATCAGAAACCTTTCATTCTTGTTAACTCAAGTGTGGAGATGGTGAAGTAATGGCCGTCTCATGATCTAATCAGTCATTGGGGATGTCGAAGAAGTCTGAGAATGAAATGAGCTTCCTTTCTGTCTTTCTTTGCACACACAAATATGCACACACACACCTATGTGCAAGGTCAGCCATGTTGAGTCAGTGCGAGTGGTTCTCTTTGTTCATCGAGGCACTCAGGTTGCTGTGAAATGTTTCGCTTCAGGGTGAAGAAATGAACAGACAAAGCAGCCAGAAAGAAAGACCTGCTGTATTTCTGTCATCATATTCTATTGCTTCAGGGCAGGTTTCACAACTTCCTCAACCACAGTCGATTGAAAGGTGTGGCAGAATACCTATAAAACAAGCTTAATCACTGAGTGAATCATCACAATTACAGATTGTACGGATTGTGTTTGAATACGCCAAGACGTTTGTGCAGAATTTCCAGAGTCCAATTCTTGTTTGAACTAAACCGGCTACATCTGTTGCTAGATTCATCATCGGGGAAATATTTTATAAACTATAAGCTATAAAAATGTTGCACTGAAGACTGCACCTGCATTTAAGCTTGAGCTTGAAAGCTGAAGAATGCCTGAAGCTTCTTTATAAGAAAAGGTTCGTCTTAATTAGGGTTGGTTAGTATTGTAAAAGACTCGGAATGTTTATTTATTAGGTAAATGTTCTTTTATGTCAATTCAGATACGATTCATTCAAGACTTCTAGAAGAAATTTGATTATCAGCTTTTATTAAAACTTAAATATGGAATGATTTATCATTTTAATAAGATGCGATTTGTAATGTTTAATTTAGGGTTGTTCATTTTGGTTATTTCTCGTAACCGACAACCGACGCTCGTTCACCGATTATTAACCGACGACATTATTTTAAAGCTACTGTATGTAGGATTGACACAGAGTGGTTGAACTAGGTATTGCAGTTCAAATTCAAAATATTGGGAGATGGGTTTTTTTCACCAGGCCCCTCCTACTCAGACTTGACACACACGCAGGTAGTCAAAGTGAAGACAGCAACTAGAACGAACGCAATGACGATGGAGTGCGCTGTGTTTATGCAGAGCAGGCAACCTGGATGACGAAACACTACTGACTTTGTTACAGACCAAAACAAAACATGACAACATAAACATCAGTTGAGGGCTGCAACTGCACTTTTTAAATGAGAATATCCAGGCTGTACTACTACTGTCAGGGATATGAGTACTTGAAATGAACATGATTTCTTAATGCCTGTTGAACATAACAGAGACATGTTATGATTATTACAATACATACGGTTCCTTTAAATTAGAATTGGATTGTACATTCGCAAAAAACAGAAAATGAAGATCCACATGATCATATCTATTTATATCATATGCCTGCAGCACTATGAAATAAAAACTTATGTAATAAAACAACTTATGCATTTGTGCAGCAGAGCGCACTCTTTGGCAGTGTATGACGAGTCCTGTTCCGTTCACACAGCGCGTGTGTTCCGAGAGTTCCGTTACAGTAGCGGTTGTCACTTCCTGTATTAGGATTCAACAACTGTATTCTGCTGCTGTGTGAATGTGGCCAATAAAATGCGACTTTTTTTTTTTTAACACATTTCTATATAGGCTATGAGTGGTGTATTTTAACAATGCAGCAAACCTTTTAAAATAATTAGGTAAAATACTGAAATAAATACATTTTAACTGTTTAACTGATTGTATAAATCGGTCAAAATTCTTATCGGTTGGTTAACGGTTAAACTGAACATCCCTAATTTAATTAGATTTTAAGTTAGTTCGAAATTTTAATACTAATAATGCGACATACACACACACAGTCATACAGCGGAATATTGTGCGGAGCATCACCCTGCACCCTATATTTTCTCTTACCATCATTTTTCTTTTTTAGCTAAATACCACACATTTCTGTAAATTCCTACAATAATGAAATGAATTTTAGCTTAGTATGGTTTTACAGCATCACGTTTTAGTGGGAGTGTGTTTGTGCGTTGGTAAAGTCATCATCCTGTTGACTCCTTTTTCAGCAGCAGCCTTTTGAGCTTGAAGGAGCTGCTTTCTTTTGTGTGTATCCCCCGGTCATCCAAATGAGCACTCAAGCATGGACAGTCTTTTGGCAGAGACAAAGCTCATTTTCTGTCTCACCGTATCGTTGAGCTCCTCTGACTCCATTTGACACATTCTCATACTCTACTAGCCGCTCACGAATACACACACACACACTCATTTGTCTTTTTTATTTTCCCTTCTCAGCCAAATATCTACAAAAAAAACTTTTTGGACTTTTTAGACTTTTTTTTATATAAATGTCTTACACTGAAAGTCTTGCAGAAACACACCCTCAGTTCAGTACACTTAAACCTCTACACGTGCTAAACCAATCCTTTACAAAGTTCAGTTTAACAATGTTAAAGATGATTTATGACATTGCCAAGGCAATTATTTTTGCTCATACTTGTGGCAAGGGATGTGAACAAATCCCCGCCCAAAGCATTAAAATAATATATGTAATTCATCTCTCGTTTTTTGTGCTACAACATGAATGACACTTAAAATCAAGTGACTTTTGCTATTTTCTTTGACTACTTTTATCACATGGTGAACATTGGAATCAGATTATTATCGTTTCTTATAATCGTTAAGAAACAGTTGTGGAAAGTGTGACACATTTTCTTAAAAAAATCTAATTAAAAAAACAAGTTGCCAGTTGCCTAATTTCTTATGCATATTCCTTCTTTAAGGATTAACTGTGTAGAGTTTTTACATCGTTGAGTATAACAGTGCTGATCTATGGGCCATCCTACACCGACAGCCATGGGCAAGATGAAGTGAGCTATCTGTTTCCTTCTATATTGGAGCCTTAAGCTATCCAGCTAAAGTCAGGTGTTACGGATCAATGATGAATGAAAAATAAGGCCAAGAAGGTCAAATAAAACAGCCCAAGCCTGTGAAAAGCAGTTTTTTTCTTGTCTGTTTTTAAAGGAGCATGTCTCTTCTTTCTTACGTAACACCCTTAAGGCTCCCTCTAGTCCTCTGAGTTTGCTAAAGCCCAGAAGAGCAAGTTAAGAAGACAAAGAACCAGAACTGGCACCATGCACTGTGCAAAAAGACTGTTCTGGAACAAATCGGATAACGTTGCCGCTTCCTTGTTTCATATGTCCTTGTGCGACATGCTTGTACTTTGCAACAAAACATGAACGCCGAGTCGGCTTAAATGAAGTTGGAGAGAATGAGAGTATTCTTGAATGTTTGCAACCTGAATAAACACCAGATTTCTTAACCAGCTAAAGTTCAAGGGCTCAAGTTTAATCGGATCGAGTTTTCAACGACAGGAGCCTCCCTGTTCTGGCAGGGGTAAACTTTGGCCAGGGAGTGTCTATCTAGCTCTCTTTCTTCATTCACACACCCCACCTGCCTGCCCTCGATAACGATGAGATCACTCGGATACTGATAACGTTACAGGTCTTTTCAGGCCACATATTTATTGCACTTAACCAAGCCTACGCTTTATACAGTATGATACAATAAAATGTAATGATTCATTCTGCAACATAAATGACGCCACACTTTTCTTAGACCTTCTTACCGTGCCTGGCCTGGATAAGCATAAGGGATCACAGTCCAGGTTCTTCTTTTGCTTTTTTACTCTGCATCATATGTGACGGATTCGAGTGCTTTGTATGCAGACCTGCTATTTGCTGACTGACGCCTCCACCTCTTCTTCCTCCCCCATCTCATTCCTTTATGGCAGTGAAACAGAGAGTTCTGCCCATGTGAATAGGCAGACTGTTGACACAGCTGACAGCAATGCAGCACACATGTGAAGCGTCTCTAATGTTTTGTGATTGCTAGGTAGAGCCCTGAACAGGTGACTCTGGCTCTAAGCAAGCAAGTTTAATAAAGGCATTCTTCACTTAGAAGACCAGTAAGAGAATCTATAGGAGGTATTAGGTTCCCACTTAAATCTATCAAAACCACTTATCTGCTCCTAAGGCTGCCATTATCGTAGGCAAAGCATGATGGGTATAGGATGCTGTGGCTGGTAAATTCTATTTAAAGGTCTACTTTAGGTTTTACACCTAGAGGAAGAAACATACAGTATGTGTGAAGTGGTTTGCACTCATTTGTGATGAAAACTTGCCAGATGCAGATTTTGTTGTATGACGCTGCATCCTGTAAATGACTGGGAGTGCCACTAAAAATGTAAATAGATTAATCAGTTGTAAAATTGACAGGCAAATAGATACATTTAAAACTCTTTATTTCATGTTTAAGTGTACCGATCACTTTTAATAATGGACAAATACCATTTTAAAGCTGTATTTTTATTTTATTAATTATCTTTATTTATTTATTTATTT
>JAUMHI010000033.1:9713452-9761331 GCA_032359435.1 Enteromius unitaeniatus | reverse complement strand
GTACATCTCTCAGCTTCAACGTTCTTGTTTTTCTTTTTCCAAAAATGGCTGAACTGTAATTTTCTTTGGCCACGTTTAGCCCACAAGGCAGTAGACCACTGTTTTTTTGGCCAGGGAAGAAATGGATTGTGGGTACGAACACGGGCATCTTTTTAGCAGCATGTACTGAAGGTCCGTCCAGAAGCCTGCTCGCGTGTAATAACATCTAGGGAACGGAGGTTCATTTTACTTGAGAGATGTGTTTTATCTCAGTAATAATCCAGCGTATGCAATATATATTCATGAAATTGTATTCAGTCGAGGAAAAAGTAAGAGTCATATTTGCGTATTCTGAACACCAAAACCGCTGGGAGACACTTAAAATCTGCCTAACTTTGAATAAATCAGTATATCGGTTACATATTATAACTTTTTAGCCTAAAAGTGAAAAAAGGTCCTGTTAATTCCTATAAAAACATATCCCTATTTAAAAATGCCTATTTAATGTCCTTTTCCATTCCGGTCAAACTCTTGGTCTATAAATGTAGCTTTGCCTTTCATATAACGTTTTAAAGTGCAGAGATTTTGATGACTGCCCACATTCAGAGTTTATTTTCATTCCCATGTATGACTGCAAGAGCAAAAGAGAGATAGATGGTTTGCAGCCTAGCACAGTTTTGACCAGGAGCAGGAGGCGTGTTGCGGTCGGGCTATTTCTGCTGCCTGCATGTGCGCCATTGATGGCTTCTGGTTTCGGAAATCCTTTTTCTGCACTAATCAGACGTGGTGCGGTCGGCAGGCGTCTCTCGTGTGGCCGGGGCTGGCAACGTCTGCCGCGCACTCTGCCCCATCTAATGTACAATTATACTGACGGAGAAACACAAGTCTGCTTATTATCTGCAATCGAGACGCTCTTTAGAGAAACGTGTGCTCATTTGCATTGTTGTTCGATCTCTGTCTGCCTCTTTATACTCTCTTCACTGGGTTCGACACTTGAATTCACTTCCAGTTGGATTTCCATTGTGCTCAGATCTTATTTTCTTGTAATGTAAAGCCCTTGAGAGAAATCTTCTAAAACCCACCACAGAAGAACCCACACCCAGAACAGACTGGAGTAAAGCAGTGATGGATGAATTGGCATTTCACTCATCTTTCAGTGATTGAAGGTGTTTATTATCAGCGTTGTGTGTTTGGTTGAAGGTAGTTTGTGAGGTTTGTGTTGTCTGTTTTCAGGCAGTGTCAGTATGTGTGGTTGTTTGTTCAGCTTTAAAACAGTCCTGACACAAGCACAACGCCCTTTCTGTAGTTCTTTGCAGCTGAATCTGTGGTATTTAACATTTGTGTGTGTGTGTGTGTGTGTGTGTGTGTGTTTACTTCAAAATATTGCACTCAGTGGCTAAATAAATCTGACAAAACCCTTTTTGAGAATGTCTGGGTACAAGATGTTAAAATGCTAAGTTTTAGTGTGGTTATCAACTGTGTTCTTGTGCTTGCAGGTCTGGTCACCACCACATCTCGGAAGCTGGACAGAGAACAACAGGATGAACATATTCTGGAGGTAAAAACACCTGGATTCTTCCACAGACCACAACACTCCTTAGAGCAAACAATCCTAGAAACTCATACTTAGAGTCCTAAAAAGAAAGCAATTGCATCTTGTAGATGCAACTCTTATAACAGCCAAGGCTGCATACATTTGATCTAGACACAGCTGAAACAGTAGTATTGACATGTAATACTGCAGTTTAAAAAAAACTACTTTTTTTTTAATGTCATTTTTTCATGTTGAGAAAGATTAATAGTCAGCAGCCATTACTCAAGTCATCATTATCACATGATTCTTCAGAAATCATTTTAAATATGCAGGTTTGGTGCTTGGGAAACATTGATTAATATTAATATTTGGTCACTTTTATTTATTTGAATGCATCCTTGCTGAATAATTATTTCTTTCAAAATTCTTACTGACCCCCCACAACTGTGCCACATATTAAAATATAATGTAAGTAGAGTTGAACTGTGACATTAAAGAGAAATCTTAGGAGGAAAGTAAAAAAAGGAGGAAAAAGATGAGTACAAAACTTTAAATGTTTAGCCACCAAGCTAAACTTTGCACGTGAGGGGACTGCATTCTTCCCCCTCCATTCTTTCCAAAGTGCTTCTGAGGGGATTTAGATATCCGGTGTGTGTGAAGGGTAGGTGTGTGTATATGCATGTGGGGGTTTGCCTTTGTTCTCTCTCAGTGTACCGTCTCAGGATTAGGCAGGCCAGAACAGGAAGCGTCTCCCTGCCCAGCTAAAGTTTATACTTGTGGATTTTAATTGAGCTGCAAGCTTCTATCACCTTCTCTTTCTCTCTCTCCCTCTCTTTCTCAGTAACTCTTTACCACCCACTCCCTTCCTTCACCAAAAACCCAACCACACTTTGCTGATACTTCAAGTTATGCACAGATCGATGCTCTTTTAATTATTGTTACAGATTCAAATTCAGTTCAAACCCGGTGGCATCTCATATAATTAGCAAATTTGCATCAGCCCTTACTAGTTTTTTTTATTCCTATTTCTGTGACCCTAATTGTATTGTAAATGACAGGAAGGATGCCGAAAGGGAAATAAAACTAGGGAGGATGGTACACCGTGCAGCATACGCTTATCCAGTGTCTATCCTCCCTTCTTCTCTCCATGCCTCAGTGATGTGAGGAGCTCCTCTTGACTTCAAAGCGAAGCCTGCTGACCGACAGTAGACTTGTAATTAGCTAATGCCAACAATTCAGCTAAATATTAGTAGTGCCAAGATCCCCTCAAGGTTAAATCTGTTCCTCTGGTTTTTAATTAACTAAGCCTTTTTTTACTGTTAAGATTGGAGTTTGATGGTGCATGTAGTTTAATTTGGCTTGGGTGCCATATATCCAAGCTGTCTTAGATGTAAGGAGCTTTAAGGAATGCTTTTCACCTGACATTGTATTTTACCCTTTTAATTGCACTTTTTAAATGGAACACTTGCATAATGCACCTTGTTTTTAGCCCAAAAACTTGTACACTGTAACCTCAAGTAATCAAGTGTGTGACGGAAATGTTACACCCCTTGCTATATTTGGAAACACCATGTCACTACGACAGCAGCAAAAATACTACAGTAAGAACATAAGATGTGCTTTTTTTTTTCTTTGCTGAAACATATGGATGGTGTTATGCAAATAGTCCAAAACAGAGATGTACATATGTGTGGGCATGTTTAAATGAGGAATTTTAGGAAGCAATGGACAAATCTATCTCTTTGGGTTTGAGACTTTAGTCTTGCAACTTTAAATATCAATTATTAAAATATTACAAATAGCTTGTAACACTCCAAAGACAAAGGAAAACTTGGAATCGCATCATATGACCCCTTTAAAGCATACTTTCAAACTGAGTACTAACCATCTTCCAAGAATAGTGTGTGGTGTTTGAAAGCAATTTAGTTTTAAGTCTTGTTAAGTCTTGTCAATATAAAAATATTAGGCTAAATCATATGTATGATTTACATTTCCTTGATTTAGAAATGATTAGCTAATTTGTTCACTTGGTTTGCGATGTCAAGGTAACAAATTAGTGAATTGTGTGGATGATTTAGCAAATTGAGAGAACGAATTTGCAAATTGACTGTATGATTTAGCAAATCATGGGAGCGAAATAGTAATCGCGGGCACGTTTTAGTAAATTTTTTGTGCATTACATGTGCGGGGCTCCGTGGTAGCCTGATTGAAAAATAAGAAACAATTTAACCCTGGCGCAAATTATTCTCCCTATTTTTCAATGTGAAAGTAAGCTATTCCCTGAGAATGCACAGAACCTCTGAATCTTTAGCCGCTATAGGTAACTAAAAAATTAACTTATCTTGTGAACGCTAAAAATATTTATGCAACAAACCAGTACATTCATGAAAATATTATAGCACTTTCCTAGCATAAGTGAAGGACACTGCTCATTGCAGTTAAAAATAAGCATGTCTGCTCCTACTTAAAAAATTCTAAAGATATACAGGCTTAGTTGGCAAGTTAATAAAAATGGTTAGCGATATGCTACACTAGTGTGTTAAGTAGTCTCAGCCTCAGACGTCACGCCCACGGAACATTGGCTAAACATCTGATGCATATGGTACACTTAACTGGAAACCCTTAAGGAATGTCGAAGTCATCAAATGATTGGTTGAATTTTATCGGATTTCCGGGGGACGTGAGTGTCGCGTTTGAGACGTGTGATCGCGAAAAAAAACTGCAGTGTTTACATGAATGACAATGAGCATTTATTAAGATCAGTTAAACATTGGAATCTCAAAAGTATGCGAGGTTCCCAGCAGATCCAAATTTACTAGTTGTGCGTCTAAAAGACGCCTATCTATTATGGTATGAAAGTCAAGTGAAGTACCTAACTGAGAAGGAGATATCATTCGCGTTTGTGGGCAAACATGAAACAACAGACGCTGACATCGCAGCTGGCCGATTCAGTATTGTGTTCGGTTCTCCAGAATTGCTTGTGGGTGTTAAAAAGTGGAGAGATATGCTTCAAACAGATGTTTACTGCGAGCATCTCATTGGGATTTTCTGTGCTCAATGAAAGCGGCTATGAATTCCAGACCTTCAGCAGTCAGTCTGAAGGTCTGGCTACACGAGACTAGTGTGTTAAGTAACTACCCTATAAAGCATAAGATTACCAACACAAAGAACAATTATGCACAAAATGTTTTGTGCCAAACCTATACTATATATACATATACACTGTATCTAGTTTTGCTTTCTATACTACTGTTTAACAAAAAAATATATTAAAAAAATAATGGTCATAATAACAGTTCAAAGAACTTGCACCATGAAGCGATTCAGCAGATGAGCCAATGAATAGACTAGCCATTAAAAATTCTTTCTCCCAATAAAATAGCTTTGAGGTACTAGACGAACTCAACAGGCACATTGAATTGTTCATTAGCCCACAGTGGCCTTACTTTTATCCTTGTATCATTGCCACTGAAATAATATGCAAAATAAATGGAAGAACTCAGCAGAAAGACTAGTCAGTCAATATCTAGTCCATGAAATAGTCTGGATACGTTTCTCACAGTCTTCTTCTCTGTTTAAACACCTTCAGGGACTGTTATGATCTCATGCTTAATTTGATTATCACGCCGCTTTAGACCGGCTGAGGGAAAGACTAATAAACAAATGACCATCAGTCCAGTCACTGTTCACATACATTCTTCTGGATCCTGTTTCTCCTTGTATTTTTCCCGCACGGCTCTGGTGGCCCACTGTAGTA
The DNA here is from genome assembly GCA_032359435.1 of Enteromius unitaeniatus. Taxonomy (NCBI): domain Eukaryota; kingdom Metazoa; phylum Chordata; class Actinopteri; order Cypriniformes; family Cyprinidae; genus Enteromius; species Enteromius unitaeniatus. Next base: position 9,756,061 of record JAUMHI010000033.1, on the reverse strand, counting down.
GTCATGACAACCCCGGCAATTTGCGTTTTTGGCCTGTGTTTAGTCAGGGGTCCAGCAACAGGAAGTTCTTTATTGACATCTTCCCTCCAGGGGTCTTGTCTCACCCAGCCTCCCGCCCAGGAGTCTGGCTGTCTCTCTCCCAGGGGCAGTACAATCCTGCTGGGTACAGCACCGCAGGAGACAGGGGATTGAGCTGGTGCTCGAGGGCTCGCTGAGGTTAGTTGGAGGCAGTACATGCTTGGGGGGAGGGAGAGGCAGTTATACGGGGCCAGGGTGAGGGCATTTGAGTGTGTATGTGCGTGTGTGTGAGAGATACATGGGAGAGCACCCTGCAGACTTTCACACACACTTAAAGTAAGGTGCAAATGCTCCTAGAGGGGGAAGGGAGGGAAATTCGAGAAAATAAAGAACAGAGAGAGAGAGAAAGCTACTCCGGATCATGTTGAGGCATGCACAGCTCGTCAGAGAGTCTGCTCTTTGAACTTATAAAACCAAACAGAAGAATATGCCCACGATTCACTTAAGTTGATTTGCAAAGAAATGAAATTTATTTCTGGGAATACACCCTGAGCGTCTGAAGATGTAGGGCGTTGTTTTCCAGGCATGTGAAATGTGTTACTTTTTTGGCTGCAGCAAAAAGCTCAAAAAACATTTCTAATGTTTAAAATGCTTGTACCTTTTAGTGGTGATTTATTCCACGGACACTTTTGAGTCTCACATAAAAGATTTGCTCAGATTTGGACATTTACAGTGCAATCTCTTTTTTTTTGCAGAATACTCTAAACTCTGAACAACAAATGATGCATCCTTTTCTATTTGTTAAATCGGTCAGCAGAACCTTTTTCACAAACATGGTTGTTTTGAGGGTTTTTTTAATGAATTATGTGGTAAGACATTTAGAATCTATGTTATGAGTCAGTGTATAGAAACCAAAGAGAATTGTTCACCTAAAAGGTGTTTTCAAAAGAGTAAATTTGTTCATATTTGAAACACCTCTATTATTTATGGTTGCAGGATTTGTAAGCTATCCTGCTATGATTGGGATTGATAGCATCATGATAGCTCAAACAGTAGTGCATGGAAAAGTCAATGGAAAGCATGAGGAACATTTGTAAGCTACTTTGCATAAAGCCAAATGCCTAAATGTAACTTAAGACTACAAATCTTGCATTTTGTTGAGGAGAGATGTGCTGTAACTCACATGCAGTCAAGCTTGTGGACAATTTGACTCAGGCAATCACCACAGAAAATGTAAAAATCTAGTTATATAATTGATGTTCAAAGCAGACGTGGTGTTTTTTATTGAACTGGAAATTTAATTTCAACTGTCTGAATTCTTTCCAGTAGCTGGAAGAGGTTTAAAAAAAGCTGTGCATTGCAGGCGTCCAAACACAAGCTCGAGTCAGGAGAGTGGACTGTTGGAGCTGACCGAGTCCCTTGTCTTCCTGTTCAATTAAATTTGTTTAGCCAACAGTTGGATTGCGCTGGACAGCTTTGAAAACAAATACACATTATAGGTCTGCTTGCTGTTCACACCAAACTGTGGACTGCTTTTACAGAGTGTTGAACAGATGCTTTTAAATGTCTGTTCTGGCCTGGGTTTTTTTATCTGCTTCTGCCATAGACTGCAGTAGTTTTGTATTTTGCATTCAAAGCTACACAAGTCTGCTGAGTTCATTAGCAGGAAATAGTGTGAATGTCTGCATCTCTGTGTGTGTTTGCATTCATCAGCTTATGCACCAACGTACCATTAAGCTGCTTCAAATGGGCATTTTCCGAGATTAACTGAAGATATCCAGAGGAAATTAATGAGCTGGTTAATGGATACCAGCTGAGATTGGACACAGCGTTCTGAGCATGAGTATATGCTCAACAAACCACCAGCGTCTGCTTAATGCTGTTGTCACTGCTTGTTTTGAACAGCTCCAGTACATTTTACTGTTCATATTGTTGTCAAAACAGCTTTGCTCTTAAAACCGGTGCGTATTTTTATGAACTTTTCACTTTTCGTTTTTTTATTGGTACTACAGTGTGTCATTAAGGACATTTTTTTAATGTAAAGTAATAATTTCTTGGTCTGCAAACAACACGTTCAGATTAGACAGTTGGACTAGCATTGAGAAAAATGTAAATTACGTTTGCTTTGAGACTGTGTAACCTGTCTGGCTATCGCATTCATGATGATATTTTTCATCAGATGTTGTAAAAGAGAAATTATCTAGAAAAAATGTCCTACAATCATACAGAAAAATGCATAGCAGTCTGTTCTCACCTCCAGAAACCCTACCCGCCTTGCTGCACGACTCTGAAAAGATTGCTTGACAGCTAAGCGCACGGGGAATTACTTCAATTTTGTCAGCCAATTGACTTAGATAGGAACACTTGCCCCCGTGTTCAGAACAGGAGATTTTTCTTTACCTCTGAACAGCGATTGATTGAAGCTCTCGCTATAATGAAGGTTTTCAATCATTTGTGTCAGATATTCTTGAGTGTGCTCTATTATTGTCCTGTGCACCTCTCTTAGTACGGCTCGTTTTGTCACTCTAATTGAAAATGTTCATTATGACACCGGCTCTCTTGGGTTTTGGGGTTATTCGACATGAAAGGAAAAAAGAAAACTAGTACCGAGTGAATGAATCTTTCCACCCCCTCGATTACAGGCTTTTCTATCAGCTCCCTGAAGCTTTCTACCCAAACAAATCAAAGTTTTAAGAAGCGGTACATATTTTCAAAACCAACTAGTCTGTGGGTTGTCTGAACAACTAGGCTACTAATTGGATCTAAAGAATATGATCTATAATCTGTCTATCTCTCTGTCTATTCATATCCATCTAGCGTTTGTTGTGGGATTTACTTTGTAATATTTTGTGACAGTTTCTGTGTGAAAATTGCTTCAAAGAAAGTGCAAGAAAGACTGAATTTTTTGAAGTCAAATACACTCCAATATTCTTTTATTTACAAATGTGAAAATAATTTGCTTTCTATATGCTCATGTTACAGATCACAGTATCTGATCAAGGCATTCTTGTGAAGTCCACTACCGTCCGTGTCATCGTCAAAGTCCTGGATGAAAATGACAACAAACCACAGTTTATGGAGAAGGTCTACAAAATCAAACTCCCAGAGCGCGAAAAGCCAGAGAAGGAGCGTGCACTCAGGAGAGATCCCGTGTACCGCGTTATCGCTTCAGATCGAGATGAAGGGCCAAACGCTGAGATTTCTTATAGCATCGAGGACGGAGACGAACAGAGAAAGTTCTTCATTGAGCCCAAAACTGGCATGGTTTCCTTTAAGAAGTTTTCTTCTGCTGGAGATTACGATATCTTAACGGTGAGCGTATAGCCATTTCTATAGCACGTATTCTGTCACTTTGTATTTGCACTTTTTTAAAGATTAGAAATGAGCAAATTGCAAGATATGAAGAACTGGATCCTTTTTATTGCGAATGTATTTGCTTACTGGCTTGAGTTATTTTAGCTTGGAGCGTAGAAACCTGAGCTCTCCGATTTGACACACACTACATTTTTCCTGAATGTTCCTTTGATGGAGGTTTTACGAGTGTAAAGTGAACTTCCTGCCAGCCCATGTGGCCGGTGACATTTTTTTTGCCAGACCTCCCATTGTTTCATTACCTAGCATCTGTCGCTTTCCAAAGTCACAGTGACAGGTGTTCTGGTAGCATTCTGTATTTCCCACATTTAGTATTATCTCTCCTTGATTGTGCCTGAGGTCTTTATTTTTGGTATCGCGAACAGGCTTGCTCAAATGAATATTTTTTCCAAGGTAATTTACATTGCAGTTGTATTATTTGATTTGACATATTTTGTTCTGTTTATCCATTAGATTAAAGCAGTGGATAATGGTCGACCCCAGAAATCATCCACCTGCCGTCTACACATTGAATGGATCCCCAAGCCGGAGCCGAGCGAGGTTCCTCTGGCATTTGACGAGCCATTTTACTCCTTTTCTGTCATGGAGAGTGACCCCGTGGCACACATGGTCGGGGTCATCACTATGGAATCTGTGGAAACCCCAGTCTGGTTTGAAATAACAGGTATGGTGGAAGTAGATTTTGAAATTTGTGTTGGTTTGGCCTTTACATGCTCAAAATTGGATTCTCTTAAGCGCCTTTGTTAGTTTACAGATTTTTAACAAACTAAGATGATGAAATCATCTAATGAGTCTCTTTGGAGGAAGTTTCTTTGCATGAAATAACCTCTATGCTTGTGTTTATCTTATAGAACTGTCATAATATGACTTAATAGTTTGCATCCTCTTCCTGTCCCTTTATCTTTTAACCAAACTTTCACTGACAGCTTTTACTTTCTCTCTCTTTCCTGCTTCTTAATTTTTGAATGGTTTGGTTTCTTCTGCTTCTCTCCTCCCGCTTTCTTCCTCTTGTTTGTCTCCTTGCTCCTCTTCTTGGCTTTGGAAGAGGACATGGCGGCTAAAGAGCTGTTTTACATCGTTCAGATGGCTTGCGACCTGAACTGCACTGCAGAAGGTATCTGCCGCAGATCTCCTAATTCTACTGTGTGTGGCCATTATGAGATCTGTCATGTGCTTTTGTACTTACGCTGTTGTGACTGTTCCACATTAGTTGCACCAGGTCCCAAGTGTTGATTCTCTTTCAAGTGCTTACGAGCTGGCAATGAAAGAGTTACATTTAGATCAATAAATAAAAATTATTTGTCCACTTTCTGAGATGCATAAAGAGTAGCTTGTTTTCCTTGCCAGCCTATGCACTTAGTGTTGTTCACTTTGAAGGCCCAGTGCACTCATTTTCTTTCATGTATGGGTTTTTATTATTTCTGTGTTTTTGTTTGGTCATACAATCAGAAAAAAAAAATAAAAAACATACTGCTGGTAATTTATTGGCTGCTAAAAGGAAAAAAAGGAAAGGATGACTTATCCATTTGTATATTAAGAGTTAATGAAAGCAAATGCACATAAAATTGTAGAAATCAAATGACCAGTGTTTTCATATAAAATATGGAAAAATTCATTGGCAATACTGTTGGTGTTTTTAATGTCATACAGTTCAGACATACTCCAATCTCAGAATGCCAAATAAATATTTTAAAATGCTGGTTAAGTCTGTATAGTTCAAGAATACTATATTACTATATTTAATCTTCACATTTGACCTACTAATATTATGAAATTAGTGCCAGTGAAGATATTATTTAAAAAACTATGCAATTTGAATATTTTTCCTCTTTTTTTTATTGTGGACCCTGTATTGTCTTGTGGGTTTTTTTACACACTTAGGCAGCAAAATGGCAGAATGTATGTCAGTCAGCCATTATTGTGGCATACACAAAAAGTGTGAAACAGTTGCTGCAAACCACAAACACGACACTCAGACTTTTGCCACCTGTGCCGTTCTCTTTCTCTCTCTCCTGTCTTTAACTGCATAACTTGTGATGATGGCCATCTAATTTCCTGTCCATTTTGGTTGTGGTGAAAACCTCCTCTCAACAGGTGGTAATTCTGACAGTCGATTTGAGGTGGGGAAAGCGAGTGGGACGGTGATTGTGGCCCAAGCGCTGGACGCAGAGCAGAAATCCCATTACAACCTGACAGTGGACGCAACAGATGGCACCAGATCTGTCAGCACGCAGGTAATTGAATTGCTAATGAAGTGTTTATGGAAGCAGAGCATTGTGTGTTCACCATAGAGGCCTGAGCTTCTTTTTTGAGATCACTTTGAGGGGCAAAAAACGGCTCCGATTTTTTTTGTACATGTATATTACGCTGATGGCAAGGGAGGAAAAGCAACCCAAGCATTTCCCGCTATCCAAACTGAGCTTCCTTCTTTGGCTGCGCTGGCACTGTAGGTCCCAAAGGTCTTTCCTGAATAAGCTTCAGGATTAAAAAAGGAGCACATATTATTATTAATTCAGATGTAGATGAGTCAAGCGAGGTCATTAAAATCCAAAAACATATTTGTAGGTACATTCAAGTTTGTGTATGCCATGCTATAAGCTGTTCTAGGCAAAAACTTCAAGCAATTTTTCTGGTTAGATTGAGGTTAGCTATTGACGACATTTTTTAATGTCTGAAGGTTCCCTAAATGTTCTTGAAATACCTCACGTCACAACATGCTGGCAGACATTCCTTGGCCTGCCGGACAGAGTTTTTGGCCAGGGTTCCTGGAATCTTCCATTGTCTCATTCCTGGAGCGTGTGAGGAGGATGAAGCTGTCTGGCTCCCTGCATTTTCATTTTGCTTACTCTGACAGTCTGACTGGCTTTCTTTAATTCAGTTATAGGTTTATCCCACAGGAACATTAACCACACCTTTCAATAATGTGAGGTTTTTCAGACTTACTGTCAGTTTATTTCAAACTTAAGCATGTTCTTTAATCAGCATATGGCAGAAAGTTTAAAACACTTCATCTCTACAACATTTATATCATCTCCAAATAGCCCGCACAGTTTATGTGCTGATTTCCTGTCGAATCTTAAATAAATCTTTGCATATGGTCCTAAAGAGGTCACTGAAGAGTGGGGCTCTCTGGTTGAGGGCCGTGTTTGTGCCCTCGCTCTCTCGAACAGAGCGTGCATTGTGACCGGCTCCCCGACCCCCCTCCCAGGATATGTTTAGGCAACACTGTCAGAACTCTCTTGTGATCAAGCAGACCACTGTGACCAATGATACCATCGCACACATACATTCCTGCACGCAAAATTAACCGCCACGAATATCCTGAACCGAAGCCCCCACCATCCAACTCTCCCTCGTTCTTATTGACAAAATTTTCAAACACAAAGACAGTGACATGACACTGTGAGTCTTTGCGCTTCGGCTCTTCAAAGCGTCTCTCCATCCGCACTGCTTAGCTAAAGCCATTGTTGGGCCCTGAAACCTTTCAAGTCGAATCAGTTACAGTTGTCACATTCAGTGCCCTGCATCTGGCTTTGGCTAGACCTGCTTGTACACACATTTTTGGGTTTTGTGACTCTTTTGTGTTGGGTTTATCATGTTGATTTGGTAAAAATCATTACTGCTTGAGATTTTGTTGACCTATAAAGGTTAAGGCTTTGATGAGAAATATTCTAACACCGCCCAAATGTTTACACAAAGAAATAGGGCAGAATAGCATAACTAGACATAACTAGAAATCAGTGGTCAGGTTTATTCACAGCACTGTTCTAGAACAGTTCAACTCAAATATTAGAGTGTGTTCAACCATTTAGAAAGGATGGGCTCCTAAAACCTGCAGAGCACCATACGATGGCTGTGCACAGAAACTGTAATGTTGAGCAGTTCTACCTTTGTGTGATTTACATGTTAAGTCAATGCAATGACACAATTAGACATCCTGCAGCGGGATTCGCACGAGTTAAGAGGCGCGTTCTTCTCCGAACACTGTGTGCCGTGTGCTTTGATTTATGTCATTTCTCTTCACCTGCTACGCGCTTCTGCTCCGCCCCTGTGCGCTCTCATGCGTTAACATGTGCGCCGGAAAAAACATGCGCTGCTTACGCCCTGCTCATGCTCGCAGTGTGAAACCGGCGTAAACTCGACATGATCAAGTGTCCAACTACACACGAATAGCGAGATATATTCGCCCAAGTCGCCTTGGGTGTGAACGCACTTTACATTCAGTAATGTAAAGATGTTACTGTTATTTAATTTTGGACAATTTAGTTTCAATTAGTTGTTGCTAGATTGCACTGTATACTGTATCTCAAATTTCAGCATTATTAGTAATCTATGTGTGCATTTTCCTTAATAACAAGCAAGTTGAGTACAACCACTTACATATCATATCGCAATCGCAAATCACAATTTTGACCTGAATAATCGCAATGTCACATTTTTCCCAAATCATGCAGCCTTACATTATACAAAATAATGTTCTTTTTAGCAACATTATATGACCCCTTTAAACAGTCAGCTGACCTACTCTTGGACTCCTGTAACAAAAACTGGTATTAAGATCTTTTGTAAGTATGAACATCAACAACAGATGGGCTTTTGTTGAAACTAAAAAGAAATATGGTTCTTATTTCACCCAATAATATAAGGAAAATCTAAATAATTTTTATTTTGAATAAAAAATGTGTCACTCTTTAGTTTGGGGGCCATTTCTCACTATTTTAATTAATTATTAGCCTGAATAAACTCCAAATTTGCTACTTATTATGAAGTTATTATTAAGTTTAGGTACAAAGCATGGTCGTGTAGAATAAGGCATTAATGTCTGCTTTGTAAGTACTAAAAACCCCTATTAAATTTAAGAATCTATAGTTTGTTTTAACATTTTCCAGGTGTCTCAGTTCTGGTCCAACTGTACCAGACTAGGAAAGACAGTTTGTTTTTCCTTTGCAGGCGTCCTCACTACATTAGACCACCCTGACAGGAGTTTTCAGTCTGTTGGCTAATTAGCAATGACAAAAAAATCAGTTTATACTCAACACTTTCAAATACCTCTGTAAACGCTCAGGCAGATGCTAGAAAGAAAACGAGGCCAAACTAACAAATCAGGCAAATATTTGCCCTTTAAAACATTAAAGAGATGATATTAAGCGCACGCCTGCAGGCTTTCATCTCGCCTTACAAAGCAAGAGAAAGACGGATGGGTAATATAACCCATTTGAAACTTGTTTCATCTTTGATTTCTTCATTGACCAGCTAATGAGTTTGGAACCTTGTTGTATTTGGATGCAGCTGTTCCAAAGCAAGTGCTTCTTACCCAAAGTCAATTTCATGTGTTTCAGCGAGTATATCTGCAACAAAATCATGTGCCAGTTGTGTCGGATAGAAAACACAGTCTTAAACAGATTACGGCTGACAAGGAGAGGATTTTATATATTTGTTTCATTTATTTGTATGAGTCTGTTACTTTTGCAACCCGACTAACACGCGTTTTTAATCGCAAATCTGCATTCAGGCTCTGCTTCTGCCTTGTATGTCTAGTGACCCTCTCCTGAAGCGATTAGCTCTCTCCTCCTCGTGGAGCCGCATATCTTTGTTTAAATCAAAGTCATGTGTATTCCACATGGGCTTGCCAGACCTTCTTCATGCTCTATTTTCATTGTTTTTGCCATTTATCTCCACACTTTTTTATCTCTCTTTCACCCCAATCTTAACAAAAGCACCACATTTCAGACAGGCGATGAGGGATTATGATTATTTTGGAAGGGAAGAAAAGAATGCAGAGGGGGAGGAAAATGTATGCTGGGTGTAATCCTATTTTAGGCCTTCTGAGAGAATGTGTGGCAACTCTATGTGTTTACGACAGTGCCAAAGTCATTTTCCCTAAGACATGTCACATACAAAGAAATATGGGGATCTGGGTGAACAGTGCCCATTTCTGCCTATGATTTTTTTTACTCTTGTTTTGAGGGAGCGCTCTTGAGAACAATATCCATCATTGAGTTTTTCCTTAAACGAAAATGACTGGAAAACTCAAGGCTCTACTTACATTTGCGAGTACTTTTTTGTTGTAACATTACGAATGTTTTTACTGTGAGTTTACTACATCCTTGCTAAATAAAAGCAGAATTTCGACAGACTCCAACAATCCAACAACTTTTCCGAACAATAGCTGCGCACACCACAAATACATAATAAAGATGTCAAATCCAATAAATAGCATGCATGTAATTGCATAAGAGAGTTTTCAAGGTATGTGCATGCTTGCGACACCCTGCTTGAGACAAACAAGCCATTGAGGTGACCACGAGGGTCAAACATTAGAGATGCTTGAGAGAGGCTGAGAAAATTGGATTACAGCTGCAAAACAAAACAATTTTCAAAAAGCTTAAAATGTGACCAATTTGAAAATGCTGTCTTGAAGTCTAAAATTACATCTCTTGCTAAAAGTAGCACTGGTATGTTCTATGTTGCTGTTGTTGTTGGCCATATATATATATATATATATATATATATATGTCTATCGGATGTCCATGTGTGGGAGGTAATGCGTTTGTATGCATAGTGTAAGTGGTAGGAGTTTATAACAGGATTTTCTCTTCAATAATAGGCTGCTAGCTTCTGGAATAGCCCCCCTCAGGGATCATCTGATGTATGTGTGTGTGTGTATATATATATATATATATATATATATATACATATCACTTTCACACATACGGAGCTCATTTTCATATAATGTTACAGTCCTTTCTGTTTTTCTCACTCTTTTGCTCTTACTTCTTGCGCCTCACTTCTGTTCCTCATCTTTCTCCTTTTCTGTCTTTCACACGCGCATCCTTCTTCATCTGTCATTCACACTCTCTGATCTTTTCCTTTAATCACTCCCTCACTCACCACTTCCTCTCAAATCCCTCCATCTGTCCTTCTTTCTCTGTGTGTGTTAGACATTAGTGGAGCTCCTTTGAGTTTTTTCCCCATACATTTACATTACAGTCATGAAGCCTGTCGTGCTGCTTCTAAAGCATCATTGAAAGCAGGCAGGATATAAACAAATACAAGCTACTAGCTTCATCTATTTACACCGGTGCTTTCAATTGACTGTCTGTTCTGGCATGAATTACAAAAAAAAAGCCAGGCTGCCAGGGCCAGGCGGCACGTCTCCAGGGTAAGGTGTGAGAAAGAAGGCAAGTGAAGAGAGAAAAAAAGCCAAAGATTTCTTTTCTGCAACCTTTGGCATTCGATAAAACCAAACATGTTCTTCAGGGACAGGGGACGTGCTGATGCTGTCAGGACAAGTGTGATTCTTGCCCACACTCACACCCACATGGGCTAATCTTGTGGCTTTTTTTACATTTTATTTTTGGCTGTATTTATCTAACATGGTTAGGAGATATATGTTCCAAAGAGAAATAAGGGTTTGACAGCAGTATTTGAAAGTTACAAAAGCTAATATTGAATCGGCATCATTTTAAGATATCATATTTTATTCAAAATTCAGTTTTTTTATATCTAAGTTTGGAGTCTACGTTTTTTTTGTTTGTTTGTTTGTTTTTTAAACATAGGGATGCATTAAACTGATTAAAACTAACAGTCAAGACTGTTTAAAAAAAACTATTTCAACATTTTTTTCAATTGTGATGTTAACAAGAAATGTTTCTTCAGAATCGAATCATATTCGAATGATTTGTAATGGATCATGTGACACTGAAGACTGGAGCACTGCTGATACTGCTGATAATTCAACTTTTTATCATAGAAAAAAAAAAGCATTTTAAAAGGATTAAAAATGTAGCCACTGTATATTCTCATAGTCATCTCAATGAAAAGCCTGAAGCAATGCTTATTTAGAGTACCTGCTTCTTCTGTATTTGAGCCCTCTGAATGTGAATGTATTTACATGAATGTATCAAGTAGGATTATATGCACATGTATAATAGTATTTTTATTTATTGACATAAGATTGTAGCACAGTCACTCATCCAGATGTTTGTGAATATTATGCAAATACGATGCAAATAAAGCATAAGGCCTTATAGATGATGCACTTTTTATGGTTGCTGCTAGGTAATTAATTCATTCCCTCTGTGATATACCAGAACATATTCCAACTTTCACTCCCGACCAGTCACTTGAAAACATATGTGACTAGTGGGACACATATGTGGCCAAACCATTTGTTAGGATTCTGGTTTGAATCAGTGAAACCATGGATCTGTAAGCTTTCGTTAGTTTTATGTAAGACAGTGCCCCCTGATGGCTGGCATGCATGTCTAACTATACCAATGCATTTCACCTTCTTTGTTCTCCATCCTGGCTTTATAAAAACATGTCTGATAGTATGAAGACAGATTATATAAGCACATCCTCATTTTACACATCAATTCTAACTGCTTTGATTGTGTTGAGTGAGGAGCTTCCTGGCCACTCACTAATCTTCAACCTGAATGCAAATAAATGGATGGTTGACTTTGAAAAAAAAAAAAGATGAATGTGCCAACACAGTTGATGTTGTTGTTTTTTTTGTCTCATAATGACAGCTCATAAATGATGTTACTGCATTAGTCTGTGTACAAGAAGTGTGTGTATTGAGAATGGCTAAAAAGTCAAAACGCTCATAAGTATGCAGTGGAATAACCTTGGCATTTCACTCACTGTAGGACTTTAAACTGTTAATGAAACACATCCTTGTGCATTTACGAAACCATAATTTGTAACCAAAGAAAATGTCAACATGCAGTGTTATCAGAACCAGCCACAACTCATTTCAGTTCATGTGGGGATTTTAACATTCATTGCTGGATGTAAGTCATAAGTAACCAGGCATTTAAATTATTACAGGTTTGATCTGGTTAATATCAAAGCAGCTGTGGTAAGAATTCTAAACCCCTGAGGTCCAAGATGGCAAACATAAGTTCAGTTTTGATGATGTGCAATTTCTTTTAAATTGATATTGTCTGAATATCTAGTAGTAGACTAATATGTGTTAAAGAAGTGCTTAATATATGAAACATTGATCAGACATTGCAACATTATATTTAATTTGGTAATTGACAGATAATATTCAGACAGCTATACCACTTCATTCAACTTTGCGCTCAACCATCATAGTCCTCACAAAGAAAAGGAGACCTACAGATTATTCATAACCTTGCTCACAGCAGGTTATTTGAAGTCTAGTAGTAATTGTCTAGAAATACATTGTTGAAAGCAATTCATTTGTTATAAAACTGGTGCTTTGATGACTATGACGGCAGAGCTTTAAAGAGAATGAATTTAGACACAGCTTACCTGTGAGGGTTTACCTGAGCTGACAGACGTGAGGTTTTGTCTTTTAATTCATCCTTTTGAAATAATTTGCAGCAACGCGTAACAAGAAATAGATATACTCACTAGTCAGCCTCCTTAATCACTAGATGGTTGTTAAAATGGCCTATCCTTACTGACCTGCTGATCTTTCTTTCTCTTTTTTTAAATTAACAGTTATGTTCCAGAGTTTTGCCAAGTATTTTGTATATGGGTGTTTTAATGGATCTTTTAAGAGCATTGATACCTAGGACACATTTATTTTCTTGTTCGGTTTCTTTTAACCCATTTACAGTGATTGTCTGGTATTTTATTTGTTTAGTATGTTATGGTTTAAACCATTCATTGTAGAATACCGAGCATATTATCATAATCATGCACTTAAAATGTAAACTTATTATTTTTTAAAAGAAAGAATCCTACTGTAACTAGATAATTAAACAAGGCCTTATTTATTTACTTATTGTTTGTTTTTTACAGGTCCTTATTAAAGTGATCGACACCAACAATCATCGCCCCGAGTTCTCTAGGTCTAAGTATGAAGTGAATGTTTCTGAAGATACCCTACCTGACTCAGAGGTATTACAGATTACAGCTACAGACCAGGATGAGAAGAATAAGCTAACCTACACCCTCCTCAGTAGCACTGACCCATTCAGTCTACGCAAGTTCAGACTAGATCCTGGAACCGGGGTGTTGTACACTGCAGAGAGACTAGACCACGAAACCATGCACCAGCATATACTAACTGTCATGGTAAGATCATGTGGTCTGCAACCTGCTTTTCAGGATCATCTGTCCAATTGATTTTTCTGTCTGATTTATAAATGTTAGCCAGTCAGCCATCCTTCATCATAAACTATCCTGGCAGTTTGTTTTTTTGTTTCACATAAGTTTGTTACTAAAGTGTTGAAATTACTGGAGAATTGCTTTTTTATATATCCCTTTCTCTGTCCTCCACACTGCAGGTACGAGATCAGGACATTCCTGTGAAGCGGAACTTGGTGCGTGTGATTGTGAATGTGCAGGACACCAATGACAATGCACCTTGGTTCTCTGGTTCACCGTATGTGGGGCGTGTATTTGAGTCTGCAGCAATTGGCTCTGCGGTGCTTCAGGTCTCTGCTCTTGACAAAGACAAAGGGCAGAATGCTGAGATCATCTATAGTATTGAGTCAGGTAATCCATCTGATTGATTTGATTGCTTTTGACTTTTATCCAATTTGTCCATGAAACTACATATTGTATACATATGATGCATGAAATGTGTGAAAACGCCAATAGTAATAAGAAACAGACAAAGCCTATAAGCCGTTCCTGTCTTCTTTGTCTTAACACGGGATACTGCTAAGACATCCACAGAAGTGGCAAATGCTGGCCACTTAGAGTTAAAAATGTGGGAGATATTGAATGTGGCAGCCAAGGGTCCTGCAGTTCACCAAACTGAGAGTTTTGAAAGCAGAACATAGCACAGATATGACGCCAAGTGGCCTTTTGAGAATGCACGCATTTGAAATGTCTGAGATTACAGAAGCTAATTGATATGTACTGTATGTGTGTGTGTGTGTGTGTGTGTCTGTGTTTGTATGAGACAGCAAACATTGTTCACGTCGCATACTAAATGACTGATGCTTATTTTCTTTGACAAACTGAAATATTCATTATAAAAAAATCGAAACACACTAAAAGTTTGTCCTTTTTTTACTTTAAATCAATGCATTCATTTTTTTTTTTTTTTTTATAAATGTATTCTTTAAAGCAGTTTCACACACGATTTTTTTAGTTAATAAGTTCAGAACGTTTTTTAAAAAATGTTTAATACATCTTTCTTCATATTCCTTCCTAGGAAATGTGGCCAATTCATTTGCTATTGATCCTATCCTGGGGACCATCACTGTGGCAAAGGAGCTGGACCGTAGCAACAAGAACCGTTTTGAGCTAACTGTGAAAGCCTCTGACAAAGGCACACCACCACTTAGTGCTACAGCTGCTGTTGATATAACTGTCACTATTTCTGACAATGCCATTCCTAAATTTGAAGAGAAGGAGTTCTCTGCTGAAGTCAGTGAAACTGCTCTCCCTGGAGCCTTTGTGAGTCTAGTCAGTGCAAACAGCCAATCATCAGTGTTCTATCAGATCAAAGATGGAAATTTGAATGGAGCATTTGACATCAACCCCAACTCTGGAGTGGTAGTGACCGATTCAGTTTTGGACTACGAGACTATTCCATCATACAAATTAACCATTCAGGGAACCAACATGGCCGGTCTGGCTAGTAACACTACTCTACTGATTCACTTGAAGGATGAGAATGATAATGCACCTGTATTTATTCAAGAAGAGTTCACTGGAATGGTCAGCGAGTCTTCTCCAGTGAACAGTGTAGTCCTCACCAAAGACAACACACCACTTGTCATTCGTGCTTTAGACATAGACCACGATGTTAACTCTAGACTGGTGTATCAGATTGTTGAGCCATTTGCCCATAATTACTTTGCCATAGACTCTAGTACTGGTGCAATCAGAACCATCAGCGAATTGGATTACGAGCAAAGATCTGTGTTTCGCTTTTCTGTACAAGTCCATGACATGGGAATCCCCCGTCATTTTGCAGAGAGGGCTGCTAACGTAACTATTGAGATCGTGGACGTCAATGACTGCCAGCCTCAGTTCAATCAAGATCTATATGAAACCACTGTCTTAGTGCCAACTTACAAAGGAGTGGAACTGATCACAGTTAATGCCACAGATGCAGACTCAGGTCCAAATTCAAGGCTCTTTTATTCTATTGTGGAAGGCAATATTGGAGAGAAGTTTAAAATGGACCCAGTCACCGGGGTTATCACTATTCAAAATGTCACTCAGCTTAGAAGCAGGTATGAGCTCAGAGTTAGGGTGTCTGATGGCAGGTTTTCTAAAACAGCTTTGGTAAAAATAAATGTCAGAGAGAATAAGGAGAGCACGCTGAGGTTCACCCAAGAATCATACAAGGCCTCTATGCCAGAAAATTCTTTAGAGAAGAAGACTTTAGCTGTGATAGTTCCAGTGGGAAACCAAGTGAATGAACCTTTGTTTTATACCATTCTGAACCCTGACAAGAGATTTGCAATAAGCCATACTTCAGGGGTACTCTCCTCTACAGGCATACCCTTTGACCGAGAAGAGCAAGGCATATTTGATATTGTGGTTGAGGTGACCAGAGAAGACAAGTCTTCTGACATAGCCCATGTCCTTGTCACGGTGGTAATAGAGGATGCCAATGACAACCCACCTGTGTTTGTCAATTTACCCTATCAGGCACTGGTGCAGGTTGAAGCAGATGTGGGTCACATCATCACAAAAGTGGCTGCAGTTGATGCAGATGTTGACAGAAATGCTGAGATCAACTACCATCTTCAGGAGCTGAATGAGTTTGTTCAGATCAGCATGGATGGTGAAATCTCCCTAACAAAGAAACTTGAGAAAGACTCCCTTAACACTGAATTTGTAATCACCATTGTAGCTAGAGACGGAGGTGAACCAGCACTTTCCTCATCTACTGAAGTGCCAATAATGGTTGTAAACAAAGCAATGCCTGTGTTTGAGAAAGCCTTCTACAGTCTAGAGATCCCAGAGAATATACCGTTACTGACTCCTGTTGTGCACATCCAGGCTAATGACTCTGAAGGCCCTAGAATAGTGTACACAATCACAGAAGGGGACCCTCTCAATCAGTTCTCCATTAACTTCAACACTGGCGTCATTCAGGTTGTAAAGCCTTTGGATTTTGAGACCCACCCAGCCTATAAAATCAGTGTAAGGGCCACTGACTCGCTAACCGGTGCCAAAGCTGAAGTCTTTGTTGACGTAATTTTGGAAGACATTAATGACAACCCACCTGTTTTCCATTCCAAACTGTACAATGCAAGTCTTTCGGAAGCATCAGTGATAGGTAGTTCTGTATTACAAGTTTCAGCAACGGATGCTGATACTGGTAACAACCAAGTGCTCTTTTATCAGATCGTTGAAGATAAAGATAAGAGCTTTGATTACTTTAACATTGATCGTGACACGGGCACAATCTGGACAACACGGATGCTTGACCATGAAGAAAAACCTTCACATAAGCTGATAATTAGAGCAGTTGATGGTGGAGTACCTGCCCTTTCTAGTGAGGTCATTGTGTTAATTGATATAACAGACCTTAACGACAACACTCCATTGTTCTCACAGAATGTCTATGAAGCTACGGTCAGTGAACTGGCACCTCGTGGCCACTTTGTCACCCAGGTTCAGGCCTCCGATGCTGACAACTCAGATAGTGGTAAACTTGAATTCTCAATTATATCTGGAAATGAGGGGCAAAACTTTGCAATGGATCCAAACACTGGGGCTGTAGTCATTTCAAACCACCGGAAACCCCATATGGAGCCCCTCTACAACATTAATGTGTCTGTATCAGATGGTGTATTCAGAAGTTCAGCTATTGTGAAGGTCAATGTTATTAGTGCGAACTTCCACAATCCTACATTCAACCAGGTGGATTATGTGGTTGAGCTTCTTGAGAACTCACCAGCTGGAACATTGGTAGCTGAGGCTCAAGCAACAGATGAGGACTCAGGTACATATGGAAGACTCACTTATCATATAGTCAATGACATTGCAAAAGATAAGTTTTCAATCTCTGAAAATGGAGAGATCTTCACTTTGGAGAGTCTTGACCGAGAGAATGCCTTGGAAAAAGTAATTCCGATTTCTTTGATTGCTAAAGATGGAGGTGGCAAAGTTGGCTTCTGCACTGTAAATGTGATCTTAACTGATATCAATGATAATGCCCCGCAGTTCAGAGCTGCTGATTACAGAGTTAATGTTGCTTCTGACATGCCAAGAGGAACAACCATACTTAAGATTGCGGCATCCGACATGGATGAAGGTAGTAATGCAGACATCACGTATGCAATTGAAGGAGACGCAGACAATGTTGAGGAGAATTTTGAAATCCACCAGTTTAGTGGTGTCATTGTAACAAAGGAAAGCCTCATTGGATTGGAAAACCAGCATTACACGTTTCTTGTACGAGCAAAAGATGGCGGAAATCCTGCCAAGTCCTCAGTCATTCCCGTTTATGTCAGGATTCTTGCTCCCGAGGTCCCGGTGCCAAAGTTCATAGAGTCCCACTACAGGTTTGCCATAGAGGAAGATCTTCCACTTGGTTCAGAAATAGATGTCATTCAGGCCGAAAATGATCAGCCAGTCTTTTACAGCCTGGTGAAAGGGAATACTCCTGAGAGCAACCAAGATGAGGTTTTTGTGGTTGACCCCAGCTCAGGATCTTTGAAGCTGGAAAAGAAGCTTGACCATGAAAGCACCAAATGGTATCAGCTAACCCTACAAGCACAAAGCGAGTATGATGGTAACAAAGTTGTCTCCGCTGTGGACATCAGTATTCAGGTCAAGGATGTCAACGATAATCGACCGCTTTTTGAGTCAGACCCTTATGAAGCCTTCGTTGTGGAGAATCTCCCAGGTGGCACCTCTGTTATACAGGTCAAAGCCACAGACCTGGACTCGGGCACTAATGGCCATGTGGTTTATAATCTTGATTCCAACCAAGAGACAAAGGACATTGCAGAATTCTTTGCCATCAACAGTGAAACTGGATGGATTACCACATTAAAGGAACTCGACCGTGAAAAGAAAAACAAGTACACTGTTTCAGTCATAGCCACCGACCGTGGAGACAAAATTCAACTGATGGCCAGTGCCAAGGTGGATGTCACAGTGGTAGATGTGAATGACAACCCACCAAGATTCACAGCAGAGATCTATAAAGGGACAGTAAGCGAAGATGACCCACCTGGTGGAGTCATTGCCATTCTTAGCACTACTGACCTGGACACAGAGGAAAGTAACAAGCAAATCAACTACTTCATCACAGGTAGGTGTCATGTTGATTTTGTACTTCTAATTTCATTTTAGCAATTGCATACCACCATTTTCATTTTAGTCATATTTGATTAAATAATTTATAGAACCAGCAATGAATAATCTTTGGGAAACCACTTACAGCCAAAGCAAAATATCCTATGATGTGCTATAAAATTGTCAAGAAATTATAAATAGAAAACTGGATAATTTTCGCACTGACACTTTTGTAACAAAACAGGAATGTTTCAGTTCTGGTGATAATTAATTAACACAAACACTGATGCCAAGCGTGAGATGAGATGAGCACTTTCTGGCAGAAAACAGTCTCATTACATCCACTCATCTTCGCCTGATAGTGGAGTGATGACTGAAATTGGCATAACAAGTCACACTGCCACTTATTTACATAGACGTTAGTATTGTGAAGTCCAAGGAAACGAGAAGTGAAGCTACAACACATATAGCAGAAAACCTCAGAAATAAATAATAATTTGAACTACCATCCGCATTCATTAGTTTGACTGACGTTTCTCGTGTGTGCTCTCTAAAGGTGGAGACCCCTTGGGGCAGTTTGGCATTGAGCATACTCAAGGCGAGTGGAAGGTCTCGGTGCGGAAGCCTCTTGACAGGGAGGAGAAGGACAATTACTTGCTAAACATTACGGCCACTGATGGGACCTTCACAGCCAAGGCTGTGGTTGAAGTCAAGGTCTTGGATGCCAATGACAACAGCCCAATTTGTGAGAAGGTATGAATGTTAGTTTTGTGTCTATGTGTGTGTGGGAAGTGCATTGCTGCAAAATGTCATGTAGTCTGATTCTGTCAGTTAAGGGGAGGGCACAGCCTACCCCCTGTGCATGCTAAATGGGACGAGACTTAGAGAGAAAGAGAAAATGTCAGGAGGGATTTGAAAAGGTCCTTATGTGAAATGCAGCATTTAAGAAACAAAGAGAGTGATTTTGCACTCTGAGAGGGTTTTGTGAGGGCTAATGTGGTTCTTTTACATATTGTGTTCCTTTTTGAATAATGTTAATTTTATAGAACTCCTGCAGTGAAAACCTTTTAGCACTTTTTCCATTTGGAGTCATAACAACCACCAAACTCTTTTCTCTTTACCTCAATTTCTCTCTTCTTTTTGGCCCTGTCATCTGTGAAGTCACTTCTGCTTTTCACCTGCTTCCCTCTCTTTTCTTTGCAGTCATTCTATATGGAAAGCGTCCCAGAGGATTCCCCTGCCGGTAGGCTTATCCTGCAGGTCTCTGCCACAGATGCTGACATCCGTTCCAATGCACAGATCTCCTACGAGCTGCTTGGGACCGGATCAGTGCATTTTAGCATCGACTCGGAGACAGGTATGCATTAGTATTTAGTGTTTGTATAGCTATAGTGCTGTCACATGACTAACCATGCTTAATCACATCCAAAATAAACTGTTTTGTTTACATAATATATGTGTGTGTGTACTGCGCACATCTATTATGTTTATATAAATACACACACATACAAAATGTATTTTGAAAATATTGACATATATTTACATATTTATATTCATGTCATTTGTATTATATAAATAGATTTGAAATATAAACGACTTAGTTTTCTCGCATGGGTGTGCATTTATAAATACATAATAAACATACACAATTAAAATAAAATAGTTTATTTTGGATGTGATTAATCGTTTGACAGTACTAACACACACACCCTAATGTTGAACAGTTTGCAGTCAGTAAGATGAATTTATACTGTTTAGAAAATCGTTATTTTCATCTTTTAATATTTTGCGTGTTTAAAGAAATGCAACCTTGATGAGCATTCTGTCTAAAATATAAAACAAATTTACAGACTCCAAAGATCTGAACAGTCTTAAGACCATTGTCTGAACAGACAGACAAATATATGCTTCATACACACAGAACATTTACTTTTGCCTGTAGTCAAAACAAAAACTGATTTCTAATTTAATTACTTGTATAATTCCAGGGAAGGGTGTAAAGCCTTGGGCTTTTCTTACTGTTTCATTGTGGATACCATGGAATTCTGTTCCCAGTATTGTTCTTCTCGTCTTTTTTCTTTTTTTACTTGCCTGTTTTATTCACACAAAATATTTTAATAAAGCTTTTCAAGTGTTGCCCCACTTCAGCTATTAACTCAAATCAGCTGTCTCTCAACTGTGTGAATTAAACATCAGTTTCAGGCGGAAAGAGAGCAGAAATCAACAGTGGGTTGGTGACAGCGTCACACTGCTACAACACAAAAACTATTGTTAAGGCGCTACTCACTGGCTCTTTGATAAAACCAAGTGTGAAGGCAGGGAATGCTGGCTCGCAAACTGAAGGAGCGCTACTGTTCTTCTGTGTGGGTTTAGTGTGCACAGAGAATTTCTCCGCTTCGCTTTTTTTCCCCTTCGCTCCATCGTGGAAAAGAAGAGTAGCATTATTGCAAGTTAGCAATGCCAAGTGTGCTCTCGTGCGAGCCAAACAGACCCCTGAAAGCTGGCGGCAGCTTTTCCGAGGGTGACTTTTCCTTTGCTTCTTTTCTCAGCTCACTCTCGGAGCTGCCCACATGCTGACAGCACTTTATTCTCCCTTGCTATTTTTTTCATTTCTCACCATCCCTCTCCTCTTTTTTATTTCTTAAAGCCGCTCAGCGCGAGGATGGTTTTAGCCTCCCTCGAGTACGAACTTTTGTACACGCTGCATTCATTCCTCCTTGTGATGTTCTCCAGCTAAAAGGTCGGAACCAAACAGCTGGCACACAAAAGGGCCGTTTTAAATCAGTGACCGCTCCAATGAAACGTAGCTTACGCTTGCTGAAATTATTGGGTCAGATCATTTCCTCATAAAAGAGACGCCTGTCTCCCTCTCTCGCTGCTTTTCTTTTGAGGGCGTTTTTAGATTGTCCTCTTGAATGGACTTGACAGATGAAAAGTGGAATTAGATTGTGTCATGTTCATTAGTGCAGTGCCAGCTGATGTTCAGGTGACTGACGGGAAGTGAATTTTGGGGTTTTTAGAAAGCGACAACTATAATAAATATACATAAAGAAGCTTTTCAGACATAAATAATGAGAGAGCAATGAACTGTTTGTGTTTGTGGAAGCAGCCTCAGGGATCCTTTAAACCAGAGTTTACATAAATTCAAAGAAATTGCAAATTAATGGGTTAGCTCACTAAAACATAAAAATTCTGCCAGTTTTTTACAGATATGTCTGATGGAACCTGGGAGATTTTTGTCGCTCTGTTTAAATTCTATCCAACCAAACCTTTGAAGCTTCAAAAAAAACAATTTAAATCATTGTAAACATTGTGATGAACGATTTACATTGAGAATGTTGTTTAAATAAAAACACTGATGAATGCACATACATAGTTTACATTAATTCCTAATAAAATCACAAATCTCTTGGGTTTCATTAAAACGATCTTAATTTGCATTTCAAAGATGAATGAAAGTCGTATGGGTTTTAAACAACATTGTTTGATGAAAATGGTTGCAAAGACACAAAAAGTTTTGCGAAGGTGACATTGTGCTGTGTGACCAAAAGTTGAAAAGATTTTACCTTTTAAATGCAAAACATTTTGACACAGTTATGGCAGAGCGTCTCAGCACAACCCCCTGGTCGCAGCTGGTTAAAACAAAAGCTCATTATTTACAAGGAAGAGCCGTTATTACTAGTGATATTCTTGTTAGAAGCAGTCTAAAGTGTGTTTTTGCTTTTACAGGTGAATTAAAAACACTGCTCCCTCTGGACCGTGAAGAAGAGGAGGTGCACAAGATGAATGTGCGTGCTCTGGACGGAGGTGGACGCTTTTGTGAAGCAGAAGTTGAAATCACAGTCGAAGATGTTAATGACAACGCTCCACAGTTCACCTCTGACCCCTACACCTTCACTGTGTTCGAAAACACCGAGATAAACACACCTGTGGCTCGCCTGTATGCATCAGACCTAGACACAGGTACGATTTTTAATATCCAGATCAATGATATATTTATTTAAAAAAATACCAAAGTAGAACTTGCATTTGTATATAAGAGTGTTTCCCTAAATATTCTCAAATGAAACTGTATTGACCGTATGATGTGGTTTAAACTGACGGTCTATGTGACTAGCGTGGACAAACAGCTAGCTGCATCATAGACTTGAAAGGATCATAAGAAGGTGTTTGTCAAGTGATCAATAGACTTAGGCATACTGAACTGTCATAAAGCTGCTGCATTGCAGTAATTTGCTCTGACTGAAACTTTGTAGAACACAAGAGATTGTGTTAACTGGCTATAATGAGAGAGTGTGTCTTGATAGATAGGATTGTACTAGCAAGCCACAAATGAGGCTTACTCAAAAATGCATTAGAGGGATTAGTGTACTCTATCTTCGTCTTGTTTGTTTGTGTGTGCTGTCCCCAATATAATAAGTGGCACTCACTCCCACTTAATATGCAGCTCAGAACCAGAGGTTTTACAACTGAATCTTTTATTAGATGAGTTTATAAGTCATTATATTTAAGCAAATGAGACACAGACACAATATAGGTTCTTGCAAATAATTATAACTGCTGGAGGCTTTGCCATTGATTTGAGAGCTTGTAAATCTGCAAAATGTATTGATTTGTTGGCAATCTTTATGAATTGGTTGCCTTTTCTTAGTAAAAAGTTGATTTTTGAATCAAATGGAGGAATAATTGACTGACTTTACTGATAATGCCAGTGTTACTATGTAATTGTTGAGAAGCTTGGGGTTACATTTCTATATTATTCTTGTGTTTATGTGTGTTTTCAGGTTCTAATGCAGAGGTTCTTTATTCACTTCTGGACTCTGCTGATGGTGTGTTCTCCATCGATGAGGAGACAGGCGTTGTGCGTCTGGATCGTCCTCTGGACCGTGAGCTTCAGTCGCTCTACACCCTCCGTGCACACGTCACTGACCGTGGAAACCCACGTCGTCTCTCCTCCCTCACCACTGTCAGTGTTTCCATCTTGGACATCAACGATAACCCTCCAGTGTTCGAGCGGCGCGAGTACACTGCCACCATCGCAGAAGACATTCCGGTGGGCACCCAGGTGTTGCGGGTGCACGCAGCCAGTCGAGACACAGAAGCAGGTGCTGAGATTACATACTCTATTATCAACGGAAATGAGAGAGGAGTGTTCCGCGTCGACCCCCACACAGGTAAACACTACAGATAAACCTGATAAGATCTCTGCAGCTCTGGCTCTCGGTTCAATTTTAAGTCAAATGTATGCTTGCATATATGCCACTTTATGGCTTGGCTTTATCTTATAACAATGTATAACCCAAACAGTAACAGTCACTCCTCCCAGCATGTTCTTTCGGTTGTCCATCAAACACATTTCCACCTTCTATAGGTGATAGGGCTTTTACTACATATGCACCAAAGATGTGGAACCTACTTTCAAATGAAATTTTTAAGGACAGTCACTTGGAATTTTTTAATTATATTTATTTTTGTTTTATTTTTTTCAAAAAATACTGAATATTTGTCTGCACCAATAGTCATATTGTTTTTTTTTTTTCATTTATTTTTTTCATTTACTTGATTGTTTGGTAATTTTATTCATTCTTGAACCATTTTTTTTTTTCATTTTCATGTACCTTGACATCTCATTGTCCTTTTCTGACCAGGTGGTGTCTTCGTGATCGAGCCTTTGGACTATGAAGCAGCACATGAGTTTTATCTAACAGTGGAGGCTACAGATGGAGGAACACCACCACTCAGTGACATGGCCACAGTGAACATTAACCTGACTGATGTAAACGACAACAGCCCCGTCTTCAACCAAGATATTTACTCTGCTGTGATCAGCGAAGACGCAGAACTGGGGAAGACCGTTCTCACTGTGAGTCATCAGCTTCCCTTTCTGAAGCGGGTCGCAGGTCTTTGTGTTACTAAGAACACACACACTAAACAAACACAGCCCAATGTCAAAATAAAGTTCGGCAACCCACACCAATCTTTAATCTGCAGTCTTCTATTTCGCTCTCACTCTGGCCATTTATTAGAGATGTTCATGGCTTATCATGCTGAATATAAATTGTCAGTGTGAAAGCAAGGCTTTGATACCCAGCTCTGTTTCACTTGCATGCTTTCTGATTTCCCTCGAGAGTCTCAGCCAATAGTTACTGACTCATGAGGCAAGAAGGGCGAAAGGCGGGGGGTGTTGCATACCTGAGTCCATAGTAATCTTTATCTTAACCAGGTGTGTGTTTCTCTGTGTGTGAAGGTCATGGCTGACGATGCAGATGGTCCATCCAGTAATCAGGTGCGCTTCTCCATCATTGATGGCAATCAAGGCAGTCCTTTCACCATCGACCCCATCAGAGGAGAGGTCAAGGTGGCCCGCCAGCTCGACAGAGAGAAGGTACAGAGCACTCAGGTGTCTCAGTAGCAAGTACATTGGCAGTCTGTTCCTGAAACCTAATGATGACATTATCTTTTGTTTGTTTTTTAGACGTCAGGTTACACTTTGACTGTGTTGGCCTCTGACAATGGAAGCCCTGCTCGTTCCAGCAGCGCTACAGTCAACATAGATGTTTCGGACATAAATGATAACCCACCTCTCTTCTCTCAGGCAAACTACAGCATCATTATACAGGTCTGATTCCTCAGAGAAGACTATACAGTGATTTCACTGTCAACGATCTCTCTCTAGTGTCTGCTTGTTCTAAATAAATTCATTGTTATTCTGGTTTAGGGTCACTAAACAAAGATGCATTGGTGTGTTCACATAGAATATGTTTTCTGATTCCAAAACAGCTGCAAAAAGTAGCCATTGTTAATATTGACATGTACTAACATTAGTGAAAAAACAATGCAACAATAAAAAAATTATATATATATATATATATAATTTCTTGCTTTTGTTAGTTTAAAATGAACTAAAACTATTTAAATTGTTTCTTATTCAATAAAGAAATAAAATTAAAAATGAACCACCTAAGCTTTAATATTTTTAGCTTGAAATAATGTTAACAATTGCATAAAAATATATATAAAAGCATGTGAAATTACTAAAACTTAAAATAAAATGAAAACGGAAGACAAATTAATAATTTAATTAATTCATCAAATAAATTAATTCATCTTTAATAAAATCACTGAATTTCTTTTTTTTAAGTATATTATTAAAAATGTATGAATTTACTGACCAACTATCTTGACCAAAAACAGTAAGCAATAATATTCTGGTCTACATTTTTATGATGCAAACAAAAATATGTATGCCTTAGAAAATAGTAAATAAAGACTCCCTACATATTTTTTTTACAGCTTTTTGTGTTTCATGCTGAAAATCATCATGGAAGTTAAATTCATTTGGAATACTGTTACCATTTGTCTTTTGAAACATCGCTCTAAGGAAAAAATCATTATTAGTCACCAGATATGTCTGTGCTTGCTGGCTCATATTAAATATAATCATAGTTTCTCAATGTAAGTTGTAAAAATTGTTACATGCCAGATTTGCCTTAAGATGTTGAAAAAAAAAAGTGTGAATGCTGTAGGTCTAAATGATAAAACCTTTAAACACGTTCTGCATATGCTGTATAGGAGAACCAGCCAGTCGGTAGCAGTGTTCTCCAGCTGACCGTGTCTGACCGTGATGCCTCCCACAACGGACCTCCTTTCACATTTTCTATCATCAGTGGGAACGAGGGCGATGCCTTTCAAATCACTTCTCAGGGCGTGCTGGTCTCTGCAGCAACTCTGAGCCGCCAGACCCAAGAGCTCTACCTCCTGCAGGCCCAGGTGACACCTCAATCTCTCCCTCTGATTCTCTAACTCTCACTGAAGCTGTAGGGGTCTTGTTCAGTTTTCACTGGAGGTCTGAAGGGATAGATGAATAGTAGAGCTGAGGTGAAGCAGGGCTTGTTCAGTACTCCCCACACAGGCCAGGCATGGTCAATAGAGTATGATGAAGGAGCAGCTATGAAAACCTGAGCAGAGGAGAGGACCTGTGAGGAAATTATTACAGCTGTCTAGTTCCCAGTCTTCTCTTCTGTGTGTGTTCTGGTGTTCTTCGTTCAGAAGGAGGACCACTTTTTAATTTTGATAAATTGAAGGTAGAATTTGTAAGATTTGAAAGTTAAGATGCCTTGAAGTGTTAATAAATTGCATTGTGCTATTTAAGAAACCAACTTTTTAAAGCTGTTATGTATATTTTTAATGAAATATGAAACGTTTTAAAACAGTAACAGGGTTGATGTATTACATGAGACACAACCTCTAGTCTTTGAATGAAAACATCGTCAACAAAGTTATATGCATGTGTTTTTGCAAAACAACTAGGGATTGTGAAATAGTAGGGGCAAAGTGATCTGTTCAGTCCTCTTGTACTTAAGTAAATAACATGAGCCAGGCTCGAACTTGTGGAGCTGTACATTGTTTCAAGAGTAAATCCAGGCTCGAGTGCTCCCTCTACTGACTATGACTGCACATTTTGCATGGAAAGGCTGATAATAAGTGCGAAAGTCGTTCTGCCCTTAATACTCAATTTCACTTCAAACTGCTGACTTGATAATTTGGCACCATATGTTAGAAGACTAATAATCTGTTGTTTTAGTTAACACAATTTATGGTGCTTGCTGTTCTGTGCTGTAAAATGAGCTATATCACAAGAGATATGAGTCTAAGTCTAAGAGATATAACAGTTAACTGGGTTTTCAAATTAGTCTTCTTCATGAGTTGTTATTTCTGCTTGCTGATGCAAACATCATTATTCCTTTTACATTATTGTGTTTTGATGCATAACCCCCAAATATTAAACCTTGACATCTAAGTATGAAACGATGATGATAAGTATTTCTTATTGTTGCAATAATGAAATCCTAAATCTCAAAATGTTTTGGTTCAGGTCTCAGACAGCGGTCGGCCACCATTGGTCTCCACGGCATTTGTGAGTGTACGTTTGATTGAGGAGAGCATCTACCCCCCTGTCATTCTTCCCCTGGACATATTTATCACCACAGCAACAGATGAATACTCAGGTGGGGTCCTTGGTAAAATCCACGCCACCGATCAGGATGTTTACGACACTCTAACCTACAGCCTCGCGCCCGATAGTTCCTCTTCCTCCGAAAACACTGGCCTCTTCTCTGTCTCCCCTGCTGATGGGAAACTTGTAGCCCGTGGGAATCTGGATGCTGGTCAATACGTCCTTAACGTTACAGTGACAGATGGCCGTTTTACTGCAGCTGCTCGAGTCAACATTCACGTTCGGCAGGCAACAGCACAAGCACTCGATAACTCCATCGCGGTGCGGTTTTCTGCAATAGCACCGGAGGAGTTTATCGGGGATTATTGGCGTAACTTTTTGCGGGCTTTACGGAACATCGCCGGTGTCAGGCGCACTGATGTTCAGTTAGTCAGCTTGCAGCCTGCTGCCGATGCCTCAGGTGACCTGGAGGTACTTCTAGCTCTAGAAAGGTCAGGAGGTCCATTCCAGCCCCAGGAGGTGGTGTACAGGAAGCTGAACGCGTCAGCTGGGGTAATCGAAGAGATGACTGGAGTCCGTATTGTACGAGTTGTGAAGAAACTCTGTGCTGGGTTGGACTGTCCTCTTAGTTACTGCCAAGAAACTGTTTCCTTGGAGACGGGAGCAGTGTCGGCCTACAGTACGGCTAGGATTAGTTTTGTTACGCCACGTCACATGCGCACTCCCAAATGTCTCTGTGAAGGTAACGCAAATATACAGACACCAAATATTTCAAAGATTGATTTCACTTCCAGTCTGAAGTGATGATAACACGTTTGTGTGTGTTTATAGGAGCTGAGTGTCCTGTCCTGAGTAAACTCTGTGAGGGAAGCCCCTGTCCCGACGGCATGGAGTGTGTAGAAGACCCCGCACACACCAAATTCAAATGCATCTGTCCTGAGGGAAAACAGGAAGAGTGCTCAGGTATAAGCACACGTTTTAGTGCAACTCACACTCTATTAAAGTCCCTTTCTTTTATTAGTGCTACTTACTCGAAGTGTCCATAAGTTAAACTTGTCCTGCTGTATTTATATTACAAAACAATAGATGTATATTAAATAAAGGGACCAAGTGATTGAGATCAGTGTTATTTCGGTATAATTTATATACTGTTAATGTGTTTTGAATTCATTTTTATTATTGCCTGTTTAAACTGATTGTTATTGCTTACTGAGTTCTGATTGGCTTGTCTTTTTACAGCACTAATACTTTGCTCATGAAATGGACATTTAGTTTTGCTGCATTAGAAATGTAGAGTTGTGTGTGGACATTATGATAGCATCACTTATGAGTTTGCTGTTTGTTTTAGAGCGTCAGTCATTGACATTCAGCGGAAATGGATATGCAAGATACAGGCTGATGGAGAACGAGAATAAGGAAGAAATGAAGATGTCCCTCAGACTGAGAACATTCTCCACCCACGCTACTGTCATGTATGCCAAAGGCACAGACTACAGCATACTGGAGGTGAGTGTGTACTCTTAACCCCCTCAATCCTTCCAAAAAAAGAAGAGAAAACAGAAAGAGAGTTATTCTGGAGCTGGGAGAAGAGAGGGGAGCTCTTTCTCACGCATTCCACTTTAGTGAGGGAAAACCACAGAGCTGACAGAAAGAGCAAAGGAGTCTGGGACTCAGATGCAAGCAGTGTCATCTCTCTGCACTTACATTATAATAATCTGTTTCTGCTTATCCCTGAAGAATCATTTCTTATTTCATGTTTAATCAATCTGCTACTGCCAGAATACTCTACTATCACACCTGAAGTACTTCACAGAGTGCTCTTTTTGGCTGTTTAAAAATAACTGATAAACTGCCTACTTGGACATACATTTTTATAGGCACACAATTTTGGCCGTCATAAGCTTGTTTTTTGGCCCAAAAATGGTGCTGACACAGAATATGCCTGTGATGCCTAAAATGTGCAAAACATAGCATGGTTTAAATGACCTTGGTATTTGGAAGTTTGCGTTAGCTGATATTTAGTTTTAATATTTTTTGTTATTATATTTTATCATTTAAAACATTTTGTCTGTCATGTGGCTAAATGTTGAGATACTGAATGTTTTATGTTTGTTAAATTTATATATATATATATATATATATATATATATATATATCAGCGGCATGATAGACAACACTGTGTGTGTTTCAGATTGTGAACGGTCGTTTGCAGTACAAGTTTGACTGCGGCAGTGGTCCTGGTGTGGTGTCTGTGCACAGTACCCAGGTCAGTGACGGACAGTGGCACACTGTCTCTCTTGAGGTAGATGGTAACTACGCCAGACTGGTTCTAGATCAGGTCCACGCCGCGTCTGGCAAAGCCCCAGGAACCCTCCGCACCCTCAACCTGGACACCAGCATGTACTTCGGGGGTCATGCACGGCCCACATCTGGCTCAGGAAGACTTGTGGTAAATGGGCTGCGGGGTTGTCTGGAGGGGATCGTGTTTAATGGGAGAGAGCTGCCATTATCTCAGGTTCGAGGAGTTCACTCAGTCCTGGAGGAGCTGGTTGAGGCGGCTCCCGGATGCAGCTTGGCTCCTCCACTCCAGGGCTGCTCCAGTAACCCCTGCACCAATGGAGGCACATGTTCATCACTGCCTAACGGAGGTATGGGTGGCAATTTTTTGGTTTGTTTTTAGTGAGGTCAATCAAATGCAGGACTGACTAATATGCTGTACACACTTTGTGTGTGTTGTAGGGTATTTCTGTAAGTGCACTGCTGCATTCATGGGCACTCACTGTGAAGTCACTATCAGCCCCTGTGCCTCTAATCCCTGCCTCTATGGAGGCACATGTGTCCCACGAGGAGGAGACTTCTACTGCCAGTGCAGAGGACAGTACTCTGGCCAACGGTGAGAACACATGCACTTGTGTGATACTTTTATTGTACCCGCAATCAAGTTTGGCGAAATATTGGTCATATACGTATAGGTTCATAGGCATTGCATTACCTTTATGTTTAGGCAGAAAAATATTCTGTATTATAAAAAGGTATTTTTTGAACATTAATATTTTATCTTGTTTGAAAACTTAAACGGAATCATTCTGAACGTGTGCTATTTTTGTGTATGTATATATATATATATATAGAAAAAAAAAGTATTTTGACAATTATAAATTTTTAAGAGTGGCTTAAGTGTCCAGATATATTTGGGACAGCTGTACACTGTCTGAACACAGAAATAACCAATAATCTCCATTAAATGGCACCCCTATTAATTGTTTTTCTTTTTATTTAAAATGTTTTGAAAATGATTTGTTTCTAATACATTTAATTGAAATTAAAATATGTGTTTGACCTCATAGCATTAAGACACATTCTATTTGTAAAGTTTAAAATTTCATTAAATTAGTTATTATTCTATTTTAATGAAATGTTTGCATACTCCATGTGTAGCCAAATAAAAGTAAGGTCTGTCAATATTTGTATAAATTAAACTTCATTAATATGCATGGTGTGACTTAAACTAAAGAAAAATACTTCACAAATCCATGCGGCATTCTCAGTAATTCCTATTAAATTGGAAATTTAATCAGAAGCTTTGGGAGGTGATGTGATTGATAATCAGATTTAATTCAGTAAGACAGAATCAATTTTCTCTTTGAGAAATTTCTACTGCAATTAAAACTATGCAAACACTGTTCTTCCAATTTAAAGTTTATCTAAAGTTGCGCATGTGTGAAGTTTCTGAATGACATTTTGGCTCTTTGTAATTTCCTACCAGGTGTCAGCTGGGTCCATACTGCACAGATAACCCGTGTAAGAACAGCGGAAAGTGCATTGATAGCCTGGATGGTCCTGTGTGTGAGTGTGAGCTGGGTTTCCAAGGAGACAGGTACATCTTTTGAGCTAATGAACCTGAGAGACTTGATTGAATAAGAAAATAATAATTTTAAAATATTTTAAATGGGTATAATGAAAAGCTTCTTTATGAGATTCTACTTCTCTTGAGATGATACCTAGATAAGGCTTTTTTAATGAAAAAGATTAATATTTTCTAGTCAGCAAGGATGCATTAAGTTGATTAAGTGACCATGTTAAGTAAATGCTGTTCTATTAAACTATATTCATTGAAAAATCCTAAAAAAGTCTTTAAAAAAAATCTTATTAGAAGTAGCATATGAGAAGGATTTCTCAACTCTCATGGGTTAATGGCTGCTAAAAATTCTTATTCTTAATGCTTTATAAAATATATTCAAATATATGTATATATATATATATATTTCAAATATATAATATATAAATATTCAAATGTTTACTGTATTTTTGATCAAATAAACACAGCCTTGGCAAGCATTAGAAACTTCTTTCAGAAACATTACATAAATCTTACTTTGAACTTTTGAAAGGCTGAATATGCAGCTGTATTTACAGTACATGCTTGTATGTGTGTGTTTAGGTGCCTCAGTGATGTAGATGAGTGTCTGAAGAACCCTTGTGGCAATGGTGGTCATTGTCAGAACACGTATGGCTCCTTCAACTGTAACTGCTCTGCGGGCTACAGTGGGCGGCATTGTGAACTCCGCTCCGAAATCCGCAACGAATTTGTCTCCACCTCTTGGAACATTGGCCTGGAGGAAGTAATTGGGATCGTCGTCTTTGTTGCCAGCATCTTCTTTCTCGTCCTACTCTTCATCGTGGTTCGCAAGCGTATTTGCCGCCGCTCAAAGTCCAAATCTGATGATGACGACAAACTCGGCGTAGGCACAGGAGCCTCTCATGCCTTCCTCCATCGCCCGTACTTTGACTCCAAACTCAACAAGAACATCTACTCCGACATCCCGCCACAGGTCCCTGTACGACCCATCTCCTACACTCCCAGCATTCCAAGTGACTCCCGCAACAATCTGGACCGCAACTCATTTGAGGGCTCAGCCATACCGGAGCATCCAGAATTCAGCACATTTAACCCCGATTCAGTGCACGGGCACAGGAAGACGGTGGCTGTCTGTAGTGTAGCACCTAACCTGCCTCCTCCCCCACCCTCCAACTCCGTGTCTGACAGTGACTCCATACAGAAGCCCAGCTGGGACTACGACTACGATGGTATGTACAGAAACTCATCTGGAGTCCAAATGTCATGCGTGTGACTTGTAAGACAATCTATTTTGGAGGCTCCGAAAGTGGGTGTGACTGTTTCTTTCTCCTCGCAGCTAAAGTAGTAGACTTGGATCCGTGTCTAAGTAAGAAACCAGTAGAGGACAGCGCTTGTCATCCTTACAACACCAGAGGCAGCATGTCTGAGGTCCACTCTCTCAGCTCCTTCCAGTCCGAGTCATGTGACGACAATGGTATGTATGGAATAGGATGCATTTGCTTTTACTCATCTTATAGATGACTGATAAATCATAACCAGGTAGTTAAATACTACAATGATACAAATGTTCTTATGAGGTTTTTTGTTTAGAAGACAATGTTGGAATGGAAGAAAATTGAGAGAAATACATTACATTAGCCACACCTGCAAGCTCTGCTCATTAAGGAAAACTATATATATTTATATATATATATACATACTAGTCAACATTTTAGGTGGATCAAAACCTTTTATCAAAGTTGTCATAAAACCTAAAACCAATTCCAGAACCATTCATTCAAGGTTTTGATCCACCTCAAATGCTGATGTATGTGTGTGTGTGTGTATATATAGAACATTATCATATGAAAATGTTTGTTTTGGTCCAAGGATAATGTAGACATTTCAGTTGTCTTTTTTCACTAGTTCTCTGCCTTGGCCACAAACTATGACATAATTAGCTTGATTAATTTTTAGTTATCATCTCATAAATAAACCAGTATCTGCTGGTTTGGAACATTTTACATACTGCTGCACAGTATATGCATAGTGTAAAACCCTTTTTTCGGAACATCTGCTAACCCTCTCTGTCTTTATTTTACTGATGTAACCGAGTGTAAAGGGTGATATGTTTTTGGGTCATGTGTTATGTCGTTTCTCTCTCTCTTCCTTATCGCTGCACTGGGGCTTCAGCTCCCATTTGGATCAAATCTCACCACAGACACCGAGCAAGGTTTTAAATAGAGGCCTGCTCGTAAGTGAACACTCGCCCACGGTGGAAGGAAGCGATCACTAAAGGCCCTGCGAAATTCTCAATGCATAAAAAGAAGAAAGCTTGTCTTTCCTCTAAGCCCCCTCGTCTTTTTCTTTTTCCATCGCCGAGAGCAACTTTTCATAGGTTTTTCATAATTCCAAAGCAACATCTGAGAATGACCTATATAGTATCTTTATTGTTTCTCTGTG
This sequence comes from Enteromius unitaeniatus, assembly GCA_032359435.1. Classification (NCBI taxonomy): domain Eukaryota; kingdom Metazoa; phylum Chordata; class Actinopteri; order Cypriniformes; family Cyprinidae; genus Enteromius; species Enteromius unitaeniatus. The sequence continues at coordinate 9,722,213 of JAUMHI010000033.1, read as the reverse complement.
TGAAATTCATATTTTGGGTCTTTTCTCTTCTTTTTTTCCCCTTCCTTTCTTTGTGTCTCTTAATGAAGCCAATGGATGGTTGAAGACATCAGCTCAGAGTGTAAAAGCAGGGTATAAAAAGAACACATGATGGGTCTCCAGCACACATAACACAACGTTTCTGTTGATCCTGATTACTGTATCTGAAGACCTTTTCACATGAATTATGACAGAACTGTGTGGAACAAACTGTCAATAGCATATCCATGCACCACTTTTCAGTCGAATCAAGTCTTGTAACAGTACTTCAAGTACGAGTTTCAGCTTTTTATTGGCTGATCAAAGCAACAAATGATGAGATGTGTTGAGAAATTGACTGAAACTAGGGCTGGGCGCAGGATGCCAGGATGTTTTATTTTAGGATTATTGATATGATTATTTTGAATTAGCTTTGTTTATAAATTTAATATGCTTTTGTCATATTTAATATTTCATTATTTAATTTCAGCTTTAGTTCTTATTTCTTTGGAAGCCCATTTCCACCACTAAACATAAAGAACATAAAAAAAAGTTTTAAGTGTCATATTAAGTAAATATTAAGTGTCCCTAATACCTGTGTACTCACATAACTAGATGTGTATGTAGTATGTGACCACAGTGTAAGTACACATTGCTACATAGTATCTACAGCTGTAATATTTCTGTAACTACACACATGTAACAACCCTCAGAATGATGTGTGTGTAAGTAACAATGTGTAACAGGACATTGGTAACAACACTTTTTTCACGTCACTTAGTATGACAGGAATTATGTTTAATAACAGGAATTACTTTTTATAACAGCAGTGTCTATAAGAGTAACTGGAACAGGGGGTGTAGTTAGGTAGGTTTAGGGATATGTAAAGTGGGTGGAGTTGGTACACCTCTGTAATACCAGTGTATATACATGGTAACTCCTCAGGAACTGCCCACTACACAGGTATTAGGGGCACTTAATATAAAGTGGGACACAAAAAAGGTTATTGCTTTTTATTGGAAAAAATAGACTAATATGCTCTCAGAATTGCAAGTTTATATCTTTATAACTTTATCATTTTTTGCATTAATTAGTCCTATTTAAGTATCACCAAAAAGACAATACAATTTTAATTCATTTTAATTCAATTTAGCTTTTTAAACCTCATCTGTCATTTTGCACATGTGAAAGGGACTTCGGTCACCTAACCATTGACACTTGACCCTCATTTGACCTTTTCAACCCTTGACCTTGACCTAACGACTCCCCCACTGAATCTCTAAAGAAAACGAATGTGTTAAATTGAATGAATTATTCATATTTCCTTATGGCCATGTACCCGCGCATTGCTCTAAAGCTTGACCCCTCACGTTCAGGGTCTTTCTTTGGGGCCAGAGAGAATCTTTGTTCTCTTTTATCTTTGAGAATTTTTCTGATCCTTCCTTTCATCACTCTGTTAATGTATGTAATCATGAGCACAACATCAGCCGTCACTCCCACTGTCCTCCACCAGAGCTCAACCCAGACGTGTGCCTTTACCGACCCAACCAAATCTCTCTGCCATTAACCCATCCCTTAGACCACACCCTGGCGGAAGCCAAAGTCCCATAAATCCAGATAGTATCTGTTGTTCTGACAGTGCCAGTCAATCAGTTCGACTCCATCAGTTTTGTCAGATGTCAGAATGCAATGTCTCATTGTAAGAAACACTTTCGTCTCTGTTTCCTCTCTCCCTTGCAATCTTGCCTTCCAGTGTATTTCCTGTCATGTTTACTTCTAAAAAATTAATGTTAGATCTCTCTTATCTGCCCTTTTTACAAGCCTCCCTAGTGACAGTAATCCACCTTGTCAGCTCTGTTGTTGACTCGGTGGAGAAAGAAGGTAGTATTTTGCTGCTTCAATGCTGATTTTTGGGTATCTGTGCCGTTAGTGTTTGGATGGGTCTCCAAAATGCCATTTTCTTCACCTACATCACATCTACAAATACAAAGAAATATAAAAATGACTAATCACATCTAAATTTGATGCCTCATTAGCCAATCAGGTGCCTCATTTGATTTCAGTGGCACATGATTGTTCAGTTAATTTGAGGTGGAAATTGCAATCTTACCAAGAATGAAATCACCACCATGTTTCTGTGCAAGCAAATGGCATGAAGATCATCTCACACCTTCATGTTTCCTACATTTGTATCCACATTGTCCTGCACTCTTTTTTTCTACAGTGTTTTTCGATCTCATAGTATTTGACATTTTCTCTTGCTCTCTTTTCTCTGCAATTCTGTTTGCCTTTTATCTAAAGAGTCCTTCTCGGCTCATGAACACAAGAACCCAAGAGGTGATTTATTTTTGTTTTGTACAATTTGCCTGAAGCCTTCCAATTCAATTTTTTTTGTTGTTTTTGTTTTATTTTGGCTTGGTTAAGCCCTTCAATATAACAAAACCCTGCATGTTCACAAAATCTGTGACAAAAATAGTGTCAAATTATCTCTTCTTTTTTAAATGAACTCAGTAATTTTGGTATTTACAAAACGAACAGGGCAATTTTTGTCACAGCTTTGTGTGGTGAAAGTTTTTTGTGTGTGTTTGCGTGTGAATGTTTCGGTTTAACTTGGTGTCATATCCCAAAAATGACCTCAAAATCCATACTAATAACCAGAAAACACTCTCACTAATAATATAACGTGGATAAATGGATCTTTGGAAGTATTGACTAACTGTCATATTCTCAAGGTTGTCCACAAACAATAGAGATATGAAATGTACATGTTTTGTGTGCACTTCAGTAATGTTTGTGCTGTGCTGAATTGATCTGCATTGTGTTGGTGTGAGACTGATGTTGCATGCTGTTGGTTTAAATGACTTGGCTGGTATTAACTGAGTGGTTTGAAGTCAATTCAACTTCTGTTCACAGAATAAATTGCAATTATTACTGTTCAGTATAGAAATAAGTGCATGTTCTTCTAAATAAAAACATCTTTATGATGTAACGTTAGTATAATAAAAAAATACCAGAAGCTTTAAAAGAAGGGATTGGTGTTTTTTATACTACTGTAACTCTTTCATAGCCAAACAAATTTGGTCAAATTGTAAAATTTTCCGGGGTTTGAGTGTTCTCGCTATTATTCACAAGCGGCGCTTTTAATTTTGCATGTTCAAATATTCATACAATAAAATATTCTAGGGGCCATGAAATGTTTGTCAAAATCCTCAAAAATGCTAGCGGTGACTGGCAACTTTTAAAAAAAATGCTGGTGGGAAAAGAGTTAATATTAAGTAAAATTGGTTATGAATGCCATTTTCAAAGCTATTGACCTCTCCGAAGTTTAATTGACCCCAGCCTTTTTTTCAGTGTGTAACCTAATCTAATGACATTTGTTTGTTTGTTTGTTCGTATTGTTGCACTGTGATATTTATTATTCATTTTTGTCTGACAGGCTATCATTGGGACACATCTGACTGGATGCCGAGCGTTCAACTTCCTGGAATCCAGGAGTTTCCTCAGTATGAGGTAGTGGAGGCCCCACCCACCCTTTACAACGACCCCGCCCTGCTGGACACAGACTATTATCCCGGCGGATACGACATCGAAAGCGACTTCCCTCCCCCTCCCGACGACTTTCCTTCCCACGATGACCTGCCCCCTCCTCCGCCCGTGCCGGAGTACGGAGAGCGCTACGACACATTGCAGCCCGCCACGCGAGCGTTAAACAGCACCCCCCCTAGTCCCGGAGGCACCGGAATACGCCAGCGCCCGCCCTTACCCCAACTCTACAGCCTCACCCAATTCCTTCCCCATCACCATTACTCATCAGACCCCGAACCCCAGACCAACCCCACCAGCACCATCGCGTCGTCCTCCACCGGAGGTTACCGGCGCGGAGGATTCCCGCTGGGCTACGGCTGTGACTTCAACCCCCCTGCTGCCGATAACATGTCGCTGTCGCTGTACACGTCCACAGCGTCCTGCTCGGACATGTCCGCCTGCTGCGAGGAGTCAGAAGTGATGATGAGCGATTACGAGAGTGGTGGAGAGGAGGAGGGAGCGCAGTTTCAGAGGCTCATCATACCGCCGCTGGACTCTCAACATCAGCAGCATACTGAAGTCTGACACTGGATCCAGAATAACAAAAGTGCCTAAATGAAACCCTGCTACAGGAGACTTGACTGTGTGTTTAAACCATAACCGCACCACATACACAGTACACAAACGTAGTCTTACACTTAAAGTAAATGCCAAACATCCAAACGCACATGTTGTATACATCTGTATCTCACTCGAGAGAGAGGTTTTGAAAAGACTTGCTTAAACATGAGTTCTCTTGGCTAGCTCTTGCGGGCTGTTATTAATATTATTATTATTTAACAGTATTAGGAGAACGTTAGACTTGGCTGTGCCATTAAATAATACGTTGATCATCATGCACAAGTTCATGCTGAGATGTACAATTCACAAAGAAAATATAACTCATATATTGTCATGGATTGGAATTGGAAGAGAAGCATCATTTTAAAGCATCAAGGTGATATCTGTATTTGTATAGATATAACCATGCAAACTGATTTTTGATACAATCCTCATTCATTTGTAATGTAAATTTTAATGTACAGTTTTGATTTCAAGGTTTTATTAGGTTTTTGTAGATATGTTTTGCTTTTTTTTTTTTTTTTCCAAAAAAGAAAGACAGGAAAAAAGTAGTGTACCAACTCAAATGGTGTGTCATTATCAGCCTTACTGTATGTTCATTCACAAGCAAAGAAAAAAAGCATAAGAGAATCTTGAAAAAAATCAATAAAAAAATTGTCAAGGTCGTGAATGATCGTCACAACATGTTCATTTCTGAAAGACGTCTGCATATTCTTGTGATGTGTTATGTTTTCTTTTTTTCATTTGTAAATTGTGACTTTGGAACATCTTTATTTTTTGACCATGAAAATGGGACCCAATATATTTATAGTGCGAGATTATTCACAGACATGTGACTTTTTCAGGGTCTGCGTGTGTGTGAGCAATGCTATGGTCTTGTTTGATGATTTTTATTAAATACTGCCACTAGCTTAACTGCTTTACTACTGGCAATAAATTATTCTCTAAAATGGGTGTTTGTGTTGCATGCGTTTAATTACTTTTCATACTTGAAATACTTCACATTTACAGTATAAAGGGAGATCAATGCTTGAATCTTGAATGTTGCGGCATGCTGTGTTGAGAGCAATTTAGAGGCATTGTTTTTGTCAGCAACTGTGACAGCAACGAGAAGAGAAACAAACATCTTTAGGGACCCTTAGTTACAGTTTATTTCATTTTCTATAGATTTTAACAGCTCCATTTTTGGCATGAAATTTAATAATAGCTATTTAACGTTTTTGAAAGACATTTCTTATGCAAGCCTGCATTTATTTGATATAAAACACTCAATATTTTATTATCATACAAATGATTCCCATTTATTAAACAGCAAAAACTTTCACCCAAGTTTTATAATCGGCTAATAACCATTGATGATTTCGAGCAAACCACACAAAACCAAAGCAGAACCATTACAACGGCAAACAACACACAATGCTAAAAGATTCAATGACTGTGCATGAAGTCATATAATTACTACTTTTAATGAACTGGTGAATTCATTCAATTGACTCGCACCTAAAGATGGTCACTTTTCGTCACCTACTGGCATAATGTTTTCCAACACTTTGATGCCATAAAGATTGATGAATGAATGACCACAGAGCAAAGCAGTTGAATAACACTTCATCCGAGGTGTTCTGAAACAATTGCATGCAAATTCTCGTATCTTGTGTATGAAAATAAATAGATAAATATATTTTTTAATTTGTTTATTTAATGTATTCATATATATATATATATATATATACCTATACATGACTATTTAATTCATTTATTATCATGGTTTTTATAATGCTCACGTACACAAATGATATTCTTTAAAATATACTTGATAATTATTAACGTGTAATAAACCCTCTTATCAGTGCAGTAAAGGCCCTTACCAATATCCTTGAACTGTTTAACTGTGCCAGCTACTTTAGTATTTTAACAAATAGAAGTAGCAAAATAACCTACTCTTTGAGCTACAAGAATGCATTTAAGCTTTAATATGTACATTGATTACAAATGATCAACTTAACATGAACTGAGTATTAATTTTGTAAAATATAAATAGCCTTATATGAATTTTAAAACACTAAAGCAACCAGGTTACACAGTTCTCTTTCTCTTTCTTCGTTTCGTTTGACGGGTTGAAGTTAATTGTAGCACATAAGCAGACTTTCAGGGTTTGTCTTTGGATGGATAGATTGATTTTGGTCTTGCCACAACCAAAGACACTTATTCATTATCCTGAGCATGACCATGCACTACAGTCCCAATGATGAGCAAGATGAGCTCATCACGGCCCTCCTCGCAGGTCGCTGATGGGCTATAATGGAAGTGGAAGATCTTTTGAGCTCATCATCTAAGGAAGAGTGTGGGGACCTCATTTCAGGTCAGGGAAAGAGTGGAGGCCCTGCAAGGAGAACCTGCTACTCCTTAGTACCCACGGGGAGAGCTTGTGCTTGCCAGGTCCCCTGAGGATGAGCAAGAGGAGGTGCTTATGCCAGGCTCATTCCCTGCAGCGCCACTAGTACCCACCTTGGGCAAAGAGGAAGCACCAGTGCCTATATTGTCCCCTGAGGAAGTGCTGGTGGCAGATGGGTCTTCACAGGGAGCACTTGTGCCTGCCAGGCACCAACTGAGGGGAAAACTGAAAATTCCCCAAAACATGAGACTTTATCTAAAAAGAAGAGCCTCCCTCTTGACACCCCTGCCACTAATGCCTGCCAAGTCTCAGAAAGGAGCAGCAGTCCTTGCCTCATCCTGTAGAGAAGCACCTGTTCCCACCAGGTCCCCAGAGGAAGCTCCAGTGCCTTCCTCATCACCAGTGGTCTCGTTCCACCTCGTTCCTTGAGGAAACACTCGTGGCAGAATCTGTGCCTGCCAGACACCGCAAAAATTAAAGTCTATGAAAATATAAGACTTTTTCTAAAAAAGAGATGTCATCTTGGCCCCTAAGGCCCCCAAATGGCCTGCTAAGACTCCAAAAGGATCAGCAGTGCCTTTCTCATCTGTTGAGGAAGCACCTGTGCTCCCCTTACCCCCCCGAGAAAAGACATGTTCCCACCTCGTCTCAACCGAAAGCAAATGTGCCTGTTCATCCCAGGAGGGGGCCCCAGTGTCCACTGAAACCACTGAGAAAGTACTTGTCCCCGTCAGGTCTCCTGAGAAAACACCAGTGCCTGCCTCATCCCAAAAAGGAGCACCTGTAACCACTGCATCCTCAAAGCAAGCATCTATACCTGCCATGTCCCTCAGGGGTTCAGCAGGACTCTCTGTGTCTCTGCAGGGAGCAACCGTGTCCACTTTGAAGAGGTGAGTTACTCCTCTCTTTCAGTTTTACTTTTCAGATATGGAAAATAAATAAATAACTTACATCTCTATTTCAAATCCTTGGTATAATGTTTCGTTAAAGGTGATCTTTACATTTTGTCACTCAACTTTTGGAGCACTGAAACATAATAATATATATATATTTATATTTATATATGAAAACATGCAAAAACATGTCAGATTGTCTTTTTATGTCTAGCTCATAACTCAAAGGCTCTTTTTCAGGTGTAAGAAGCCATCTATCCAGCAGAGGGCGCTGTTGTTTCGCAGTAGATAGGGGCAAAGGCTTTGACGTGCTGTAGTCAAATAATAGTTCCAATCCCATAGCAACTACTACACCCAAAGCCCGACTACACTTCCTGGATGCTGAGTAACCGCCTCGTCGTCGGAGTCCTGTCCACGACAAGCTTGTCATAACAGGATATCTTCACGTATTAGGTAAGCATCGACTTTACCGTTTCCAAACGTAGTTTTTTTTAAGTGTTGTGTGTAGTCAGACTTCACTTGTTGACCGTTTGAACATGCACAAGCAGACAAAGAAACGCCATGCATACGGATGCATGCATATTTTTACAGATATTAAACAGACACGCTGCATTGCAATGTACACAATGTAGAGTAGTTCATTATAAAGGCATTAAGAGTTCTCAGAGGAGTTCTTATGTTTATGCACGTGGAACTTGACCTTCATTACAATGGCTGCGTGTTAAACCCCCGGAGTCCACACCTAAAGCAGAACTCGCTTGTTTGGAACACACTAACGTTATCTAGAAAGAGGTTTTGATACACAGCCATCGTGTGAATTATCTCCAGCTGTAAGAGGTCTTACTGGCTTTGACTTTGCTCATTGGAATATTGCAGACGCTGATTTTATAAAGTAACGTTAGGCCTACTACACTCTTAACCAAGTCTTGGTTTTTTTTTGGTTTGGCACAACTGTTAAAGGGTGGTTGACGTCAAAATGTGTTGTGTGTTGATCTCCTCCCGTGCAGCTTCTCATTGGCTGGTCGAGCGAGACTACAACAACAATAAAATCATCCATCAGGCGCGGGCGCATTGTCATTCTGCCGAGAGCCCGTTATAATACACAGATACACTTCCAACAGCACCCAACAGAGACGATTTTATCTTTAAAAAGTGATCGTCAAACGTTTGGAGATGAACGGAGACTGCGTGGACGCGCGGCGCCAGGACACAACAGAGTAAGGTTATCTTCACTACTGTTGCTATGCAGCTTTCGGAAGCGTTTACCAGTTCAACACAAACACAGTATTGAATTTACTAACGCTTGCTTTTCTTTTTTTCTTTTTTACCT
>JAUMHI010000033.1:9690162-9708873 GCA_032359435.1 Enteromius unitaeniatus | reverse complement strand
CTCTCTCTCTCTCTCTCTCTCTCTCTCTCTCTCTCTCTCTCTCTCTCTCTCTCTCTCTCTCTCTCTCTCTCTCTGTGGGAAGGAGGGTTTGTTTGCATCTCCTGTAGTCACGCGACCCATTCTGTTTACTCCTCTATGCTGGCAGGCAAGAACAGCTGGGAGGGAGCCTATATGAATTGAATGGCACCAGCATGAGTTTTAAGGCAAAAGAGTTCACTGCCCGCTTAAATTCTAAAGACATATCCCTGTATTTAGCTAAACTTATTGATCAAGCATAACAGATTCCTATAATGCCCCTGGGGTGTTTTTAACGTGACTCAATAAAGGAACAGGTAGATTTCCTGCAGTATCCTGATGTAAAAGAAGTTATTGTTAATAATTAAAATAGGCCTGTTGGTGTTATAACTGAAATATTACTGAATTACTCTTCTGAACAGTTGTAAGCATGCATGGCTGATGGTTGTTCTGTCACAGTGGCCCGAGACGACCACAGCCGTTGTGCTTCGTTAGTGTGTGTAATGCTGAGTCATGGAGATGACGGAGTGTTTTATGGCACTGATACTTCTGTGAAGCTCCAGACGTTAACTAGCCTCTTCAGAGGAGACCGCTGCCCATCACTAGTGGGAAAGCCTAAACTTTTTTTCATACAGGTATGTCCGGAATGTCTGCTGTACTTGTATTTGTGCTCATTCATATGAGTGTGAGGGGTTTTTCTGGGTTGATGTTTATAAGCTGACTCGGAGCTCTTGTTTCCACTCGTGAGATTTACTCTGGCTATGTTTATTTAGGCATGTAGAGGTACAGAACTGGATCCTGGTGTGGAGTCTGACAGCTCAGATAGTTCCATGAGGATTCCTGTGGAGGCAGACTTCCTCTATGCCTACTCTACTGCACCAGGTACAGACAAGAACAAACCACTCTTACGCAACCTGAGAATCGAGGACCATATTCATGAAAAATCATAGTGCTAAGAGTTGCTCCTACTGAGGGAATTCTACGAAAATTATTTTCCTTTTTTAAAATGATCGAAAAGGTCGTAGTAAGTAAAAAAGTAATTCAGAAAGCATCTTAACCCTTAAAAGTTGTCTTAAGGTCTGAAGTTGTTAGGAGTACGAACAAGGTTTTTTAAGACACTGCGACCAATCTTTAATGTCACAGAACAGAAATGCCGAGCACCAAAAATGGAAGTAATCACTACATTAACAAGTTTTTATTTAGCAAGTTGAAAAATGCAGCAGGGGTGATTTGGTGTCACCACCTGCTATAAGAAAAGTAATCACCCAAAAAATGACAGCACTTTCAGAAACGTATTGTGTCATACATTATAAGTAAATAAGCTTGGTAAAAAAAGTTGGAAAATCTGAACTTTGGCAAAAATTTGTGCTGCATTAACCAATCTCAAGCTTGCTCTAGTAGTGACGTGATTACTAGCAAGCGGAGTCAGAATTACGAAACTATGGAAGTCAAAATCATCGTCGCTGTATGATACATCTTCATACTTTAATATAAACAGGAATAAAAAAGAAATACATAATAGATTCATTAAACCAGAGTTTGCCTATGAGATATACCCAAAACGAGTTTTGATAAAAAGACTGGAGCCGCCTACGCGCAAATGAAGCCAGTAAACTCAAAATGTTCACGCGTGTGTCTACGCGCGAATAGCACGATTTATTCGCGCAATTCGAGTCCGGTGGGAACGCACCATAAGTAGCAGTGTGTGCAAAACCTGGTGAAGAACTACAGGAACCAGTTGAACTCTGTAATTGTTAACAAAGGCTTCTGTACCAACTATTAAATTCAATCACAGTCTTCAGTTGGATTCACTTTCAAGCAAAAAATCCCAGCTAGAAATCTTTTAAGCTACAATAGGAGCAAGAATTCTTAGAATATTTAAAAATACAGGCCCAAATGTTTTTTTTTTAAGCAGCTAATAATTCTTTCAACATTCAATTCATCAAAAGCAACAGGAAAGACAATTATGATGTTATAAAATCTGAACTTTTTCAAATAAATTTCAGCATGGCCATCACAGGAAAAATTTTTGCATTTTAAAACATTTTAAATTTAAAATTGTAATAATTGTTCACAACATTATTGTTTTTACTGTATTTGTGTGTATAACTGTGGCAACTGATAGTATTTCTTACATCTTTTAGGGCTGTACATTTATTTTGAATTTGAATTGTTAATTGCAATGATGTACTGTTAATTTTCAGTTGAGTAGTCATATTTGAGTATTCACTGCAAAAATCCTAATGAAGATAATTTAATACGTGCATGTATTTACAAGTTTTTTTCCTAATCTGGTTTCTTCCTCTGTCAGGTTACTACTCCTGGAGAAACACCATGACCGGTTCTTGGTTCATTCAGTCCCTTTGTGACATGATGTCACAATACGGCAAAAAACTAGAGCTCATGCAGATCCTGACCAGGGTCAACCATAAAGTGGCACTCGACTTTGAGTCAACCTCCAACCAGCCTGGTTTTGACGCTAAGAAGCAAATCCCCTGCGTTGTCTCAATGCTCACCAAGGAGATGTATTTCACTGTTTGAAGGGACAAGGGAACTATTAGAGCTTCTCCAGCTATTCTGTAAACAGCATTGGTATAGGATATAGATTTAGGGTTAAGTTTATGCACAGAAGCGTTCACTGGGCATTCACTGGGATTTCTCTGTCTCAGGACTGGTGCTATGGTCCTTTTGGCATTTAAAATACTGCATGTGAAAGCAGGTACTCAGGTTTTTGCTTACGTTGTTAAAATACACAGTTTTGTCTCTTGTTATTTAATTAAAATGCGAAAATGAACAATCACCAGTGGCAAGAGAGGTCAGGATTACTATTCCCAATCAGTAATATTTCCAAGTGCCTGTCACTAAACAGTGAAACAATGTGAACTCCTCAAACAACTTTTTGTGGTAACGGACACCAATACTACAATTGTCTCTTCAAGATGATTATGAATACTTTGAGATCTCCCAAATGCATATAAAAAAAAAAAAACATTTTTTACAATCATGTTTACTAGACATACATTTGTTTGTGTATAAAATTTTGTATAAACTTGGTGCTTTTGCATGCATTAGCTCTGTAGTTTATAATACTTATCAAGGCTACAAATAGTGGAGTTTCATTAAGAATTAAGCATGTGTTTAAAGACAGTTTAGAATGTGCTTTATTGATGGATTGGAGACTATAGAAATGTGTTCCTAGAGGATAGTTGTGTCTATAATGGGTGTTGGTAGTTATTACCATCTTTAATACTTAGTGTTCTTCTGCTCGCTGTGACTATAAAGGGTGTATGACACTGACAGCCTGTGAGTATTTTCTTGAATTTCAACATGGGTGTTTGTATTTTAAAAAATGTTTTAAGCGCATCAATATAGCCTTAGGCACAGGTGAAAGAGAGAGTCACTGACAACAGAAGTCAGTAGCTTCAGGACTTTCCCAGCCGTATATTCAAATATATGCCTCATTACCTTTTCACTTTCATATTTGAAAACCACTTTTGGTCACTTCAGGTCATAGAGTAGTCCTTATGGTAAATCTTTTTACCCACATTATTTATATCTATATATATATATTACACACACATATATTTATTGTAATGTCATTCCCACTGTCTTTGCCTTTCTGTAAAATATAAACCATAAACACTGCAATTCCATTATGTAATGCTCATATTGTTTTAAATGCTAGAATCATTACCAAAGTTAATGAACAGGAACCCAAACGCTATTAAAAGACAATGCCATCAGTTTATTTCTCTCCAACATCCACATGCTACAAATAACTGTTTGCACAATTTACATGAACCAGAATAGAATAAAGTTGTACAAACATAAATAGAGAACCTATATACAAGCTTTAATCACCAGGGGAGTCATTTATAAAATCCTATATTTGATCTTACAATCATCTATCAAATATGTGTACGTTTGATTCATAGAATGAACGTACGAACAGAAAACATGCGTACGTCCCTCTTTCAGATGTGAAATCTATGAATCGCAGTCCAAAATCCAAAACACTTCAAGCATGCGTGGTTTATTTTATAAAAACACATGGATTCGCTCAATTCAACCCCCGGAGCCCAATGAGGGATGTTTTATTACAGATGTGCGTACTTTATTTAACGTCTTCCGAAGTGTATACAGCAAACACCCACTTAGTCCCATTGAAAGGTCTGGACAGTTTTTAATATAACTCCGATTGGATTCGTCTTAAAGAAGAAAGTCACATACACATAAGATGCTTCGAAGGCAAGTAAAACACAGCCTAATTTTCATTTTTGAGTGAACTAAACCTTTAACATATAATATAGCCCCAGTCATAAAAATGTTACATTTTCAAAAAACATTTACAATTTGCAATACTCTGACAATAAAAGGGCACTAAGAACTTTTGCACGTCAATGACAGCTTTTATAAATATGAGCGCTGGGGTGGATTTAAGGTGCGCAAACTCTAAGATCAAATCTGTGCGCACACGCTTTATAAATGAGGTCCCAGGAGAGAGGCACATTTGACATGTACCAAGATTTCAAAGTGCTGTTAGTAGAATCTGAGCATCAACCACCAATGTCTGTGAACCAATGTAATTTCTCTATCAACTTTAGTAGAAATCATTGAATTATATATGGAAAAGACCTCAAATATTTTTAAACACACGATTTACCATAAATAAAAAGTGTTGTGACTCACAATCAAGAGCATAAATTTAAACAGTAAACACTGATAAATATCCATTTACATAAGTTTAATGAAAATCATTATATTTGAAATACGTTTTGATGAAAATATCTGCATGTGCTTTACAAATCACAAACCTGTCAGCACTTGTCACATGAATATCAGCTTCTCAGTCTATTCTGTTTTATATGATCTTGCAGGTATGCTCTCGGTTATTAGACTCAAGGCATTCACTGGCCTAAGGCATTGGGTGGTTCACTTCCTTTTTTTTTTTTTTTTACTGTCATCACAGATGAATAGCAGGGCTTATGAAATGTTTGGTATGTATTTTGCTGGCAGGACTGTACTTCACCCCTTTTGAGATGACTGTGGCACATCCAAGTGGTAGAAATGATAAAAGAATTAGCTACAATGGTCCGTCTCTTCCCCCGCTCTCTGTGTGAGTGATACAACAACATGACAGAACTGGAACACCTCTTTCATAATCATCACCACATCGCATGTTCCAGTTCAGTCACTCTCAGTGTAGAAGGGGTCTCTCTCTCTCTCTCTTTCTATTTGTTCACATTTTGATTTTAGCGTAGAGCTGGTCAATCTGCTGTCTGAAGTGGTTTCTCAGCTCAGTTCTCTTTGCTTTCAGTGTTGGTGTCAGAAGTCCATTCTGAACAGAGAACATTTCCATGTGCAGAGCAATGTCTCTCACCTACACACACACACACGCAAGGAGATTACATAAAAGAATATACAATCATCCATAACATAGCTTAAATCTAATAATAATAGAACATTGCTCTAAAGTAATGATTAATTATTATAACTTCTTATATTATTGTTTGATAATAGAATTACAGCAAGTTTATTAATTATTAGTAATAGTAATGATAATTTAAAAAAAAAACATAATATTGTGCTAAACTAATGGTATTAATACAATATCATTGTCATTATATTGGAAACAACAATTTAATTTTTTACATATTTAACATGATCCCTTGGTTTGATAGACAAGGCTTAAGATTAGTCCCAGACTAAAATGCATGTCTGTTTCATTGTTATTAATCAAAATACACACCAATAGTGTGTTCACAGACCCTGGTCGAAAACCCTTGCTCTAGTACTTTTGTATGTTGACACGTGGATCAGTACTCGCAACCAATAAAACTAAATAAATGAACAGATAAATTACTTGTTCAAAGGACTTCAGTCCAGCTTCTTTCCCTAGCAGAATGATGTCTTCTAGGATGGCATTTTTCAGTTCCTGTTTTTAATACAATATTAGAAATCAGGGATGGTACATGTCCTCGTGTTTCAACAAATAAAAAATGTAAACAGTGTTTTACCTTGCTTTTGCACATTTCAGTATAGGAGCCCTCAATGCCTCTTTTCTTTGCCCATCCAGGTAGAAAATCTGGATCAGGAACCACAATGGCCACTAAACAAGCCTACAAAGAAACACAGGACCAGTTTAGTCCACTGATCTATAAAAGCACATACCCACACATATACTGTACCAAAGCACATCCACACTCTGATTCACTGCTGTGCGGAAGAATCTCACCTGCAGACTGTCTCCATGAACAAAGACCTGAGCCACAGGATCACTGCGGATGTAGATGTTCTCAATCTTCTCTGGAGCAATGTATTCACCCTGGGCCAGCTTAAAGATGTGTTTCTTCCTGTCTATAATCTTTAGAGTCCCATTCTAAAACAATAAATATTCAACTTCAATAACCATATAAAACAGCACAGCTCTCTTAAAACGCAAGAATTGGTTTGAAAATAATTCAGAAATGTCCAACAATCTGGAAAGATTGTGCAGAAGTTATATGCTTCACTATTTAATAATATAAAAATTTTACAATTACTATAACATTAACTGTTTAAGCTTGTGTTTATGCATTTATTTTGTCGAATGCTACAAATGCTTGAGTGCTTTGAAAGTCCAGAATATTCAGTTCAGCTTTTTTTTTGTTGTTTATCCAAAATAATTTTTATACATTTTTTTAAACAATATTTTGTATGTACTGTGTATATTTATTATGTATATACAAATATACACACATGCATGTATATATTTTAGAAAAAAACATCTTTATTAAATATATATATATATATATATATAGAGAGAAATTATAGAAATATTGTAAATATGATCAAAATGTATTCTTTATGTATGTGTTTTTATATATACACAATAACTATACACAGTACTCAAACATATATGAGAGTAAATAAGGAGCAGAAGTGACATTTACCGGAAGCCATTTGCCAACATCTCCAGTGTGCAGCCAGCCATCTTTATCTATGGCTTCTGAGGTTCGCTCTGGGTCCTTCAGATAACCTTGAAATACATTTGGTCCTTTCACACACACCTGTGAAAAACACACACACCAGTAAACTGATCAACTACACCATCAGCATCATGCCACAAATGCTGTCAATAGAGCTTAGCTTACATTAAACCCAGAACATTCTTTTAAAATTCTGTATTTGCTCAATAACTGCTGACAAACCTCTCCTTTCCCATTTGCTGCAAAATAATTCATCTCAGCCACATCTACAAGCTTGACGAAGTTGCAGGGAAGTGGTGCTCCCACATGACCTAAAAACGGACACCAGGAGAGTGTGTGTTACTGCACAGGCTGTTTATACGGTACACCATCCAAGGTATGTCTGTTTGTTTTTATGTGTTAATATGTGAACGGTACATTGATGTTGTTTTACCTGCTGTCCAATCTCCAGGAAGTGACATAGTGCAGCCTGCGGTACACTCCGTCTGCCCATAGCCCTCGTAAAACTAAAAAAATAATAATCACAAAAACAGTAAAGCCAGTTTGTGGGAATAAAGCCAGTTGTGGGAATACTGATTAGCAGGAGAACAGAAATGTGTGTGTGTGTGTGTGTGTGTGTGTGTGTGTACCTGGCAGCCCAGCGCTGCTCTCAGGAAGGTGAGAACAGTGGGAGAGACCGGAGCAGCTCCTGTGATCATCAGCCTCACACGTCCACCCAGACTGGCCTGTAGGGTCACAGGAATCAGATTGGTTATGTACACACAGTAGAAGAAAATAGTTGTCACAGTTCAGTTTGGAGTGTTTTTGTTAATGCTCAGTTTAGTTACTTCTAAAGTTAAAATTAATACATTTTAGTTTCGAGCAAGCTATTGTAGACTGTAAGCAAGCAGAAAACCTCTGTAAGCTTCATACATTTATTTATAGCATGGCTTAATATTGTAGTATTGTATATTGTATCTTCAAATAAATACTGTTCTTTTGAACTTTTTATGGATCAAAGAATCCAAAAGAACAATGGATTTCTGAACCACGATGTAACACTGAAGACTCGAGTAATGATACTGAAAATTCAGCTCTGCCTCCACAGAAATAAATTATATTTTTACAATATTTTTAGTAGAATACAGTAATACTATTTTATAATACACCTTTATTTTGATAAAACAAATGCAGCTGCAAATGCAACCTTTTCAAAAACAGGGTTAAACATTATGCTAACCGATAACTATAAATGTAACCATAAACAATATCATTTCCATTTCTCTCCAAAAGACAATATTTTGTTTAGTACACTCTGCAATTACGTCATCTGCCATTTTAAATGCTTTAGTGAATTCTGATTGGCTATTTGTTTTTTTTATACATCAGCTAAAAAAACTCCTTCTGAAAAAGATTTCAACAATATTGTTCCTTTGCATTCGTATTGTTATAGTTGTGGTGTGCATTTCATCTCCTCATAGAATTAAAATGATCTAACTTCTGATTTACAGTGACAGTTATCGTCCTTGTTGTGTACGAGCCCGAGACATGATTTCTCTTGATTTGTTTATTTTTCTTCTTTGCTTCATAAATGTCATTTAGATGCTGAGTATTTTGGAGCGTGTGTGTTGCCAGGCAACAGAGTCTTTATAGATGCTCTATGGTTTCATCTGATTGTTCTGTCCTTGGGCTCTACACACTCTTTCTCCATTTGTTACCTGCACTTTGCTGAAGATCAGTTTATCCCACATGCTGTCCTTCCTCACAACTCCACTTTTAAGCTCTGCCTCTTTTCTGCTGGTGGCAAAATCCAGAAGCCATCTTTTGAGAGGAGTGTTTGCCTGTCCGAAGATCTTGATGCAAACAAACAGATGTATAATGAGCAAAGATCATCAAGTATATTTAAGCACAGTCTTCAATGCAAACAGTTTATGCGTGTATACTGTCACTAAACATGCGTACCTTATCAAACATGCGGTTGAGCAGTCTGGGCACTACAGGGAATACAGTGGGCTTAAGAGTCTTCAAATCATCCATCAACAGACGGATATCACCCTGAAAATATCCAATCCTGGCCCCGTGGACCAGAAGCACACCCTACACACAAATAAGCTCAATTATACAACAAGAATATAATATCAGTAAATATAGGCACAAATACAGTTAAGAAAATGATATCATTATACAGTATATTTAAAAGTAATAGTTCACCAAGAAATTCCTGTAAATGTAGACCATCCAAGATGTAAATGAGTTTCTTGCTTCATTGGAACAGATTTAGACAAATTTAGTATTAAATATCTTGAATTCTCTGATTGCCATTAGAATGGGAGTACAAAAAGCTGATAAAAAGTGTAACCCATAGCATTCAGTATATCCCTCTGTGTCACCTTTGTGTCTTATCCAATGAGGGTGCATTATTTTGGTCCTGCCCAAAAATGAATAAAATGAAATATTCAGAAAAAAAAGTGTGACCCATCAAATTACATTGAGTTATGACATGAAAAGCTCATGAAGCAAAGTTACAATTTGAGAACCCCATTACAAGCAGTTAAAATATCTTACTGACAGATTTGTTTCTTACAAACAAAACACTTTTCACTTTACATGACATTAATTAAAGGATTGGAGTCATGTGGATTACTTTTGGATTATAGTGACGTTTTTATCAGCTGTTTGGCCTCCCAGAGGATCCATTTGTAAGTAAGTGGTACAATGTTAAATTTCTCCAAATTTTTTCTAACAAAGAAACAAATTAACCTACGCATCAGATGGCCTAAGAGTGAGTACATTTTCAGGAGATTTAGATTTATTTGGTGAACTGTACCTTTTATCAAGAATTCCCTCCCTCAACCCTCAAAAATTAAATACTAAAACAATAGTTCAGTCAAAAATGATTATTCTGTCATTGTTTACTCACCGCCATAACATTCCAAACATGACTATAAGTTTCTTTCTTGTGTTTTTTTTTTCTTCACACTTTGGACGTCAATTTTAACTCTTTATTTTTAAATATCCTCTTTTGTGTACAGCAGAAAAAAAAGTTTTGGGGGAAAAACATGATGGTGAGTAAATAAAAATACTGTCATTAATTACCTTCATCTTGTTCCAAACACAAAAGACCTTGGTTTATCTTTGCAATACTAATTAAGATATGTTTTATTAAATCCGAGAGCTTTTTGACCCTGCATAGACAGAGCAATGAAACAACCTTAATTTCAACATTAATTTTATAAAGCAACAAAAATACTTTTTTTGCATGTTTGATGCACATTCATGATTCATGAGACTAGAGTCTGGCGTTCTGATGTGGAAGCAGGATGCACACACATGTTGTGGGACTCTCATTAACATGTGTCAAAGTCTGACACGGAAGAAAATAAATTATTGAATTAAATTGTTATTTTTGCTTTCTTTGCACAAAAAAAAGTATTCTTATAGCTTATAAATATAAATGTATAAGTATATAAGTATAAGCTTATAAGTATAAATTACAGTTAAACCACTGATGTCACATGGACTACGTTAATGATATCCTTACTACCTTTCTGGGACTTGAAAGTGGTATAAGGGGTCAGGGTCAGAAAGCTCTGAGATTTCATAAAAAATATCCTCATTTGTGTTTTGAAGATAAATTACGGTCTTACAGTTCCTTTTCAGGAACTTGAACTGCGTCCGAAAACGCTATGGGAACGTCTCCTGCGTGACCATGTTCTAAAACTGCTATGCAAACCGCAAAACAAAGTGCTGAGACGTCACCCTCGGGAAGTATAAGAGCACGTGTGAAGCAGTGCACTCCAGCCTCATTCCTTCAGCAAGCGCTCTCTATGCGACTGTCAGAAACAGGTTCCAAAAAGATCAGACTTTCTAGTTTAAAAATATCATGTCTGTAAGATAAGTATCATGTCTGCCAAGAACTTTGTGAAGTGCGTTTCACCATGTGGCCTGTACCTCACACCCAAAGACACACACCAGCTCTCCGCCCTCGAGGAAGGCAACTGCCTGCATTGCATACAGCTCTCTCTGGCCACTCTGCGCTCACGGAGGTCGCTCTTCGAGGAGGGGACCTGTTAGTGTCTGTTAGATGCTCCCGTTTCTTCCTCCGGTATTTTCGGCAGTGTAGTGGACACTGTGATTGAAAGGCACAGAGAGGCACGGCAGCACGCTGCGGCGCCGCATAGTGTGCTTCCGTGCCGTTCATTCACTCTAAAAGCAGGGCAGCCTATGAGTAGCGCTGCCTTTCATCGGGCCAGTAAGAGGTAGAGTGTTGCTTCACGAATACCCCCGCGAGCCCGGGGTAACATGGAGAGGCGCAGTGTGATTCCCCATGCTAACGTTAGACCTAAGCAGGATCTTAGGGATGTTATCATGGCCAGGAAAGCTCAGAAAAAGTCCTGATTTTAACATACAACTCTCAGAGAGCAAGCCCCCCAAGAAGACAGGTGGGTTGTGCCGCAGCAAACAACGGCTCCCATCTATCCTCTCTGCTCATCCTCTGGGATGTGTCTCAGGGCGGCTGCAATGACCGCTTCCCCCGAGGGGGATGATTTTATGTCCCAGGGCACTTAAATGTAGAGGCAGATATCCTGTCGAGACAGGGGCTGAGGCCTGGGGAGTGGAGATTGCATCCGGATGTCGTGCAGCGAATCTTGACTATCTTCTACAAAGAGTCAAGAGAGTGCACAATGTCCCCTCTGGTTCTCCCTAGTTCACCCAGCTCCGTTGGGTCTAGACGCTATGGCACAGACATGGCCGAGGCTCCGTCTGTACGCTTTTCCCCCGATATCTCTGATCCCAGGAGTTCTGGAGAGAGTCCGCCAAAAGGCGGTCAGTCTATTGCTGGTGGCCCCGCGTTGGCCAGGGCGGATATGGTTTTCAGACCTGGTGTCTCTCCTCGATGGCTCTCCGTAGGAGATTCTGATCAGGAGCGACCTTCTGTCTTAATTGGGGGGGGGGGTCGATATTTCATCCTCTCCCCGGAGACGTTGAAACTATGGGTGTGGCCTCTGAGGGGGCACATCTCATAGCCACTGGTTTGTCAACTGAGGTTGTTCAAACCATACTACAATCCAGAGCTCTTTCCATGAGGAAATTATATGCACTAAAGTGGAGACTCTTCACTTCTTGGTGTAATAGTCATCATCAGGACCCAGTTAACTGCCCGATTAGCGTGGTTCTGGAGCAGACTAGACTGTCCACAGGGTTAGCCCACTCCACACTTAAGGTGTATGTGGCGGCAATTTCAGCTTTCCACTTCCTTAGTGATGGTCGTTCAGTGGGTAGAGATCCATTAGTGGTACATTTTCTTCGTGGAGTATTCAGGCTGAGGCCTCCGGCACACTCCCGAGTTCCTACTTGGGACCTGGCGTTGGTACTCAGGGCCCTCTCTCAAGCCCCCTTTGAACCTTTAGAGCAAGTCTATGATTGTGTCCTTTTTATCTTTAAGACTGCGATCTTATTGGCACTGGCTTCATTAAAGAGAGCAGGGGACCTTCAGGCCCTGTCTGTGGCCTCTTCATGTGTGGACTTTGTGCCTGGTTTGGCTAAAGTCTTCCTTTACCCGCGAGCGGGTTAAGTCCCTAAGGTTCCTTCAGTACCATCACAGCCAGTAGTACTTCAGGTATTCTGCCCACCTCCCTGCGGGGAGGTAGACCAGGAAGAGCTACGAAGTTTGTGGATACCTACATTCGTAGATCTGCTCTTCGGAGGAAGTCGGACCAGTTGCTGGTGTGTTTTGGTCCTCCTCGTAGGGGTCTGCCTGCCTCAAAGCAGACCCTGAGTAGGTGGATTGTGGATACTATCTCCATTTCTTATGAGTCTTCTGGTCTCCACTCACCTTTGGGAGTCAGAGCTCAATCAGTTAAAGGTATGGCGGTGTCACAGGCCTTCTTGGCAGGTGTCTCGGTTCCGGACATCTGCAGAGCAGCGGGTTGGTCGTCCCCTGTGACCTTTTTATGGGCTAGACCTCCCAGCTACACCGGGCTCGGTGGTCCTTGCCTTGGTGTGCTGAATCCACACTGGCGGGGGCTTGGGAGTCTAGGGAGTATCTCGTTCCCATAGCGTTTTCGGACGCAGTTCAAGTTCCCGAAAAGGAACGTCTCAGGGTTATGTATATAACCCCTGTTCTTTGAAGGAATGAGAACTGCGTCCTCTTGCCATACCCCCTGCACCCCCTCCTGGGCGCTTGCTTCATGCCTGAGGGCTGGTGTGCACTACTTCGCACATGCTCTTATTCTTCCTGGTCGGTGACGTCTCAGCACTTCGTTTTGCGGTTTGCATAGCAGTTTCAGAGCGTGGTCACGCTGGAGGCGTTCCCATAGCGGTTTCCGACGCAGTTCTCGTTCCTTCAAGGAACAGGAGTTATATACATAACCCTGAGATGTTTTGTAACTATACGAAGGTAAGTAATTAATGACAGATTTCTTTTATTTCTTTTTTTTTCTTTTATCTGTTTAGAACGTATATGAAAACATTGTTTAATTATGGTGTGCATGCATAATACATACCTCAACCACTCTCTCAAACATGTGTGCTAGTGGTAGGTAAGATATGTGAATGTCTGTCTGGTTGAGCATGCAGTGAACCTGAAAAAAAACACACACACACACACACACACACACACATGCAGTGTGAAATACAGCATACCTCCACTACTCTTTCAAACATATGCGCTAGCGGTAAGAAGGAGATGAGCACATCATCAGGACTAGGTTTCAGCAACCCCTAACCACACACATACATACAAACATATCAACACAAGACAGAAAACAAATAATTAAATGAGGAAATGAGGCACAAGAAGAGGTGAACAGAACAGAAAGACAGAGCTTGATTTGAAAAAAAACTGGTTGTCATTTTTGCTCGTTTTTAAAAAAATACTTTACTATAATTTTAATTTTAATTATAATTTTAACACTTATAGCGCATCAAAATGTATAGCTTCTCTTCTTTCTTGGCTTACCTCTGTAACTTTAATGAAAGCAGAACAATTGGAAACAACGTTTCCATGTGTGATCATTGCTCCTTTTGGATTTCCTGTTGGAGAAAAAACAAACCGTGGGGCACTTACAATGCCAAACATGACAGGATATCCTTTTCTCAAATACAAATCAAGTACTCAATGTAGCCACATTTGCATATATTTTATTTTCTTTAATGAAAAGTAATAAAAATGTGTTAAAGTGTTAACTACAAAATAATCCTAAGATTAATCACAATTAAATAGTTTTAAAAAATACCTATATAAACACTTTTACCTGTAGTTCCACTTGTGAAGCAAATCAGTGCCAGGTCCTCCGGTTTAGGTGGCTAGAAATAAATTCAAATATAAGATTAATTAAATGACCATGAAGGGAAAAAAAACCATAAATCAATTAAATAATCAATTAATTATTCACATGAAGTTACAAGTCTGTAAATCAATACATCACTCACAATGGGAGTCTTGTAATTCGCTTTGCCAATAGTCTGCCAAAAGAAAGACTTCATTAATTGGATCTCTGCTTACCAAGGGTGTTTAAGTAAGTGTGTTTGCGTGTGTGTAATTAAACCTCCAGCTCCTTGAGGCTCAGGATCTCTATGCCTTTCTGTTGTGCTTGTGCAGTCAGTTCACTGTCAAAGTTCTCCATGATCACTATGGTTGTGATGCTGTGTTTCCGACCAGACACACAGTCCAGGACCAGACGAGCCTTATCCACGATGTCACAGATCACAGTAGAGATGGTGGCTACAACAAAGGCTCCGTTACAAATTTCTCACAGTTACAACATGTAAAAATGTCAACACAACTTCTTTAAATAAAATGAAAAATAGTTCTATCAATTAACAAAATACTTAAATGTGATTAAATGTGAAACATTTACAATTACTTTATATAATATCACGTTCAGGCTAAATAAGCACAGGCTGACAGACAGCGTTGGGCAGGTTACTTTAAAAAAGTAATTAGTTAAAAAATAGTAAAAAACTATTTAAAAAAATAGTAACTGAGTTAGTAACTGAGTTATAACATTCTAAAAGTAACTAATTACCAGGGAAAGTAACTATTAGGTTCCTTTAAAAATAAAAATAAATCAATCAATCAAATTGCAAAATTGGATGCCCCCAATATTAAATGTTAAATTAATTAAATTAACTGGTGGTGGTGCTTGTTTATCCTTTAGTGTTTCTATAAAAAACAGGCCTAAAATAACAAAGCTATAACAAAACTGCTATGAATTCTAAAATGCACTAAGCATTAATGAGCTGCTGGGTTCATGCATATTAATCACGTAGTATGCGTTCACGCGAATTGATTTGCTGAAATCAAAACAGGGACAGTAATAGGTAAGTGCCAGCCAATAAGATTGTCATTAGCGCATTAGTCTCGCCCACTACCAGAGAAACCAGCATTTTTTAAAAGCTGAGGAATTCCAAAAGGAACTACGTTATTTTGACTGGAAAATACAACAAAGAATATCGTTTACATGTATCGTGTCAAGTCTGCATGTTATGAAAGACTCTCTTGCTCTTTATCTTTCTTTGCTTAAGACAAAGCAATGGCGACTCATGCACCTTTATGGTACGTCAAGTATAGCTACAATGGGCATCCATTGAGATGGACTGAAAAATTAAATGTTAATAATATTATAATAAATTATTGTAACGGCATATTTTATTGTCAGTAACGGCGTTGTAATGAGGGAAACAGTCCTTCGTTTGATTACCCGTTACTGAAAAAAATAACACAGTTAGTAACACTGTTTATTTATAACACCGTTGTTCCCATCACTGCTGATAGACTCTTTTATCACATCATGATTTTACATATTTGCATGTTGACAAGCCTCATTTGATTTACAGTTTTTCTCAATGGTAAAACACTAAAACCCATTGGCTAAACATAGTTCTCAGTTGCCTGACCTCATTTAGCTAATTGCAGTCTGTTGTCAATACCTTAAACTATTTCACATGGTAAAACACAATTTGCAGATCTAGATTTAGAATAAAAAAAAAAAACTCCTGGTTAAAATAACCTGGTTCAGTGTTCGCTGTAAGCTGTCCCTGCAGCGTTCCTAATAGAGTTCCTCTAAAACCCTCCACCTCCCCTGCTCCACCTGTCTAGATTTGTTATGGGGTGCATGCTTTGCAGTAGCAGCAAGCATAGTCAATCTAGCCATCCAAGACCTAGTGCATATTGTGATATCAATTATCATGCTAAAACTATTCCAAGAGTTCTCATAATCAAAAATGGGATTACTAAAGATCTAATTAATAGGATTTTCTATTGCCATGAACAAAACACTTTTCTATAATAGGACACACAAGTGGTTCTACAAACTATTTTGAAAATCCTCACTAAAAATATTTAATTTTTTCTAGCATGTATTGCTCACCTTTGTCAATGATATAGCTGATGGCCTCTGTACCAAGTGTATCGTACAGCGGCACTGCCACCAATGAATATGTGTAACATGCCAGCTCTGAAATCGTCCACTGCAGAAATTAGGACAAAACGGTATCAGTTGTGGAATGTACATACTTGTATGCAAAAATAAGATTAATATAAAATGAACAAAACAGAATTACAAAGTGTTGCCACACCTACTTTGTATTTAGCAAAGCAATCAATGTAGCAATCAATTAATATGTAATCAAATTAATTAAATAAGATTTTGAAATCTGTGACTGTGTGCATGTGATTACCTCTGGCCTGTTCTGGGCAAAGATGCCAATGTATTTGTTTCCTGTTTGACTGTGACCTCTGTGGAGTAATGCTGAACCTGCGAACTCTGCCCTGTCTGCTACCTACACACATGGACATCATACAAAAATACATAACTTTCTCAAATGCATAGTCATATCTAATCAAATACAAATGAGACGGGGTTAAATAAACATATAGAGAAAAAAGCATGAATAAGGTTGTGGAATAAGGTTTCAAACTATTTTTGCTCTTACCTCTTTATATGAAAGCCATTTATATGGCTTGCCTGGTTTACGTGATCCCAAACAAGGACCATTATCTATACAAATAAAACCAAAAATGCAGATCTCACACACGATGATACAAATTTAAAATGAGGGTGAACTACTGCTGCTTTAAACATCTTTAAATAACTAGTTGAACTAGTTGACCTACTTGACACTCGCATTCCTCGTAAGAAAAACTCATACATTGTCTGAGCATCTTTGTAGTAGTATGTCATGTATGTGTCACTGTCCTGTAGAATAGACCGACGAGCATATCCACCACCCTGAAAAACAAAACCAAAAATCTATGATTTTCTGTAACAAATAATCAAGTAACAACTTCTAACCCAAGGCAAAACCACCCCTGCTCGCTTCACACTAGACAGATCATTTTGAAAAGCTTGAACAAAAACAAAGTACTGAAAATGTCCCAGTGCTTTTAAACTGCACATTAGTAATCTTGTAACGCAAATCAAATTGGAAGACCAAAACTAAACATTAAAGTAATTTATGCATAAAAAATACAGCAGCATTAGGTTTACATACAATTAAAAAGAGAAAGAGAAAAAAAAAAAAAAAAAGTCAAAGCCATTAAGATCAGAGGAAAGGAAGACTTCATGCTAAAGGAATTTACAGACGGTCTCTGTGGATAGTGGATCTGACTGGCTTTATAGCTGTTGCCAACATCCTTTAGTGTGTAACCATAGCAAACATACAAGAAATGGCGAGAATATACAAACTCTTTCAGTAAAACACAGACAGAGCTCAAGGACATGCATCTACAATTATACTTGTCTGGGTGTAGAAGCTGTTATTGTATCCAAAGCAAAGTTACAGTCTATGCACTTTGTATACACATAAAGAAAGTCTGTGATGACAGAACATGACATTGAATAAAAAGCCGTTGGGAAAGGCTACTTATTAAAAAAAATATATATATATATATATACTTGGTTGTCCCACTACCATTCAAATGTTTGTGGCAAGTAAGACGCCACATTGCTTAACTTTTTCTTACAGGAAGTTTGAAAATAATCTGTCACATCAGGTGCCTTCATCCTTTCGCCTCTAATACGCCATAATATCTTAATATCTTTGACTGAAATGTGTTTAAGAAGTTTCAATGTGTTTGACCAAGTTTTGCAAAGCAGATGGTGTGCACGACTTATGGCCTTGGTGGATTTGTAAGCCATGGCTGCTAAGCAACTGTTGGAAACCATGAATGCGTTTCTTTTTTTTTTATCAATCTTCTAAAAAATTTTTTTTTATAATCAAGTGCAACTGTGTATTTTGCTTTCTTTGTCAAATGATGACATAATTAATGGTCAGTAATCTCAAAATAAAACCACTATGTTGCATGTCAGAGTACCGGGGTCTGTTCTTCGTACCTCGCTAATTCAGTTACCTCCGGGCGGGTTATGATTGGTTGAAATGGCGAGGTCACACCTGATTGGTTAAAGAGCATGGCTGACTCACATGGGAAAAGAAAAGTATATTGCAAGAAAGTGTAGAAAATAATTACGTATGTATGATTCACACACGATATATATGTTAAGAAATATAATATAATTTTATTTACATTTTTATATTTTATATATAAAAAAAATATACAAATATAAATAAAATATCATGTAGTAAAAAACGTAACATGTTTGACATTGAAATGTACAACTGCTTACAATATTTTGAAAATAACATCTTTAAAAAATAAAGAGCACCCAGAGATATCCTCTGCTTTTAAAATCTGGCAGTTTTATAGCGAAATACAAACAATATGGATATTATAACATGACATATA
>JAUMHI010000033.1:9677481-9690062 GCA_032359435.1 Enteromius unitaeniatus | reverse complement strand
ATACAATACAAGGACAGGGGGGAAACCGGAACATACCAAAGAACTCAAACACAGACAGACATGGAACATGACAGTACCTTTCTATATATGTTTATATTTAAAAGCTGCTTGTGATGGGCTTTGGTTCATCATATGACTTTCTCATCACCACCTGCATTTAGCGCTTCGGGTATATCATAGGTAAAAAACAGATTTTAGTACTTTAATAGGTTGATATATTAACATTATATCAGTTAATGAAATTATGGTATTTAACTTTCAAATGAAAGTTAACTTTCATTTTTATTACAGTGAGATGTATTGACCAATCAGAAGTTTTACAGTGATTTCACCATCATCAAGAGTGACTTAGTTTGCATAAGAGTCTCTAACCTTCAGTAAAAAATTGCTTTAATGAGGGGTTTTATTCTATCTGGCCTCTAGTTACAGCTACACACTGTAAATTACAAAGCATTTAGTTGTTATTAGCATTTAGACCATATCAGTTGTTAACTAAATATGAGAGCTTAATGATGAAGTGCAGACCTCAATAACTTGACCTTGAATTGAAGGAGGATTACACAATTCAAAGCACGACAGCAAGAACGCAACATTCATTTCATCCCATAACAAATCCAGAGAGATTCCCAGGTATTAACGAGACACAAACCCAAAGGCTCCCAGCGCAAAATGCTGTAAATCCTCTTAAAGGTCTCTTACACTGAATAACAAGCATTCTTGCACAGGCGTAAGAACGCCGAAACCATCAAACCAATCAAAGCCTGCCAAAATGTGAGTCCCCTGGCTGCGTGGGTCCTCAGGAAATATATTCCTGAGGACATCCTGGCACACGTTTAGAAGAGTCATTTTTCTTTTTTGTCAGCCTGTTTGTCATTTAACTCGAAGATTTGGCATAGTTTGCAAGGAGACTTGCGGGAAATTCAGCTCAGAATCGAATCAATAAAACCGCTTCCTCCCATGACGGCGAGAGAACGGGGCCCTCAGACAGATGGCAGCCATTGAGATACACGCTGATACAATAAAGCTTTTCATTCATCACTTATCAAGCAAAAACAAGCACAAAATGAAATGAAACAAAGACAGCGCAGCCCATTTATTACCAACGTTGGATCCGGGTCACACGGATTTTAAGAACAAGGCGCAGGTCTTCTGGGACCAATGCAATTCTGCTTATATCGGTGCCTTTGCAGTGTTGCAGCCTGTGGGCGGAAATGATTTTTGTCATTAAATCCATCACAGGCCTTGATTGAAAGAGTATTCATTAGTTTTCTCTGCAGTGTGGGAAGCAGTTGGTCATTATTAGTCCCTCGACAAGCTTTTTCAAGGAAGCCATTGTCAATAAACCAGAACTCCAGCAGGAGTAATTAGCGTCCTAGAAACCCAACTGCATGGACAGTACTATGCTCTCACAAGGCCTCATTAGAGCATATGACACCGATGGGAGAACCATAGCCAGATTAAAAAGGACAAAAGGGGCAAGTAGCGTTCTTACTGCATGGTATGTTTTTCTGCAAATGAAGATGACTGAAGATGACTTCACTCACTGTGTAAGCTTTTTAGTTATCTTTGACTTTCCCTCATGTTGCTTCAAATTCTTAAGATTTCTTGGAAACATTAAAGGGGATTTACAACCTTGTCTAATAAAATTATGTTTTATTATGTTGATGTAGTTATGCATTGTGGTGGTTCAGAATTAAAATATCCTACACCAAATCCAATCTTAAATAGTGTTAACAAATGCAAATCTTCATTTGCTCATTATTTGTTGATGCGGCTGTGCCATTTTAACTTTCCTTTACACAGATTTGAACTGTTTTGTTGAACTGTAGTTACACAGGATTTGAACTGGAGCTCCTTTCCTCTTAAGTACATTTCTGTACTCCATGAGCTACGGAACAAACCTACCATCTTTGAAAACACATAGATATGAAGCTGGATATGCATGATGCTAACATTCAAAAGCATCAGATTTCAAATATTCTATAATATTCAAATATTCCCAATGTATTAATATTGTTTTAAAGTCATAACTTGATGTTCTTCAAGTAATTGTGCAAAAATTATGCTTTATTAATCAAAACTCTGTAAATTTGTGTGAAAAGGAATAAAAAGTGTCTCTTGCCTCTTGTGTTCATTTCTTGTGGAAACTGCAGTGATATGTATTTATTGATACGTATTACGTATTTTTGTTTTTTTGTAATTCAGTTTTCATTTGTTTTCAAAGTAGCATATAAGTTACATCAAACAAGAAAAAGTATCAAAAAAATGTTACCCCCCACAACCTCCCTCCAACTCATCGCACTTCAGGAATTTGGGAGAAGAAGAAAAAAAAAGAAGAAAAGTAAGGATGGTTTAAATGTCCAAAATCTTTCTGACAGAACAGATACAGTTCTTCCACATAGATAAGATTGTGGGTTTAGCATGATTGGTCCGTGTTGAAGACCAAATATAAAGTAAAGAATGTAACCAATACTTAATAGAAAGGTGATATGGATGGAGGTTTCCATCGTTGAACGTTTTTTTGCAGCAGTCAACCTCACCAGCTCACCTGCCACCTCTGATGTACAACAGTGATCGGGAGACTGCACATCACAAATGAGAATACCCACTTTACTGTACTCACCTTGTTCCCTTTCAGTCGGTCACGCTGACGTCATGTCGGTGACAGACAAATAGGAATCTCGCTTCGAGATGCCAAAACAACTCATTGATTTTCATTGGCATACGCTGATTAGGATCAGCTGAACCCAAGCACCTTGCGAACGTTCCAGAAGCCATTTTACTTTGCGAGTGATGGAGAAAGGCTGGTGTTATGGCGTTGCAGCGACGGTGGTTTCAGTCGAGAGGTGGTGACATTTGTACATTGTATATTTGTACATTGACATTCGTGTGACATCTGCATTTGTTTACCGAGCGGCCATCTTCCCTGTTTGCTTCAGCCTTTCACAAAAGAGCAAAGCTAAAAGAGTACTCACGGGTGGTAAGTCTTTTTAAAGACGCTTCCTTTAACGAGGAATGTCATACCATCAGTGCGTTGTTGGATGTGGCCGTTACCTGGCGTCAGCGGACAGTCACGAATGCTGTTTACATGCCTGTGCATTGAGCATGCTAAAGTGGTGTTCGTGGATAGTTCATGTTTCTGATGCAGGAAGATGACTATCTCGGATAAGGCTTACTTACATGAACGTAGAAGGGAGTCCCTATTCCTCTTCTTCGCATTCTGGGGCTCGCGCTGGCAGCGTCTGCGGAGCTTCCGGTTCCGGAGGATAGAGGGCTAGTCTTACAGTGACAGGCAGGAACTCTCCTCGGAGAGCATCTCCTGTCGCCCACACTCCGACACTGTTGGAGTCTCCATTTGGGCAGCCTGATTAACTGAAAATGGTGTCAGATGTCACTTTTGGAGCTCCAATGGACACTCAACCATACCGGATACTGATCCAGAACTGGTCACGAGGGGGATCGGGGTTAAGTGGAACCCACCACAGCGTCCTGAGCCTCAGAGGCAGGATGATTGGTGCTGAGGTATGGAGGCCCACTTCGGTGCCTTTCTTCCAGAAGGTGCATGATGAGCCTACTTGGTCGTGAAAGGCACTTTTTACTGCCAGGAAGCGATCAAGTGGTTCATCCTTCTTCACCACCCTTGACGGTGGCGTAGCGAGGGGCTACACGGGGGTCCCCCAGATAGAGAGCTCTGTTGCGATGCAACTGTGTCCGCAGGTTTATGCCTTCTGGCAGGGTAACTCGTCACTCCCCTCCCAGGCCTGTAGGCATTCGTCGATGATGATGCCTATAAAGCCTGAGGAAAGGCTGCGTCTTCCATACACGCTGTGGCGTTGTTGCAGGTGAATCAGGCCAAGGCACTGAAAGCTCTGCACGAGGGTGGCCACGTTCCAGAGGTTCTTCCAAGCTTGTGCCACTACGGACCTCGCACATCGTGCGACGAAGGTTACGACGCGTGCCCTGGGTTGTGCGATGTCCACGATGGTGGTCCAGCAGCGCCATCTTGGCTGTGTTTGGTGGACATGAGTGATGCAGACAAGATTAGGTTCTTGAATGCTCCCGTGTCACAGACCGGCCTCTTCAGTAACGCGGTGGAGACGTTGCCCAGCTGTCCCCAACGCCAAAGAAGCAGACTGAGACTTCCGTCACGTCCACCGCAGGCGGCCAGCTGCACTCGGGCCCTGCTGGCACAGTCTCAGCCTGCTCATCGCCGAGGGCGGCCCCTGCTGTCACCCTCTGCTCCTCCGCCGCCAGTGCAGCAGCCACGTCAAGAAGCCGACAGCCGGGCTCCCATTCAGCCCGTCCAGGCCCCTGCAGGAGGTCCCAGGACGGGTTAGAAGGGACTGTTCTTCGGGGTGGACGAGCTCTCCACCCCCTCTACGGTGGAGGGCTGGGGCGAAAAATTAAAAAATCTCAACAAGAAGAGCGATTTTCTCTATCTCTGGGTCTCCTGAGGGGACGAGGTGCTGTGGACAGGCCTAAAAAAAAAGAGCTGTTACACACTCACTCTCCTCTCATTTCAGGCAGCAGTCAGAGTGCAGGGAGCATAAACCAACGGACTAAACCAATACACATGCAGGCAACCCTCTGAACCGGCTCAGAGACGCTCAGACTGGACCCCTGCGTTCCCCCTCGCTGCCCCACCTCCGGCACCCCGGTGGTCTCGATGGTGCCTCTTGCTCGGTTCTTGGATGCCTGTATAGGGCTCAGACCGTCTCGATGGCTCATCCGCACCATTCAGTTCACCCAGCGGCCTCCCGGGTTCAGGGGTGCTCGCTTTACGCCGGTGAATGCAGACAATGCCCCTGTCCTGCGTGCAGAGATTGCTACTCTTCTGATGAATAAAGCAATAGAGCCGGTCCCTCCAACCGATATGAGGACAGGGTTTTTCAGCCCATACTTCATAGTGCCAAGAAAGGTGGTGGGTTACGAGGTCCTGGAAGTCTTGAATCAAGCTCTTCACAGCCTTCCGTTCAAGATGTTGACGCCGAAACAAATATTCGAATGCATCCGTCCCCAGGATTGGTTTGCAGCAATCGACCTGAAGGATGCATACTTTCATGTCTCAATCCTTCCGCGACACAGGCCATTCCTGAGGTTCGCATTCGAAGGAGAGGCATATCAGTATTGTGTCCTGCCCTTCGGCTCTCCCTGTCACCCCGTGTGTTTACCAAAGTGGCTCAACTACCTCGAAGACTGGCTAATACAAGCACACAGGAACTTGGTGTTACGACACCTCAGCCTGTTGTGTCTTTGGGTCAACTGGGAGAAGAGTAAACTCTGTCCGGTGCAGAGGATCTCTTTTCTCGGGATGGAATTGGACTCGGTCGCTCAGACAGCGCGCCTCACAGAGGAACGTGCTCAGTCTCTGCTGGCCTGCTTGAATACGTTCAAGAACAGGAAAGTGGTCCCACTGAAACAGTTTCAGAGGCTTATGGAGTCAGAAGAGGTTGCTTCACACCAATTACATTCCAGATGGCCGATGGAGCTATTCAATCTAGATTTAGTTTTTTGTTTTTTTGGTGGCACTTAAACGGCGTAGTAGTAATTCTCCAAAACCCTCTAATAAAAGCTCTTGCACTGCTTGAGAAAAAATTTTTAGCTCGCTCTTTTGCCATTTCTTCAACCAATCGAAGGGGTTGTGATCAGTGTTTCTACTATCGATACATTTCGCCTTTTAAACCAATGCACGAACGTGCAATAATCCTAGACAACTCAATCCAGCTATACTAATCATCAACAGCAGGTGCGTTCGGAGAACCGGATTAGTGAGCTCATAGTTAGCGCGATGATCCCATCTTAGATGTCTCAATTCATCTTGGATGTATCAAGCGACGTTCGAAGAAACGGACCCCAGATGTTTAAATCACGGTTATTTGTTTTGAATCTAGATCACATGGGTCCTTCCTTCCTGTTTATGTGGCTTGGGAAAAAAAATTTAAATGTTGAAAAAATGTTTTATACACAGCATGATTTTGTGAATTTTTATCCTGGAACATTTTACCTTACTGCTGATTTTTAAACTGGTTTTGCAGGGTAAAACTTTTGAGGAAGCATTTTGAGACCTACCTGTACCTTCACGGACTGCATGTCTAGGTCACAGGGTGGTTTAAGTGCTTTGGGACGAGTGGCCAGCCAGTATGTGGTGATGGCAGCGAAAGCACCCATGCCCATGAGGGTGTTTGTTGGTAAACTGCGCACATACTGCCTCAAGTCGTCCAGCTCAGGTATCCGCAGGTGCCGGATCAGATCCTGGGCCTGCATGGCTCTTCAAAATTTAGCTTGCTCAGGTCTGGAAGAAGAAAACAGAGATGGAAAAATTTAATGGAACAAAAAGCCTGAGTAAGTCAGTGTACGTGGTATGTGTACTGTGTTTATATATAAACACACACACACAGTATATATTTATAAAATGTTTGAATGTATATACATTCATATTATTTATATTATTACATATATATATATATATATATATATATATATCTTAAATATACTTTTTCATTTACATTTATGATATATATATGGTCATCTTTCATTTTATTCCTATATTTCTCTACCTTGCTTGTGACAACTCTATATGTATAGAAAATGGGTCTGTAATAAAAAAGGCAATAAATATTTCAGCTGCATCAGCCCATAGCCTCTAGCTGTGTTTCTCTGCACAGTCTCCCCTCATGAAAGTGGACTAATTACAAACAGGAAGAGTTTTCTTCACTCAGCTGAGACCTCAGAGACTTCACTGCTCTAACAACAGAGTTGATACAAAGAAGCTGCCAATCGTTAGGTGTTTGATGATAACACTGTCTTCACACTGAGGGTGAAAATAAGTGCTAAAGTCTGTGAGGAGCACTGTTAATGTGTTGTAGATGATATGGTGGGCCTTAACCTCAGAGGTCTGTGTGACACCGACGTGCTGTTTTACATGCACACTTCTCACATTTACACTATCAGTTAAGAGTTTAGAATATAAAACAAAAAAACAAACATTTCTTATGAAGACACCAGTGCTGCATAATAAACCATTACTAGAATACATTTAACAAGAGAATACAATATCAGATTTTCTGCTTTAAAAAAATGGAGTTTACTTCAATGACTTAACATTTAGTAACAATTTCTAATTGAAAATAAAATAAAATGTCAATATCAGTTAAAGGCAGATCACCAATTTAAGTATTTCTCAAGGTGAAAACGTTCTCTAGTTTCCATTTTCAAGTCCTATTGCCTCACCTTGAAATAATCTAGAGTCTAAAGTTCAAACTTATTTACATAACTATCTAAATGAAAACATTCTATAAAGATTATTTGCCTTTATTTATTAACCGATTTTACAATTAAGGA
Source organism: Enteromius unitaeniatus (assembly GCA_032359435.1). NCBI lineage: Eukaryota > Metazoa > Chordata > Actinopteri > Cypriniformes > Cyprinidae > Enteromius > Enteromius unitaeniatus. The sequence continues at coordinate 9,682,721 of JAUMHI010000033.1, read as the reverse complement.
CAGCTGATTTCACCCTGATTTACCTCACTTTTGGGGGCTATTTTACACCTTAAGTATCACAGGTAAAACACAAATAACTTTTATAATGGAATCAAAGCAAACAATGAATAAAAAAAACCAACTTACCCTACAGATCTAGTGAGTAATAGCCTGTATGGAAATATTAAGTTTTAAAAGGGACGCTTTCAGCGCGTGTCTATTGTAGCAGTTAAACTGACCTGAAGGAAACTACTGGCTATGAATAGCAGAATGACCCTCACAGACAGCAACACCACCACGTGGCTCTCTCTTTTTTTCCCACTCTAAACGGTCACTAAATTTTCCATCTTGATTTCCTACTTTCTACTTCTCATACGTCTCCCACTTTTCATTTCATTCTGAATGTTTCTTACACGTTGGCTTCAGTATTTAAACCCTGTAGTCTTATGTGTGTGTGTGTATGTGTGTGTGAGAAGTAGGTCTTTTGAAATGCATTAAAACACATGGAGATGCAGGCATCCCACACATCATACTGTTGCTTTTCTTATCTCAGAAACATAAGCACACAAATTCAGTCCGAAGATGTTAGCGCTAACATTGCTGTGTTTGTGTGTGAAATTCCTTATGAACAGCACAGTAGCTGATAGTCGTGTAGCAGATCTGCTCTGTAATACGAGAACGAGAGGTGTGTGGCAGCTCAAACACTATGCAACTCAACATAATACTGTAATTCACAAACATAAAGAGAGAGAAAAAAAAAGACTTTCCACATGTGCCAGAAAATAAACTCTCTCGCACCTCTCAGTGAATTTGTGCAGGTTACTTTTGACACTAAAAATCAAAAGAAGTTAAAATAATATTTGTCTGGCCTACTTCGGGACTAAACCTATTAAACATTATACATTTCATTAATTGAAATTAAGCTTAATATAAAACATAAATACATATGTTTAGAAGTGGAAGTGACAAAATACAAATATTAAGAAAAGAATGACTAAAATTACTACAACAAAAAAATATATATATTAAAAATAATAATAAATGCTAGCTATTAAAGCATATAAATAAAAAAATATATATATTATTTCATTTCCAAAGGACCAGATATACAGTATATCTGCATCATATTGGTTATCAATTGATATTATAGAATTCTTTCTTTCATTTATTGGTGAGGATTGAATAGCTTCTATAAGATATTTAACACTGCGTGCTGAATTTTTAAAAGCATTTTTCAATGTCATTGAATGTTTGAACATCTGTGTGTGGCTGAACATTGTTAGTATAAACATGAATTGAGTTATTCCTGAAAGATACTGCATGCTTATGTCCACATGAGACCATTTCTGAGAGGGTGAAATTGATGTGTGTGTGTGTGTGTGTGTGTGTGTAAATGTTAGTGCCAGCAGCTGTGTGTATCTGGCTCACAGATGGGAAATGTCATGCTGATCACATGGCAGGTCTGGCAGAGCTTGTCCTCCAAGTAAAAACTAACCTCTCTCCATACTTGGTCAGCAGACAGTTTAAACCAATGACAGAGCTACACTTACAATCAGCCCACTGAGAGAAAGACAGTGAGAGCGAGACAGACAGACAGACAGAGAGAGAGACAGAAAAGAAAGTCCCATGCCTGAAGCCAGAGGAACATTTTAGAACTGATACAACTTAATGAGGATTCATGAAAGTATCAATTTGATAAAAATGTTTACAATTAGACACCCATTAAGAAACCAATTTTCAAAACATCTGAGTGACATTAGATCCTACCAAAGGTTTCTGTGTTTACTCTTAATACTGAGTGAGAGAAACAGTTGAGATATTAGAGAGATACGGCAGGCTGAGAAAGCTCTGGAAAGCATTATGTCACAAATGTAACCCAATGGAAAACGAGTAAAAGATAGAAGCTAGAACAAACAGCTGCTCTGACAAATGGCACAAAAACTCATAACAGACACACATTTGTAGTTCTGTAAAAGCTTGAACATGTCAAGGTGAATAATCTCAGGTTAACAGAGTCAGCTGGTCACTCAATACCGCAAATTCACTAATATCAAATGTTTTCATATTTACTAGATTTTTTAAAACATATTTTTTTAATGAATATTGTTTCAGAAAAGACACCCAATGGTTTAAGCAATGGTATTTAGAGCTTGGTGACCTCCTAATTAAACCTTTAATAACATTTACAGACAAATTGTGAAATGAACCCTTTAAGCAATAAAACGTGCAAATGCCCTAAAAAGTCATGATAGCACAAAAACAGGACAGCAATGTCTAAAAGGCTTGTGGCTTTAGCTCATGTTGTGTTTGGGGTCATTTATGTAGGGCACATTTAAAGGTTTAAACAAAATAACTTCAAAATATTCTCATCCTGCAAAATGGAGTTGAATGTTGAATATAAAAAAAACTACTGCAGTTTGATTGAGATTAATTGAAACGCACAGTGAAAGAACATGGTTGTTGAGCATGTCTGTTAAACCTTTTTATTGGCTCTTTTTTCCCACATATACAGGTGCATCTTACAAAAAAACTGAATATTGTGAAAAAGTACATTTTTTCTTGTAAATTATTTCAAAAAGTGAAATTTTCAAACATTCTAGTATTAGAGCGGTGGATGCACAGGCCGTGTGTGTGTTGAGCGGTAAACAGCATGGACGAAGAAAACAGGTGCGTTCAAGATACGCTACACTAGTCTGCCACCGGCTGGCGAGAGCTGCCCCTTGCGTTCGGGGGAGGAGTAAAAAGGCAGCCGGATCATGTCACATGATCTGACCAATGAGAATAAAGTGTGTCGTCATTAAGGCTTTCGCAGCTGATTTTTAGCAACTGCAGCCCCTGTCCTCTGTGACTGCTCTAGTTTTGCTCTCACAGTACTTTGATGGCACATGTGATCGAAAGGCGACTGCATTTTTGAACTGACTGTTTCTCATATTTCTCTTGAAAATATCCCCTAGATTCCATATGGGGTTCAGCTCAGGCCTGACTGGCCAATCAAGCACAGTATTATCACAGTCAGCAATGCACTTGAAAGTGGTTTTGGCATTGTGGGCAGGTGCTAAAGTCCTGCTGGAAAAGGAAATCAGCATCTCTATAAAGCTGATGGAAGTATTAATTGCTCCAAAATCTACTATTAGATGGCTGACTTTGGATTTGATGAAACACAATGGATTAACACCAGCAGACGTCACAGCACCCCAAATCAAATTACTTTGGAAACTTCAATGGACTTCAAGAAGCTTGGATTCTGTGCTTCTCTAGTCTTCCTTCAGACTCCAGACCAAACGAAATGCAAAATTACCAACTTTCTGAAAAAGTCTTCTGACATTGTTTCTTTTTCAGAAGTGGTTTGGTAGCCCTTTTCCTGAAAATGTCTGAGTGGGAAGTGTTTAGCACATTACTTTAAAAAAGTCATTAGTTATAGTTACTAGTTTCTTCTCATAAACAGTAACTGAGTTACATCATTATAAAAGTAACTATTCAAATATGTCAAATAACTTGAGATGTTTATATTCAGACGTATTTTGCATAATTGAAAAGGACACTAAATAGAATTATTATAAAACATTGTACACTAATCTACGCTATTTTAATTTTTCTGTGGTACAATGTGAGACACGCCTATTAAATTCAATTTATTATTGTAAACATTATCAACTCTCTGGACACCTTGGAAATAGAATAGCCATAGTACTGTTTTAAAGTGTTATAATATGAATTTGCATTATAAGAGGATAATGCATTAGTCATAAGAATAACCATGAAACATTTTCATATTGACTGCCCACTTGTTGATCTTTTTGCAGTGGTCTAAATAAAACTTTCAAATGCAAATTCAGATATATATAAATATATATATATATATATATATTTTTTTTTTTTTTTTTTTTTTTTTTTACCTTGATTTGCATGTTGTTTGAGACTCCCAAAACCAAAACATTAACTTTTTGTAACCCATAATATAGGCACTTTAATATTCTTTTATACAGCACTCTGTGAACAGCCACCCCCATCAGTAATGACCTTCTGTGACTTGTCCTCTTTTGGTGCTTTTCCACTGCGTGGTACGACTCGGCTCGGCTCAGTTCGGCTCGGTTTGCGCTTCCACTGCAGTTTAGTACCGCTTTAGAAAGGGGGCGGGAATATTCACGTGTTGTGGAAAATGTCAATGATTGTCTTCTGAACCATTGCCAAGTCAGCAGTCTTCCTCATTATTGTGGTTTCAAAGAACAAGAGATACCCAGAATTTGTACTGTAGAGATAATTTTTTGAAACTCAAATGTAAATATTCTAATATTTTGAGATACTGCATTTTTTATGAACTGTAATCTCTAATCGTCAAAATCAAAATAAAAAGTATATTTAAATTAATGAATCTAAATGAATGCGTTACAAGAAAAAATTAACTTTGAAAATATCCTAATGTTTTAAGATGCACCTGTACATCACCTCTGCTTTTCTACATTTCTGAGAACTGGACATTTGGCTCCATATCCCCCTGTAAAAAAAAAAAAATTAATTCTTTTCCAGGAATTTTTTCTCATAACACTGACATCTGCATAACTCTCATAACTGCAGAACTCCGTCCGCGGCCCATTCAGATTTAGAGCTTATTTTTTGGACTAAGCATTGTGGTAAAAATAAATAAAATTAAAAATCTTGTCAAATATATTTCCTGTTTTCCAGTCTGTCAGGTCATCATAGCAGCTGTTGAACTATTCATAGGCTCCCTGAAGTAAAGACAGCAAAAAGCACACTGGTCTAGATAGATGTTTGTGTCAGTCCATGTATTGATAATCAGAGAAAAGCAATGCAATCCAAAAGACTTGCAGTTCCATGGTTGTAATAATTATAGGACTGATCATCTAAAAAGCACCAGCCAAAATGTAATTGAGGAGCCCTAATTTTATTTGTCCGTTAGTTTTACAAAATATATATTCACTATATTAATAGCTTTCATGAATAAATGCAACTATAAATATATGACATAATGTCTGAGCCACTGACCAAATTTAATCGAGAAAAGAGATTTGTTTGGGTGTTATAGAAGAAAGCTATTAAGGAGAGACAAAAACTAACTACTAATAGCCACTTAAACCTGCACGATAATCAACATGTACATTACAGGGCAAAAGTTTGGACACACCTTCTCATTCAATGCGTTTTCTTTATTTTCATGACCATTTGGTACATTGGTAGATTCTCACTGAAGGCATCAAAACTATGAATGAACACATGTGGAGTTATGTACTTAACAAAAAAAG
>JAUMHI010000033.1:9610977-9658090 GCA_032359435.1 Enteromius unitaeniatus | reverse complement strand
CCCTTGGAAAGATATAATAAAATATTTACAAAAATGTGAGGGGTGTACTCACTTTTGTGAGATACTGTATATATATAAAAAAATTTACTTATACCTGGGATGGAAAAGCTGGTTTTTCAGCAGTCATTACTCCCATCTTCAGTGTCACATAATCATTTTAATATGCTAAATTTGGTGCTTAACAACCACTGCTTATTAACAATTTAATTTTCCCCCAGTATTTCTTGAGAATAGAAAAGAACAGCAAACCACAAAGCTTTGAACGACATAGAAGATATGTTATATATGTTTATATGTTTAAATATGCTAGCTCAGTTTTTTTTTTAATCTTTTTTTGGGAAGATGGGGTGCAGGACCTTGCTCCAATCACTAATAAAAGAAGGCACTAAACAATGTAAACACACCAATCATGACAGGAGTTCCTTCAGTCTGAAAGTGGTTGGCCAGCTCTCTGCCCTTGGTTGCCAGCTCTGATCCCTGACTTTAACAGAAAGACAATCATTTTTTATCATTTAAACCATTTAGAAGCTTTTATTGTAAATATATGTTGGCACAGTTTCTGTTGTACTTAAAGCTACAGGGATACCCTGAATTATTGATTGAACTCGAGTTCACAGATTCTCAAGGATATCAAATGTGTTTCATATTTTTAAGCTCATTTCAGACAACATATATTTGTGTGCGTCTGGTACTGTGTGATATTTAGTTTATTAGTGTATGATGCCCAGAGTTGTAATAATTTACAAAGAAGAGGTGCTTTAAAATTTGTTATAATAAAATAAATAATAGTGTATTCCAGCCTTTATCCAAAATCAATAGCCTTTTGTGTGCAGTGGTATATGGAAGAAAAAAATTTTTTTTTTCTGATTCTACTTCAGTACAACCTGTTGTGGCAATTAATGAAAAAAAACTAAACAATAAACAAACAAATAAACACATCAAACACACTTTGTATACCTGACAAACATTATCTTTGAAGTGACCCCCAGCAGCTGGTTAAGAACAACCTGGACTTCGATAGAGCCAATCCACTGACGTGAACCCACAAATCGTGGCTCTTTATCACCAACATCCACAAGAGCCTGAAAAAAACAACAAATGTTCCTCTTAAATACGTATGACAAGAAGCACATCTTATTGAGTGAAAGTTTTGTTTACCTGCTGGATCTGAGTGTGTGTGGGCACAGTCGTCTCCACATATCCCTGCTGCTGAAACCAGGAGCAGATAGTCTGAAGGGAACGATATGCACATCCCCAGCCATCATCATCCACACGATCCTGCATGTAGTGATGATAACTGTACACACCCTGCACCAGATACAGCTACAGAGAGAGAAACAAGACAAAGACAAGAGTAATAACGGTTACATTTTTGGCATTTTCTTTAAATTAACTAGTCAAATGTGCCATTGGGAATATCTGATGTTTCTCTCACTCTGAACTATCATATAACCTCAAATGGCTTTGACCAGAATTTAAAAAAGTTGTATGGAACATTTAAAATGTATACTGGCTTATTTTTTGTAGCTGTCACTATAGAGAAAAGAGCAAAGTGAACTTCTTTTGTGTTCCACAGACAAAAAATAACAGATTTTTAACAACCAAATGTAATTTGGGGGTGAACTATTCTATTTAAGCACAGTCTCACCATAGCATCCTCAACATTGGGTGGGTTCAGGTGTATGTGCGGATTGCGGAGGTAACCGTCTTTGTAGGCTGCATCGGGGAAATGAAATGCATTGGCACATCTCAGGTATGGCCTGTCACTTGGCAATTTAAACCTCCTGTGTAGATCCTACACACAAAGCAAGTTTAGTTGGTTTAGACTGCACTCTTATGAGTCACTAATAAACAGCAATTCTTAGGATTCTAAGGATTCAAAAGCAAGTTATAGAGAGGTCCAGGCCTCTTATGCTCACCAAGGTTGCATTTCATTTGAATAAAAACAGGTAAAAACAATAATAATGTAAATAAAATACTTACAATTTAAAGTAAATGTGTTTTTAGAATTACATTTTTTACTGTGATGACAAAGCTGAATCTTCAGCAGCCATGACTTCAGTCTCCAGTGTCTCAAGATCTTTTAGAAATCATAGTTATAAAGTGATTTGGTGCTCAAGACACATATATTATTATTTCTAGTAATAGTAGTAGTAATGGTCTCAACTCTGAAAACAGCTATCGAATTATTTACTTTTTCTTTTCTTCAATTTACTGCATTTTTTCATTCTAACTGACGCTAAACCTGTGGCCAGTAGTACATCTGCTCATGTCTTGCCTCTCTGTTGGCCTGCAGCTGGCTGTCTGACACTCCTGCAGGGTAGATTACAGTAGTGAACCCAGCTGGTTCAGGCAGTTGAAAGTGAAACGGCTGTGGCACCAGGAAAGAGGAGCCCTTCCTGTATTGTAGCACCACCTCTTCCATGTCTGCTAGCTGCTTATTTAATGCCTCCACCAGCCCTGTACACACACTGAACAATCACACACACAAAATGAACTCCGAAATTAAAATCATAGTATTAACAACCCTTATGACTTTATAAGAAAAATATATGAATTATTAAAAGATATAATTATTATTATTTTATATATAATTAAAAGCAATCACTCACTTTGCCAGGGTGTCATCAGTGGTCACAGACAGAACACAATCTAAAGGCAGTGGCATCTTCACACAATGCTGCTGTGTGCTCACTCGGATCAGACCAGGAGCTTCACTCCCAGCAGGTTCTGTGACCTCAAACAACAGCTTCATATTCACTACCGTCTAGATAAAGATGGACAGCAGAGAGTTACCATTAGAATGTAACGTTAACGGTTACCACCTTTCAAATAATCTAGACTCTCACAGGTCCGCATTTTTTCTTATCTTTCTTTTTTGATGCCTTCTTGCTCCCACTGTCATCGGATCTGTGAACAGCAACAAGTATTATAATGTGTTAACCTCCTTGCTGTGCATACTGCATCCACATGTGCCATACACAAACATTAAAGATATGAAATACGTAAGAATACATACTCTATATACTGCAGAATATCTCCACATGATGATGCTTCTGTCAAGCTTTCCACGTTTGACTGAAAACAAGTGCTGGGCCATATTAATAACGGACTGTTACAGACAGTTAAAACAATATTTTGTAATGATACTTTGGATCGGAGACCCTGGAAACTTTTTGATATTGTGCCTTGACTTTGTGCACCTGCAAAAAGGGAACACAGAGACTTTTTTCCTTCATAACTAGCATATATGTCTAAAAGAAAGTTAATTTTAACTACAAATCAAGCTAATTCTATTAGAATTGTAGTTTCACCATTTGGATTCTCAAGCTGGCAAACAAACTCCAAGATTCCTTTCAGTCGAAATATAATGTCGCAGTCTTCTGTACGAACCTGGAGAAATTAAAACACATCATGAACTTCATAAGAGTTCAATAATTGAGCTTACAGTTCGTAATCCTCTCTGAAGCGTGTTGACGAAATGCTAGTTCCTTCTTTATTAACATTGTATGCAGCTATGGTTTTCACGACAAGTCGTTTTCGTTGTTCGGGCTTATTACCATTTTAATTCCCTCGATCAATGATCAAATTCAGCTGCCGTCACCAGGAGGCTGACATATTTGATGACGTATCATAACACGTCGGCACCTTCCTCGCGTAAGTTGATTTGGGGAAAGTACAGTCTCGTACTGCCCTCTGCTGACCTACATGTGACTGCTCAATGCGTAAAGGATCCAAATATAAGACAATAACAAAATATACTGTGGTCTACCCTACTACTTTGCCATTTTAAAAATAAATTGTAAGTAAAGAAAGTACAGAATGATTTTTTTAGAAGTAATTTTATTAATTAATGATTGTATACTTCAGTAAATCAAAACAGTTGTTGGAGAGAGAGAAATAGCAAAAACTGATATAAAACCATGCCAATAACAATTCATATTTAATGACAGAATATTGTTAAGGAACTTTTTATCAGATTTATCAGAAGGAATAACAATACAAACGACAACAACAACTGAATACCATTTAAAATAACAAAAAGCAGCCTTTTACTGGCTATTATTTTAAGTTAACATTAATTTTCTGTTCCCATCACATTCCCTGATATTTATTCCAGGTGTATTTCCTCGTTCTCAATGGCTTCAAATTGAACTTTTATCTGCTATGTTGTGTCTTCTCCTATCATGTAAAAATAAAGTCAACTTGTAAGTAGTAAACACAATCAAATGTTTTGCTTCATTGCTTCAACTAGTCTTACCTGAAAGCTGCACTGGTGGGCTTTACTGTGGTGGACTGTAAAGCAAGGCTCTCAGGGGTTTCCCTGAGACTGGCAGCTTTGTTGTTTCCTTTCAGTTGCATTGAGATGATGTTAGTAAGGCTGATATATTCCTCATGAAGCCTTTTTACTTCCTGTCGCAGCAGATTCCTCTCAGTCTGCACAGTGAGCAGACAGCCCTCTAGTTCATCCAGCTCCTTCTGAACTCTCTCTGCTCTACTTTCAGCATCCTTTATGACCTGACCGCTGTGGTCGAGTCTTTCTCTTAGAGTCTGGTTTTCCTGTCGTAGCTGAGTTAGGATCTTTCTCTCTTCTGTTATTTCTGGATCCTGTTTGATTCCATGGGATTTCCTGCCTGGTTCTGTTAAGTTGTTTCCCCTCTCTGTTTCTCGTAGTTGCTTCTTCTCCTGGTGTTCACGGCACGGGAGTCTCGCCACATCTTCACACTGAGGTCTGTTCTGCTTTAAGACCTCTGTTATTCTTTGCCTCATTTGCTGGTTTTTAGCGAGAAGTTGTTTGTTCTTCATACCCAGGTCTTTGTTGAGGTTTTTAAACTCTTTAAACCTCTTTGCAAACCTCTGCAGCTCTGTTTTGCATCCTCTTGAATAGGTCTCCATCTTTTTAAGATTTTTCTTAACTTCTAGGTTTTCCTTCTCTAATTGTGAGCACTTTCCTAAATAAACCTCAAATGGACACTTACGGGTAGGTTTAGCACAGCCAGCTTCTTGTTCTTTCTTCTTCGATCTATCTTCCTCAAGATGCACAGTACCTTTAAGGTTTGAGGTTGCTGGAGACTTGCTGTCCATAGCATAGTCTCCTCCTGCTCTTGTTTGCATGGCAGGGTTAGAATTGAACCCACGTGATGAACTACCGTCTGAAAATCTGGACTTCTGCATGATAACCGTGGCTTTGAGAGGGAGGTCTGCTGTGTGTCCTTTATCAGTCTCCTTCACCCTGTTTACTGATACAAGCAAACATCTTCCTTTTGTGTCTGATTCCAGAAGAGGATAAGCTAATTTACCAATCAATTACTAAAAAAACAATAATTATAACCTCAATATCGTTATAACAAGGTTTTATTTTATCTATCTATAAAAATAGCAGGATCCTGTATATATTTATATATACAGGAGTATATATTTATAATCTATAACCTGGGCTAATTATTACTTTTTTTATGCCAGCTCACATTATTATGCTAAACCATTTTTCACCAAATAAGTTGTAATATTCGTTTCATTAGGTTATCCTTGTTGTATTCGTGTGAAGAAAAAAAATACATTACCGTAGAAGACACTTTGATAATTAGCGTATCTATGGTAACCTGCTCGTTCGCGTCACCGCAGAAGCCTACGTCGCTTTGTGACCTTTTGTTTTTTGATTGATTGATTGATTGATTGATTTTAGTGATTTGAAGATATTAGCCGCGTGTTAGTTCAATATTGTTTTATTTCCTGTATGACCAAAGTATTGTCGATCGATCGATTTAAATAGATCCTGCATGCAGTGTATTGCTATTTTTGGTATTTATTATTGTTTTATTTATTTTTTTGTTATAACTATTTTTGTCATATTTTTCAGCTTCTGCAACATCTAACCTCCAAGTTGCCTGCAAGAGGGAACAGTGAAGAAATGAACAGATGCATGATTGAGGTAACTGTGACGTATGGAGAAAACAGAATCATTAAAAATAAGGTAAATTTCACGTCTGTTATTTTTTTTTTTAAGCTTAAAAAATATATTATTTGTTGGTATTGATGATACATATATTTGGCTATACCAAAGCAGGAGACTATCACTCCAGGAGGCAGTAAAATGCCAAAGCTGGCCTTTCTTTACAGGTGATGACAGATAAAGAGCAAATATATTTCAATTTCAGAATTGAAATTAATAAACTAGCCTACTTGTAACTTGACATGTAGCCTATTGAATCAGCAAATTCTGACCTGCAGGCACTTAATAAATGATGGCAGTGTTGTAAAGACAAAATAAAACATGTCCAGGAAATGCTTCCCTTTTCTACTCAAACATACCTGATAAGAGATATTATTATTCTCCAAAAACAAAACCTTTATTCATACAAATATATTTCAGTCAACACATCCTATTCCTATAAAGTAGGCCAAGTGCAAAATACTGCATCCCAGCATGACACAACAATCCATAAATGTGTCTCAGTATCTAATTGACATGAACTGTGATAAAACTTTATGCCTGTGATTAAAACAAGATGTTCATGCATTGAGTAGATGACTTATAGTTTGTGACCTCATATAAAAGAAAAAAACAACAATGAGAAGGTCAAAGGTCTGGACTCTCAGGAGGTTTTGCCCTGGCGTGAGCGTGGGTTTCACAGTATAGCTCATCATCTATAAAGTAGTATCCTTTCTGCTTTAGGTTTTCTTCACAGTCGGCACACACAAAGCAGTCTGGATGGCGAAACTTATCTTGAACCTTCACAACCGTCCCGCTGAGAAAATAGACATACAAAACCAATCAGAGATAGCCATAGAAATAAATGTAATGTTCTTAATTCCTGAATGAAAATGAAATTCAAGTAGCCTGACTTACATTATGCCGTTACCACACTTATCACACATTGGCAGCTTGTGCAAGTTCCCTGCAGGAGCAGACTCGGTCGTAGGGGCACAGACTTTCCTTGTCACTAATGGATGTGTACCTGCTAATCAAGAAGATCTGAGTCCTAGTATGAGTCATGTTTAAATTTTGTAACCTAATTGAATCCATTCAAGTTTTAGATTAATGTAGGCACCACAAACACTGCAATAATACTTGTTTACATGTGCACCATGTATTCAGAGGAAACACAGCTATTTTTGTCACCGGATCTGAAAAAACTAAAGTAGGTCAGAAAATTTTTGGATGAATGTACAAATTTCAATGTTCATTTCATGTATTATATAAGTACAATACTGAATAATAATGCAATATTAATGCTGTAGATCAATGTTGAATCTCATATAGTGTTTTTAAGGGTAAAATGTGTATATGCATATATAATATATTCTTGTTCTTCTACTGTGTATAGTATCTTGTATACTGTAAAAAATGAAATAGTAAATAATTTTTTTTTTAACGGAGTATGTTTTACAAGAAATAATTGAATATGTTTAAATTATTGCAATGTGTTAACTTGCCATTTCTTGCAATGATTTTTTTATTTACTAGCAATTTATGAGAAAAAGTAAAACCTCTAGTTTTTCAGTGTGTATCGCACATCCAAGGGTGTATGTTGCGTACTGTGTAGGCCGATTAAATATTCAGTCTCTCTTGTTTTTGTGTTTGTTACTGTAAATGTGTTTTTGTCATACCCTCACTGTCGATAAAGCTCTGTAATGCTTTAAAGGATCCCGACTGTCGCGGTTCATAGGCTTCATCCTCATCTAGATCTCTTTGCAACATCCGATATACTTCAGACTCCTCTATATTGTGAAGTGTCCTGGGACTACACACACACATAATTTCAATGTAGAATCTGAATGTTATATTTCAATAAACAATGATAACAGAACAATTATCAGCTCAGCATTATAGTGACAATACAAAGATAAACACGTTCTGATCATTTACTGATTTGAGTTCACATAAGAAGTGTTAAACAATCACCTTTCTGGTTTGCTTTGGATGAGACCCTTGAGTTGCCCTTGTAAGGCATCCTGGATATTGCCTGAAGAGTAAAGGCCGATAGGGGAGTTGTAGGTTGGACTCACCACCTGACGTGTTTCATCGATGTTGGCTGCGGCCACAAAGGGTGAAGCCTTTCGATTATGGCCTGTTCCTATTGGTCTGTACTCCTGTCAGGCAACATTATAATCATTAGATCATATCAAACCAGATACTGATGGACATCATAAATTAAAATACACAGAAACATACTTGTCTCTCTGCCTCTAGGTTAATTTTAAATGGATGGCTTTTGTTTTGTTCAGTGACGTTTGGTGACCACAGCTTAGTCTCTGGTCTGCAAAAAAAAAATATATGTATATATACAGGTCCTTCTAAAAAAATTAGCATATTGTGATAAAGTTCATTATTTTATGTAATGTACTGATAAACATTATACTTTCATATATTTTAGATTTATTACACACAACTGAAGTTGTTCAAGCCTTTTATCACAATATGCTAATTTTTTTAGAAGGACCTGTATAAATATATATTATGATCACATTTTTAATTATTTCTTGCTTTTCCAGAAAATTAGTCAAATACATTCAAAACCCCAAAACATAAAAATAGCTAATGCACACCAACTACTATTTTATGTGGTGCAGTGTGCAAACTTATGTGCTGCTATCCAGCAAGTTCTAGCACATTCATATGGACCTAAAGATGACCTCTGACCTCTCTACGGTAAGTGTGAGCTGATTGGTAGCATCCTTGATTAGATTCTGAGCCTCAGAGTGCATCATGATCTCTGCTGAAACTCCATCTATAGCTAATATGATGTCTCCTGGAGAAAGGTTGACTCTGGAAGCTTTACTTCCTGGTGATATCTGAAAAGACAAAAAGGTTGACAGCATAAGCAGGAGCCAACCAAAAGTGATATCAAATGGCAAAACTCTAGTATCAGTTCTTACTGATAAGGGTAAATTACTATTAGCCTTCTTCTGTTTCTTTTTCAAATAACTCATTGATTTGTTTTGTTTTTTTAATGGCTTTTTAGAATACACTGCAAAAATGCTTTTCTTACATAGATGCTTTGTCTTATCTCCAGCAAAAATATCTAAATATATCTTAAATTAAGATTTAAGATTAAGAATTAAGATTTTCTAAACAAGTGTCTGGTATTCCCTATGTTATGGGGACAAGAGGTTGCCACAAGAATTCTAAAATTTAGATCTTAGAATGTCCCCATAAAACATGGAAATCAGTGTGTGTATGTGTGTGTGTCCGAATGTGTATGTGTAAGTCCTTGTCATTGGTATGTGCACCCATGTAAACTACTCTCTACAGTAAACATGCTGGGGAAAATAACAGTCTCCAGAGAAGCTCTGCAGTCCTGCTGTTTTCAGTGCTCAGAACGAAGCGCTGGAGAAGAATTTTATGAAACTGCACATGCACTGAATTATTTGACTCGCATTACATAAGCAGAATGGCATGTATAATGCTATAAGAACCAAATGTAAAGTTGCATCCATCACATTGGGGTTGTCTGTGGAATTGCACTGGTTTGGAAACAGATCAGATCCTGACTCCCACAATAAACAAGCTCTTTATCAGCAAGCAGAAAAAGGATCAAGAACCTCAATATGTTTCTTATAGTGTCTGATCCATTCATCCCAGATGTAGTACCGCAGAGCTGCTTTCTTTTTAATTTGATTTTTAAAAGCATGAGTACTTTTATACTTTATATATTCAGAACTCAAATATAGTGCCACTTAAAGGCATTTTCTCAACTAAAAGAGCAGAACAAACACAATCAAGATGATTTTTATTTTTATTCTGTTTTCTAGTTCTCTCAACATCCTTAAAGCAAGATCAGTCTTGTTCAGAAGTGCAGTTGCATAACTTATCAAGCCTGTTTTAAGCATAAATCAAACAACATTTTGTTATGCTTATACAATTTTATATTGCCCAGCTCTGTTAAATCCAGATTTAAACCTGATAAGTCGACTTTTAGTTTCTAGAATCCACTTGAACTAAACAGATATATATATATATATATATATATAAATTACCTCAGTTTTTATTAAAACCAATTTTTCATCTGCTAACCTGCACGGAAATAACCTATATAAACATATGTGTTTTAATACAGGTTTTGATATAGGTTTTTAATATATGTGACATATATAAAATTGGCCGTTTTCCTA
Organism: Enteromius unitaeniatus; assembly: GCA_032359435.1. NCBI lineage: Eukaryota > Metazoa > Chordata > Actinopteri > Cypriniformes > Cyprinidae > Enteromius > Enteromius unitaeniatus. The sequence continues at coordinate 9,647,974 of JAUMHI010000033.1, read as the reverse complement.
TATTATATGTACATATGTTCACCTATATGTTTACCTATATATTACTAAAACTATTAAAATATATAAAAATTATTTTTAGCCCATCCAAGTGCACACACACACAGCAGTGAGAAGTGCTCTAGGGTCTCACCTCAGTCATGGTTTTGAAGGTGGAGAGAGAGCTGGTTATTCATTCCTACCAACGACAATCCCTGCCGTATCTGGAACCTTAACCCCCAACCTTTGGATTACAAGTCCAACTCCCTATCCATTATTCACATATATGCACCTCAATTTTGCCTATATGTGGCATACACATATATGCAGCATATATATTATCATATAAGTGCATATATACTGCATGTAGGTTTCATATATGCGCATATACCCTCATATAGGTTCTTTCCATGTGGGGAAGCAGTTCCACACTGTTTATGGTCATTTCTGAGGCCTATTCTTATATTTTGAGTTCAGTCCAACAACCTGCTGTTGGTAAAACAGGACTGTTTTCCAAACACATTGATTAATAAAGTCCAGGTTACAGCTCTAGCTAAGTAAAAACAACTCCCATGGCCCAGAGACAGAAGACAGGAGGGTGTTTGACCAAAAATGGCTGCACGATGTTGAGATTAAGTAACAGTGTCATGCTGAACCGCAGAGGGAGCAGAGAATGTTCCAAGTGTGAAATCTCATTAAAGCAAAGTAGAAATCGAAAACGAGTTGCACAAAGAACAGAAGCATAACATCTCTGTGCTAACAGATCAGCACAGTAACTTCATTGTGTATTTCAATACTGGACTTTTGAACTTGTAATAGGTTGCATCCCTTTTAACACAGTAAATAATCCCCTTTTTTATTTAATGAAATCTTTTGAATGGACCTTTAGATCAGTTTGTGACGCTTCAGTTTTTATTACATCATGCACATTTTAAGAAGATTTTTTGAAAGGCTTATTCTATGACTGTTTAGCAAAAGCCTCAGCCTCAGTTTGGATAAGAATAATTAGGATATTCATCAAAACAACAACAACATCCTCAACAAGAAAGCTGTTTGAATCAGTCTGTGCTCCTATCTCTCTTTCTCCCTCTTTTGGATGCTCTCTGACATTTGTTTAGACGTAGAATACACAAATCCATTGCCACAACAGGTGCGAGGATCCAAATGTTAGTTCCAGCGTCAATGATTCATCAACAGTTTTAGCTACACACATAAATAGAGCATGAGGATAGCTATTGTTCTCCCCCATAAAACATTCTCTTTATAAGGAATGACATACTGCAATGCTCAGTTCATTCCAGATTTTGTTGCATACAGTTTCCTGTTCTAAAGAAAATACATTTTTACATTTATTTAAATTTTTTAATGTTTGTATAACTACATAATGTCTACATAAATACACAGTCAGTGAGAAAATGATTCATAAGACCAATGCACTTCCCAAAACATATCAGTGATTCAACAGTCTGATTAAGTATATTTTTTATATCTCTATTGGTGATGTAAGATGCAATTTCTATAAATGAGTCAGGTGCCCTTGTGGACGTGTGAAAGAAAGTTTGTTGCAACACACATTGCACTTTTGTTTTTCAGTGAATTAAATCCTAAACTGGTACATCTCCACACACACACACACACACACACTCACTTTGGCGACGGTCAGGGGTTGGCTGAAATCCCGTCCTCCAATAAGTCGAAAGCCCCACGGTGCGGCACCATCTAGCACAACAGAGAATGGCATATCCACAGCAGGTGTGTGTGTCTCGAGTGTGATGGAGAATTCAGCTCGAAATCCTTTAGAGAAGAGAGAAGACCACTCCTCCTGAGTGAGGGCTATCTCTCTCTATATATATCTTACTCTCTCACTCTTTTTCTTCTTTTTCAAAATGCTCTTCCCTCTCTGTCTGTTCGTCGCCTCTCTTCCGCTCCACTAAATTTCTTATTTTACTCACAGCACATTTCTGTGACACTTTCTCTCCATTTACATCTTAATCTCAGCTCAATTTGATATCAGAATGGTACATTAAAGTGCACCTATATGAATTTTTGAAAATTACCTATACATTGTGTAACACAAGTGAATTAAAACATCACAAAGTCGTGCCATGTATGAAGTTGTTGTCTCTCAAAAGAAAGTTTTTTAAAGACTTTTTCTGTTTCCAAGTCTGTTTCCTTTTACAAATTTTAAAAGAGTCATTGAAATGAGTCGTTTTTAAAACGAGTCCCAAGCCATTTCGTGTTGAAATCATCATAGAATTATAGCATATTGCCCCGCCCACTTGGTGGTTGGTGTTTTTTGGTTTAAATGAAAATGCAAATTCATTCTTTGCCACTAGATGCCTGCATTTGGAGGACTGAACGCTCACAAACACTGCTTTAAAGGAGTCATACAAAGCTAATTTTCCACAAGCTAATATGATTCTTTGGGGCCTAGTGTAAAAAACGTTCATTTTACCCTGTCAAAAACAACTCTTTTGAAATCACTCTGTTCTGTGTACTTCCACTGTAAATCTTCACAAGCTCCGCTGAACCCTCCCCTATTTTCTGAGGCACTATCAGAGGATCTTTTTTTAGTCATAGTGAAACTTGCTAATTAGCACATTATTAGGAAAGGGATTTGCAAATGTTCATTAAAAGACATACTCACTGCTTCTGTAGGTGAGGCTGGATCAAGAATGAATATAAACACATTTCCCTTCAGAACCAAACATAACTTTAATCCTCCGTGTCTTCAGTCACTCAGATGTCGGGGGTGAATGACTACTGCTATGTTCATTAATACATTCAACAACAAAACACCTCAATCTCTTAGGAGTCTTGCTTGTTTCTGTGTCTAGGTCTGATGATGACTCACTGAGGGCGGGTCTGAGGTAAGACACCAGTTCAGTCTGTGTGACACGCTGCTGTCAATCAACTATTGTGGGAGTGGCCTCTGTCTGTGTGACGCCACACCGACATGCATTTGAGAATGGCTTGATTTCAGAAGGGGCAACTTATTTTTATTAAATTAAAAGAAAACTACTGGTGCATGTGGCATCGGACGACCCCTTTAAATGAAACTGACCAATAACCTTTTGACCTTGCATGCATGTCAACCTGTTGTTTGGGACTGCCAAAACCAAAATATGAATCTTTCATAACCCACAATAGAGGCACTTTAATGTCAGCACGCCATGCCAGTACAAATGAAGATTGTACAAACATATAAAATTTCCAAACTGCTTTTTTCCACCCCAAAGTTTTTTTCTAAAAATTAGCTATCAATCTATCTATGAAAACTAAAATTAAAGACAAAATAAAGTAATTAAAACATAATAATAATAAAGATTGTGCTATAAGTAAAGAATACTAATGTTTACTAATACCACTAACAAAAACAACAACAAAACATTTATTTTTATGAGGAAACAGACAAATAGTTGTTTATTCATTTATACTTATTTATTCCATAGTAACTTGCATATTTTAAATATAATTAGTTTAGACCACAAACGGCCATTGTGTGGCCATTTTTGCCTAGCTTAAGAGGGTTAAGCATTAGTTCAAGGTTCCCTTTTTTGCTAATATAAGAATGAGTGATCTTCGATCAGAGCTACAAAGAAACATACAGCTGCCCCAGATAAAGGCAGGACTTTGCTGTCTGCTCTGGTCCTCAAGGCTGCTTGTATGGGCCCGGAGAGAAGACTCGCTGCTTCTGCCCTTATTTGGTGAGTGAACAAAGTGGAGGCTTGTGGAGTCTCACAGCCACATTCTTCTATTACCAATCTGGATCTTACTGTACACATTTAGCTAAGAGCAACCCTGCTCATTTTTTCTCATTTTTACATCTTCTCCTCTCATGTGGCCTAATTTTACATTTCAATCTGTATAGTAATTAATATAAACTCAAGGCAGCAGGCATGGATCCAAATAAACTCTTCTCTGTTTCCTTCTATTGCTTTTCTCAGACACATACAGTTGGGCTCACTTCCCCTCTCATCTTATCTGGTCCATTCCTACATCTTTTGATTCAGCCCACTATAAAAATAAATACCTGAACTCTACTAAAAGACATGTATATTCAAATTTAACAATAGTGTAACAATGTAACCCCAAAGAAAATCCCAGAAATCAGATTTCAACAGGCCTGACTGATTTAATCCATAAAAGGTTTTCAGGGATATGGCCAAACAGAATAAAAGTCACTGACAGTAAATCAGATCATCCCCCGTCTTTATTCTTTCTTTCTTTTTTGCTACAGCTAAACTAAAGCTTCACAGAAACAAATACTCAAATTCAACATAAGTCAAATCAAAAGTGACAGTAAAAACTTTTCCATTTCAAATAAATGCTGTTCTTTTGAACTTTCTATAAAGATTACAGAAATAAATCACTTTCCACAAAAATATTAAACAGCATAAAAATAATAATAGGTGATTTCTTCAGGATCATGTGACACTAAAGGTTGCATTAATGGCTGTTGACAATTTAGCTTAAAATGATAGAAATTATACTTAAAAATTTGCATTAAAATACAAAACAGTTGTTTAATAACATTTCATAAAAACTATTTGCTGCATTTTTGATAAATATTAACACTGATGCAATACTAATAAATATAGTACTTTTAGTATTCAGTGCCAAAAATTAAAAACTTCCATTAGAGAAATTACTTTTTTTCACAAGTTTAACAATTGCTTTGTTTTCATTTTTTTTGTGGTGCAAAGATAAATATCAGAACCAGAGGTAACCATAAAAAGAGAGGCTCAAATAACTGAGCAGAAATTTATTGGATATAGAACAAAACAAAAGACCAGAGACAGAGGAAGAGAGATAGAAAGAGAAAGAGAGAGAGAGCAAGCTTTATTTGAAAGTCAGCGTGTTAAACTTGATTCACTCAAGCTCACCAGCTCATCAAGCACACACATCAAATAACACTGTATGTTGTTCTGTCAAAAGGCTATACGGAAAAAGGCAAAAATATCTTCCAAAAAAACTGTTTTTAGTAGAGGACAGTAGTCTCCCAAATCCAGTTTGCCTAGAATGTGCACCAGTCCTCATCCTGTGCTGAAGAAAGTCCTTTATTAGTCTCCAAAAAAGGCTCTTTGCCTATTTTTTGCATACGTTTTCTTTCTTTTTTGCACCAAAGAAGTTGAAAAATAAATTTGGCACATGGGATGAAATTTGAAGGACTAAAAACAGATGAAAGAAACCAAAAGTGAAAAAAGAAGGGTTTTATAATGTGAGTGAGACTCAAGTACAGTACAATATAAAAGGACATATAAAGAATCAGCAAACATAGCCGTGAAGCTGGAAAATGCAAACAATGTGATTAAAACATTTAAAGCTGAAGTGTGCAATTTGTGTCATCAAACATAACTGTTTTCAAACAGGTTTCCAAAACGCTTCCCATCTGCCATTGGTCAGGCAAACAGAAAGCCCCGCCCCAAACTCAAACCATTGATTGTGCTCAAATTAACAAAGCTATATATTATTCAACCTATGAATGGTTTACTTAGTTTTCCCTGCATATTTACCTATGAAAGGAGCTTTTCTCACACACTTCAACTTTAAAGAAAAAAAAAAGAACTAATAAATGTTTAAGGTGCTTTAAAATTGCTCTGCTGTCTCATAGACACACTTTTCCATATACTGAATATACATACTTGCAAAAGCCGATGCAACCCAAGCTTTATGCTTTCAGATGAGAACACAACAAGTGATACACGTAGTGCAGGAAATACTGATATACAAATCCTTCGAAAAACTAAACATAACATTTTGAATCAGACAAGCACACAAACATTCATCGAAGACCATCAGCTCTCTCTATTGCGTTAAATGATGCAATTTTAAAAGAGTGAATCTCATAAGAAAGGTGGCAGAAAAATTACATTATTTAAGTTTTATATCAGAGATCAAACTTAAAAAAAACAAATAATAAGGTTTTAGATAAATTAATTAATTAAAATTAAAATTTTAAACATCATAGCAAGCTCACCTTGTTGTAACATTGTTGCCATTCATTACTAAAACAAGCAATGATCTAATCTTGATTTACATGTGTGTGTTTTTTCTTTTTAACTGTATTAAAGTCTGACCTGGTTTACAATTCTAAAACTCAGTCCGTACATAAAATTCTCAAGTAACCATTAGAAAAAAGTTCACTAATCAAATATATGTTACCAAATTCCATAAAAGCATCTTTACTTTCCAGAATGTCAATGCACTTTCTTTTAAAGACAAATTATACAAATACCCAAAATGCACTGATTATTATACAAACATTATCCTATACGAATGATTGCCACTTTAACAATTACAAAATTGCTCCATGACAGTTATTTTGCAATTCTGTATGGCAAAAGTATCACATCCGTTTCTATCACTTATTTATTTTGGCCACACACAAGGGGAATGAACAATTTCAGAATTGTCCGTGATAACACCTTCAACTCATTTTGATAAAACTATCCATCCTCAACTATAACCAGTGGTCTCTATTGCTATTAACTTCATACTGCTTAATACACAATACTCACACACACACACATACACACACTCAGTTAAACACTGATGCCTGAGGTTTCTTCTCGCTCAATACCGTGGCTGCCTGGATCCTCACCATACTAACTCTGCGCTAGTGCATCCTCGAAAATAACAACAGGAAAAATAACAGGAAAAACATGAATGAATGTGCTGTTGTCAGAATAGCAGATGAAGTAACAGCAAGGAGACTGTGTGATGGCACAAAAACAAAGTGCTCAAAGTGAAATAAACTTCAGTGGTTTGTCTGTGTGGACACGGCAGAGCTAAAACAGTTGTGGTTGTGAACACGCCTACACATACTGTATGGACACACACACACACACACACACACACACTTTCTCAAAGGTGAGGTGCCTTGTTGGCCCTACACGGTAGGCACTGGAGTGGCCGTATTTGTGCCATTGTTTCCGTTTTGTTAAAGCGGTTTAACATAGTTTCCTGGAAACGTTCCAAATAACTTGGTTCTCCGAGAGGTACCTGAAAAAAAAAAAAAAAGAGATTGAGCAAAGCAAAAAAACATGATTAAATTGTATAATGCATAAAATTTGGTACAATGTACATTATTACAATTACATGGCACTTCGGGGAACTTAATTCTGTCAATCACATTTTTTCAAATATTATAGTATAGTTAAAGTAAAAATAAAAACGAACTCAAAAATGGCATTAATTTATTTCATATTTTTTAAGAATACCTATATGCACTTCTACTACTTATATACTCATTTACTTAATCAAAAATACAGTACCATAAGTAATATTGTGACGCTATCCAATATATTTTAAAATGTAATTTATTCCTGTGATGTCAATGTTCATACTAATACGTTAATTTGGTTTCTTAATTCTTTAGTGCTTATTATTATTATTATCATCATCAGTGTTGATTACAGTTGAGCTGTTTAATACTTTGGTGGAAACCATAAAACATAAAAAAATAAAAATAAATAAAAATTCTTTGATAAATAAATAGTTCAAACACACATAATCTATTTAAAATATATATTTTGTAACCATGCCTTTATTTTGCATTTTTCTAAATCAATTTGATGCATCCTTGCAGAAATTTTACTGGTAGTGTACAAATATTTCAATTGTCAAGTCATATTGAGTAGTCTAATAATAAAAAGCATGTACCATTCGCAGAGGTGCTGTAAAAACAACAACAACAACAAAAAACTTACCCACAAACCAGCCATCATCACATTTCTCGATGACATTAATAACGTCCCCCTCCTTCAGCTCCAGCTCATCCTCATTACGAGGCACATAGTTGTACACAGCTTGGAAGCTTAAGTGAAATAAAAACAATATATATATATATATATATATACACACAAATAAACATGCTGTTTATGTTTAAACAGTGAATAAACAAAATAACAGTGAAAAAGTATAAAAAAAACTGCACAGTGTACTTACGGGTCACCCCCCGAATGCTGAGAATCCTGCATCATTTTCTGACACAAAGAGAGAAGAAAGTGTCAATGTGGTGTACATATAAGACTAACATGTGAGAATATCATGCCAAATCCAGGCACTGGATGTCATTCTGTGAGTCTTCATTGTCATCACAGAGCTTAGAGAAGACCTGTTTTGTTACAATACACACAAAGAGGAAATCCACCCAGGATGTGACCAGAGAACTATAAAGGGGATTAGAAAGGACTTCATTTCCCAGTCTGCACTGCTGCTAGTGTCACAGCACACTCCATCCTACCCTTCTTGCTCTACTGGGTGATAAACAGGGAGATAAACAGCGCCTCCTGGTGGAAATGGGGCTACGTGGCGGCTTACCCTCAACCACCACTTCCTGCCTATAAACTGTCTGCAAAAATCAAATTCAAGGTAACCAATCAGAGATCAGCACGCTCATAAAAACTCCATCTCAGTGTTATTTACAACCTCATTCTCAATCTTAATCTCAATACCAATGTTAATTCTATTTCAGTTATTCATTCCAGAGTCTTGAATTATTAGGGATATGATAATACAGTCCAAATTTGAGCAAGAGACAGTTATACACATAAAACACACTCTTCTCACTCACATTATTAATACATGTCTTATTTAAAACAATGGAATAAACGGCCATGTATTTTGAAATAGAAAAAAGTTACAGTAACCCTCAGCTGTTAAGATCTAATAAGGACAAAAAAGCAAGGATGCACAGATAGTAAAATCCTGCCTGATACCGAAAACTCAGTATTTAGTACGTCTCAGTAAAAATGTTTTAATTATGTCACCGTATGTTATGAGTGACTAATAATAAATTGCTATTATTAAATGTATATACTGTTTTGTCTCAATCAATCAAAAATAAACACTAATAATGAATGCTGCAGGTTAATTTAGCTCTCTAAATTCAATATGCAATTCAATATGCACAATTAAATTGAACAGAGTGGCAGGATTATATTTCTATTGGTGGTTTAGAACAATATGAGGATGCATAAATAAATGATAATAAAACTAAGGTCAACTAAGACCTTACTGAAAACCCTTGTTATTGTGACAAATTAATACTTCTACTGCAACACAAGCCTTTGTTTGTGTTCTCCCGAGGGTTCAAGGTTCATATCATTATATGATCCTACTTTTAATGTTTTATTAATGTTGAAAACATTACAGGTTGTACATCAGTACACATCATGCACCACACAGCAGCCCTGAATACACGGTTTGTTCTTCTTTTTACCTTAATCTTAGGAGAACGAGGCTGTGAACGTGGAGAGAGAGGAGGAATAGAGGGGGAGGATGGAGGGATGGATGGAGGAGAGGACACAGAGGAGGGAGGAGGAAAGGTGAGGAGTGGAGGAGACCTTGGAGGAGATGGGAAGTGGTCTGAAGAAGATGGAGGAGGAGAAGGAGTCGATGGTGGAGAGGCCGGGATAGTTGGTAGACGAGGCTGGCAGGAAGAATAAAGAGGAGGATGCAAAGAAGGAATAGGAGATGAAGGAGGAGATGGAGGGATTGGCGAGATATGAGGAGAGGAGGGAGGAGAAGGAGAGTGGGAAGAAGGGATATTTGAGAGAATGGGACCAGGTGTTGGAGAGGAAAGCTGAGGGAGGATAGACGGTGGAGAAGGAGATGATTGATAATTAAAAGGCAAAGGAGTAGGAATATTGAGAGTCAATGAAGGAGGAGGAGGAAGAGGGATTGGGGAGTTTGGAGGAGACAGAGGAGGTGAGGGAGGAGGAGTGGAGAGAGATAATGGAGGGAGAGGAGAGTCTGAAGGAGAAGAAACAACTGAAGTTTGGAGGATAGAGGAGGAATAGGGCACCAAGGAAAGAGGAATAGAAGAACACGGAGAGGCTTTGGAAGAAGATGGTGGAGAAAAGTGAACAGCAGAAGCAGACGATTCAAGGTGTGGTGGAGAAAAACTAGTGGAAGGTGGAGTAAGGGAGGAATTAGGCATGGTGGAGAATGAAAGAGATGCAGTGATGGAGGAGTCAGCCTGGGAAAGAGAAGGATAGCTGTTCAACTACAAATTTCACAACTTTGAACTATATTGTCAAACTTACACATATGACTATTAAAGGGGCCATATTACAGATCTTATGAAAGAGAATTGAGATTGAGAATGAGACTCTGTGGTAAAGAGCAATTGAGTGGTAAAATAAGCTGTATTGCCCTAAAAATAAATCTGTAAATTGTCTGTTTACCCCTTCAACTTAATTTTTTCCCCTATACTTTTTTAAGCCAAATTGTGATACTCTTCATACATTTTTGACTCTAAAACTCGACTCTGCTTAAAACCTGTATTCCACAAGTAAACATTGTTTCTAATGTCATTTACAAGTCTGTTTACATGACAATAACTGTAACAATATTAATAATTGTTCTAATTCTGTAAGAATATGGAAGTCCCCATGGCCTCTTTAATTTAGTCAATAAACATGCAACTAATATTAGTTATAAGTTTTCTGAATGTATCATTAATCTTAAGGTTATACGAATTTCACACAACCAGACTATCATGCTTTATTGTCACACTGCATGTTCTACCTCTTTTTTTGTAATAGTCTCCATGACTGATCTGTTGTTTGTTTCATCATCCTCTTCCTTTATGTACAACTCATGAAGTTCCTCCCATTTAACAGCAGCTACTGGACTGCAAATCTCTGTTTTCTCATTTAAAATGACTGACAGCAGCTCCTCAGCTTTTTTCTCATAGATATTGTGATGTTTATCCAGTATATTTTCTGATTTGTGGCTTGAGCTGATGGGCAGTGACTTATCAAGCAATGCTTCTTGATTAGCCATGTGTTTTGATCGATTGGCCAATTGTAATTCAAGTTCATTATAGAGTTGATTTTTCAGAAACATTGACATAAGTTCGCCATATGGATCAGGCTCATTTATTAGCCTGGAGGGTTCATAGTTTTGTTTCAAGCTTTGCTCTATACCTTCTAAGACCTTTTTACCATCACCTCCCTTCCTTTTCATTCTTAACAGAGCTTGATTATTATGGTCTGTGATCCGTTTAACTGATAAACCAAATGATTCTGGTTCAGCATCTATTGCTGTCAGTTTATCTCTGTAGAGATGTTCATGGGAGTAAAGCGAAATATTTAAGGACTCTGAAATGACTGGTTCTTGGCTAGGAAAAGTGGAGCATTTTGAGGAAAGGTTTTGTGGGGGGGTGAACCTTTGCACAAGTGGAGCAGGGGATTGGGGGTCAGTATAGTGTAGATTTCTGGGTAATGGAGGAGGGGTGGATGGGACTGGACTGCCACAGGAAGATGGGTGAGTGGTGGAGACACCCAATGTGAGAGACAGCCATTCGCTAGTGACTGTCTGAAGGTGTGTCTTTGGGGCAGAATCAAGACACTGCAAATGGGAGGACTCTGCATAGTGCTTGAGCAAAGGAAAAAGAAAGCAAGGAGACCGGTTTATGAACTTATAGGACAGTTTGTGGAAGTGAAGGTCCAAAAGCGGTGCTAAAGCCTTACCTTATGTCCCCTGTATGTGTGCGTGTCTCCTTGATGACTGGGGCTCTTTGAAGGAGAGCCCTTGATCACATCGACATAGGAAACTGGGAAAATGCCCTGCTTGTTTGAACCAGAAATCTTTCCTTCATACCAATTCTGATCCACCTTCCTTAGAAGTATTACTCGTTCCCCCTACAACAGCAAAAATGCATGCATGCTTTAAAAATTAATTTCACTGTGGTGTGCAATAGAAAGAGCACAGCTGAAAGATGTGATGCAGAGCTTCACGCTTGCCTTTCTAAGAGAAAGCTCCACGTTAGTGTCAGCGTTGAAGTTGTATCTTGCTATGGCCTCTCCCATCTCTCGAACCTGAGCAGGAGGAGGAGGCCTGACAGGCTGCCTTCGCTCTGGAGATGCCACCTTCTGAAGATAGATAGGGAGATAGTGAGAAAGCAAGAGGGAATTAGATTAAGAATTTGTCAGCATTTTAGTTTAATAAAACAGGTTTTCTAAAAATTTACCTCGACATAAGAGATGGGGAAAATCCCAATCCGTCCTCTGTGTTCCCCCTCATACCAGTTACTGTCAATCTGTCTGATGATGTTGACAGCATCACCTTTCTTAAAGGAAAGTTCCCTGCAATGTGCAATAAGGATGTGACCATAAACATTCATTACACATAATAAAGAGAACATTTATACCAGTGATGCCACTGAATCTTTCTTCTGTATAAGTCACATTTCTATTTTATCTACTGATGCAACCAATTTGAGATGAAAATATTCAAATACAAACATATAATATAATGTCATTAAAATGTAATATAAAATAAATAGTGCTGTCAAATGCATCCAAAATAAAAGGTTTTGTTTTCATAATATGTGTACTATGTATATTTATGTATATATTAATACTATATATATATTAATATGTATATATTTAGGAAAAATATGTAATGTTTATATATTACATAAATTAATATAATAACATATGAGAATATAAATATATAAATGTAAATATTTTCAAAATATGTATTTATATATACATAATAAATATAACGTAACAATGTAACGTAACGTAACGTATAACATAATGCTATGAAGTGTTGTAGATTTGAAATATTTATTTAATTAGAAAATATCTTCTTCAGTCATTGAAAACACTGTTATTTATTAAATATATGCAAGGTAAAACAATATGTGGGACCTTTTTTATGTATTACCCAATAAATTTGGTGATACGCAAATCTTGAAAAGTCTTGAAAATCTTGAAATGCTTTATTAGCATGGATTTCATGCAAGCTGACAATTTCATGCAACAACACTGAGCTCGGAGCTAAATAGCTGATGCAGAGACCAATTTGACAGAGCAAGTTAGTATGCAAGAAGCACAAGATCAAAGAAAACGCTTGGATGGACAAGAGTAGAATTAAACACTTTCACAAAAAAAAAGCTGACGCAGCCTTTGCAATAAGATGCATGTTATTTGCATGCTCCAGACGGATTCTCTCAGATTTCTTTATATATACTCACTTGGCAGACTGAGCTTTAAAATCATAAATAGCCCTGGCAGACTGTTTCTGATGGAGGAGAGAAGACAATATAAGATAGGTCATCTGCTTAGAGGATACCTATGAGGCAAGCAGAAAGACCATCAGCTATCCAACATATTCACAGCTAAGCCATATACAGACCGTGACCAAAATTAAGGTTAGGGAAGGTCAGGGTCATGGGATTTATGGCATAGCGCAATAAGGACTCAGGATTTAAAATCGCCTAATACTTATTCACTAATCAATTATGTATCCTGCTGGTTTCAAAACATTGTCAAAAATATATATGAGCAAAGCAGCATTTCTACCTCTCTTTCTGGTGTGGGTCTTCTGCTTTGTGGTGTAAGACGTCCTGTATCAGAGCCCTGATCTGTGGAAACAGAAAAAACGTCAGCAGAAAGAAAACTATTGAATTCATAGTGGCACCTCATGCATTTCACTAGTGTCAAAAGGAAAATGAGACAATTTAAAAATGATACAAATATTTATTTCAAATTTAGGGTCAAGCAAAAAAATAAGGGATGATCTGGATATACACAATTTGAAAAAAATGGCATGCACTTGACATAAAAATGGCCCAAATACTAGTCATCATAGAACCATGTGTTTAAAAAAAACCCCCAAAATAAAGTGCATACAAAGAAAGCAAATTAGTGTCCTTACAACAGTATTTCATATATCAGCAAATAATAATAAAAATAATAATAATAATGGCAAGGACACAAAATCAAAAGGAAAATTAAGCTCAGTAAAACACATCATGCATATACCAGACAGACATGTATTGCACCATGAACTGCTGATACTTCTTTTCCACTTGTATCATTGCACATAAATGAAATGAAATAAAAGGTCCCATAAATAGTAAGATACTGCAAATACCAAATGGAACACTTGGTGCCATGATGATAAATCATGCTGTTCAGGTGAAAAAGAAGTAAAAGCACTTGCATGTTTTCAGGAGGAAGCATTTGAGGAAATGACATGAGGATTTTGCAATAATGACAGGGAAGGGAAACTTTTGACAAACTAGCTGCACCTGAATAGCAGTGCACATTAGCATTAGCATTATGCTGGTTGTTGTTGGAGGCGTCTGTATGGTGGTGTTGCTGCTGGTAGGAGGCACATTGGTGAGCTCCATGGTAAGGCTGGTGGACATGTGGCGAGGAGGGGGAGCCGGACCCTCTCTGAGCCCGCAAGGACGAGCTACGCTTGGGCACGTCTGGTAGCAACTCCTCCAATAACCGCCGCAATATGCTATCATCTGGCATCCTTGCTGGTCCCTGCCCCCTTTCCGCCCTTATGTGGTCATAAATGTCCTGCAAAGCAGCATCTAAAGCCTCATAAATCGCAGTTTTGGATTTCGGCCGACCGCTTCTGCAGTGTCGCCGTTGGGTCGGCGGGGAGCCTCGTTTGCGGCGGAAAGGCACAGGGCTGACCAGGAAAGCCAGTTTGGAAAGGCCTGACTCAATGGGTGACTGCTGGGCTAGTGGAGATGTAGCGGCAGGGTGGGACTCCTGCCGAGCCCTTTCCTTTTGTCGCTCGTGTTTTAGCATGGTGGTGAATCTTGTATAGGACGCCGGGCAGCGACCCTTACAGGAGCTGATGAGGTGGCGGTGTTGGTAACCTTGACTCTGACCCACGCTCTGGTGGAGGTGTTGGTGGCGGTGGTATCGGTGTCCATGATGATGGTGATGTCCATGATGGTGATGTTGCTCAGATCCAAAGAAGCTTTCCGATGAGGTAAGTGAGCAATGATCAAGGTCGCTCTCGCTACATAGTGAAGACCCTTCTATGTGGATGTCACTCATTTCGGAGGCACAGGCGTCCTGCTCACTGTCGGAGTAGTCTTGATGCTGCCTCTGGTTCTTCCCATGCACTGGGACCAGGCTACTGCTGTCTGGTCCCGGTCTTGGCTGTCCCTCAGGGGGACTTCGAACCCTATCTGGTGGATCCTCCTCCTCTAAAAGTGATTCTACAGAGAAGCGTCGCTTGGGACAGCTGCTGGCCCTTGAGGACCCTGGTGTGGTGGTGCCTGAGGGGGCATTTTCATCACCAAGGTCTGGCATGGACTTGGATTTCTGGATGAGCTGTTCATATTCTGATATACGGGTTGGAACCATTTGTCGAGGTACCTCGTTACCAAAAGGTGCCCAACCATGGAGGTTATGCCTCTGTTGTTGCTGTTCCAGCTCAAGGATTCGAGCACGTACAGAACGAATCACTTCTGAGGGCAAAAGCTGCTCTCTGTCTATGTGGTGCATTTTCTTGTAGAGCTGAAGGAAACCCGGAGCATCGTGTGGCATCTTACGTCGATGATGTCGGCGCCCCCTGGGAGATGAGGTAAGGCTTTTTACTTGAGGCTTCTGTGGAGCGTCTTCATCAATCAATGAACCTGCACTTTCAGAGCGAGTGGTAGTCACGGAAGTGGACACTCTCCCATCATTACTAGCACCATGTCCATCAGACAACAAATTATCACAGCTGCGTGATTTGAGCCGTGGTGATGAAGGAGTCGCGACAGATTCATCATCAACGCTACTCCAAGTCTCCATGGTTTCATGTCGGCCTGTCTGCCAACCGTTCTTGAAGCAGATGGAACGCTTGGAGCCACGCCAGGTTGGTGTGGAGATGGTGAGGGAGTCTGAGGAGAGACGAGAGGAAGGGCGCTCCATACCTGGAGAGCTCATACAGGAGGAGAGTGACTCACTAGCGTCTCCAGCTGTGAATTAAAATAACATCCAATGCAGCATGACAAAGAAGAGACAGGAAAGCTGGTTAGTGAGCTCAGCTGACAGAAAATGACAAAGCGAGAGAAAACTGGTTTCAGTAAAAGTGACAGTTAGTGAGAATGTGTCAGAATATTTAAGAAAGAAAGAGGATAATACACAGTCTCACTTCAAAGATTTGGAGTCCTACAAAGATTTTACACAGATACAATCACAAGTGTCATGCTCTAATGATAGAACAATAGCAGTGCAGTCTTTTCATTTCTGGCACAAATCCAACAAAACCTACTAAGAGAACAGTAACAGAACAAATTCATCAGCTCCTCTGCACAAAATAATTCTTTAAGAAGTCTTTAACAAGATTTAAACAGTCTCTAGCACCTTCTGTTCACAAATATAGCTGTGCAATTACCTTTGGGTCTGGATGGTGAGGAGGGTGAGGAACGTATGGTGGGCTTCTTCAGTGTCTGTGCTTTATTGTCCAGTGGCCGGGAAAACACTTGACTGTCATTCTGCTCACTTCCTGTGTTGGCTTGAGTGACAGATGGTTCAGACTTTCGCCTTTTCCTGTAGTCACTTGCAGAACTAAGAATCAACAGATCAATAATAAAATAAAATGACCAAAAGAAAACATTATTACTGACTTTAAACTTAAAAAATTAAGTGCAAAATACATAATTGAAGGGCATGCTGTGCAATTCTAATGCTTATGTGACAGAGAATAATACAAATAACTAAGCTATTTATGCCATTTTGCAAAATAGAAACAGCTAGTGGACAATATACTTTCTTACTTTTATTTTATTTAATGACACTCTGAATAAAGGGTCTTCTACACATTAAACAGTTCTAAATATGGGTGCTCATATCTTGCATATGAACAGCAATTGTTTTTGAGCTAGAGATGATCTGTAAGGGGTACAAACAATTACTATTCAAATATACACAACAGCATGGGATGGAAAATTCATGTATACACACACATAGTGAAAAAATAAACCTTGGCAGAGCTTTAAAGACCCGAGAAAATTAAATTAAACTGAGGATGCTCAGGTTCTGTCCTCCAATTGATATCCAATAGGCTTTTCTCTGAGAAAGTTAAGAGCAAAAGATGATATAAGAATGAAAGGGAAGCTTACCTTGAAGTCCCGTCAGGTCGTTCGGAAGGTGAGAGATAGAGAGATGACTGAAAGAGAGCAGACAACAAAAGAGAAGAGTGAGATCCATGGGAACAAAGAAGTGTAACACTCCCGTGCTGCGCTACAATCAAAACCTTCCCCCCCGCATGCGCAAAGACAGCCGTGACCGATAAGGGTTCCACATCTCTCAATCCCACCTTGAAGGACTATGAAAATGAACTTTGACCTCCTGTGAGAATAAAAAAGGTCCAGGGCCCCACAGCAAACAGAGCCCAACAAAAGCCAGAGAACAAAACAGTACAGATCCAGAAAGGCTGCACGTGGCAGCAGGTCACAAGAAGCCCTGTCTATTATGTTGTCCAGGATCGCCACGCCTCCTTTCCTTTGACACAGCCTGGGGTGAATTTAAACTAATCTGAGCACAATACAGCAGTCTCTGGTGTTCATTTTGGCTTATCCAGGCGACTTGGATCAAACCAAAGAAAGGAAAGTGATTATTGACAACACAGCAATTTTTAAACAAGGATGCTGATCCTAGGTCAGATAGGAAGATAAATAAAAATCCAATCCATAGGCACAAAAGAGAATGGATTCCAGCAGCACTAGTGAACATGTGGCTCCTCTTTTACAACATATTTTAACATAATAAACCTACAGTAGAAAAAAAACTCATAACACAAACATGCACATAAACACAGTCATTCATCAGAGGAAAAAAAGAAATTTCTATCATCATTTATATATACTCATGGCATTCCAAACCTGTGTGATTTTCTTTTTTCCCTGTGCAACATAAATCAGTTCTCAATGTCTATACAATTGAAGTCAAAGTCGAACCAGTGTTTAACAGCATGTTTCAAAATATCTTCTTTTGTGTTTTGCTAGAAAGATCAAGTCATACAGGTTTGGAACGAGGGTAAGAAAATGATGACAGCATTTTAATACCTGTCTCTTTAAGATAAAAAACAAACAAAAAACATAAATAGCAGATGAAGTCAATCTGACAGCAAAGTAAAATCTAGTAAAATGATAACATTGTTACAATGTAACAATAATGAGTAATCCATGTGGAAATTGTACTGTTTGTGGGCGGGGCAAGTTGTGGGTGGACATTATCCAAATATGTTACTTCATGATGTGTGGCTGTAAAAAGATTTGAATTGTTGACGACTCATTTAGACGAAAGTGAGCCGACAAAAACTTCATTTATCATGCACTATCGACGTCACAACTTTGCAGATAGTTTATGTTCACATACAGCTACATGACACACTGCATGAAAATTAATATTTGAAAAGGCATAATAGGGGCACTTTAAGTACTTTTAAAATACTTTCAGTTAAAATAAAATGTATGTTTACAACTTTCACTTGTAATGGAGTAATATTTCACTATTAGTTTCTGTACTTTCACTCAAGTAATAGATTTGTGTACTTTGTCCAACCTCTGATATTTTTTCAGTGTCACTCCTGGAAAGCTCAAATAAAGTGACTTTTTACTATGTCAACTAATTGTTTCACATTTAGTTTAAAATTGTAGTTTTTATTAAAACAAAAGTTTGCATAGTTTACATTCGGATTATATTTATTTTGAGCATTCCAACTCACATCTTTTTAATAAAGGGTAACACCTACAAAAAAAACAACAAAAAAACAGAAACGCTAATAAAATGTTTTCTGTTAAAGCACACAGAAAAAATGGTGTAGAAACAAAAAAAACAAAACAACAACAAAATGTATTTTTTTTAGCATGTGGGTCTATTTTTCCATTTGGTCTCTGGTAAATAAATGATGGGGTAGGAGAAAAAGCAAAAGGAATGAGAAATATGAAGATATCGAGAAAACAAACAGCAACGGAAAGACGGATGGATGGACAGGAAGGTAGATTTACCTGCGCCACAGCATGTGTGGAGTAGTCAGGATTATAATCCAACCTCTTTTTAGGAGGCTGGATGCCCCAGCACCCGAACAAACGAACAGCACAGAGGTGAGGAGGTGAAGATGAGGTGGAGAAGCAGGTGCATCATGGTAAAAAGACACATGTGGAGAGAGTGACAACATTAGGGCATGGAGAAACAGATCACACAAAACACACACAGAGTACAGACAAACAAAATTGGGGAAAACTAGTGAACCATAGTGTGTTGAAAGTAATCAACTACACAAGTGCCCACACATGCTTCACCTACTGTGCCTTATACACAAACTGCTGCTTGTGTTTGCATATGACACACACAATGATGAAACTACATAAAGCTTTTACACACAATTAGCTTGTTTACACATGGGTGCAGCAAACTCAACTGGTAAACAAGCCAGGAAGTGTGTGTGTTCACAAAAGCTGGAGGAACTGTGCATACATATCTCATTTATGGATGTATAGTGGCCTACAAAATATTTATTCATTTTATTGCATTAGATAAAATAAAATTTTAACTTTGGAACAAATTAGATTCCTCTTAGTCACCCAATTTCATTTTAGAGGATATTGGCAACATTGAAAAGTCAATATGATTATTGTTATGTGATTATGATTATGCCAATATGATTTCTTTTTTATATATACGTTAATATGGTGCACAATTCTAACTGCTAAAAATACAATGTTAAATGCAAAAGGAAGTAGGAAATTACTTTTTCATTTCACTGCCTTTTCATTAATACCTTACACATATTTTTATTATTGACAACATTCATAAACTCACAGTTTATTACTTCAAATAAATGCTGTTCTTTTGAACTTTCTATTCATTAAAAGAATAATGGCTGCTGAAAATGCCATCAGCAGCCAAGTTAATAGCATTTTTAATTTTTTTTTTAAATGTAATAATATTTTACATACTAAAATTAATACTATATTATTATTATATGTTAATATTATTTTTTTGATTAACTAAATACAGCTTGATGTCTGACTTGATCAGTGTTCACAACATAAATCTCCATAGATATTGATGGTGATGCATCTTAATTAATACTTTCAATTAATGAATACTTCAAAATTATACATAAAAAAAGTAAATAACAATTACAATAATACTTAAACGTTTTAGTGATTTTTAAGTGAACTATTATTTTTGATCACCCAATTATTAATATTTGGAAGTAGTCTAGTTGTAGAATACATGCTTAACTAATTTGACAAGTTCTATATACTTTTTAAATTTTACATTCTATTCTTTTAGTAGTTAACTTCTTGTTAAAAATGTTCAGCTTGAAAGTACAATGTTTATATGTCGATGGCTTGATTAAGTGTCCAAATCCTTTTTAGGGCAACTGTATTATCAAAATCTGTTCATTTAGAATAAAAACAGTTAAACTTGATAGTGTTTTCTGCACAGGTTCTGCAGCTGTAAGAGCTTTAAGCTTGTAAGAACAGATGTGTGATACTGTAAGAGCCAAAGCAAAAACGCAGTGTTACACACTCAAAGTTTAAAAAACAATGACATTCTTTGAGAAGAGCACAACTACAGATAAGAGTTGCTCTTTTGATAAGAGTTCTGAAAACAGAGCATGGTTATTTACTTTAAATAGCCTTGGGATTTAACATCAAACATATCATACGTGTCTGATGCCTCTCCCGGTGCCTTTAGCATTGTTATTGTGGTGATGTTAAATGTTAAATGTCTTTTTTTCTGTTTCAGTGTGCAAATAACAACAAGTCAGAACTTGAATTAAAAAAAAACTACACACACACACACATACAACTTGTTATTACACAACAGTATGTGTGTACCGGACAAGGAGATTGCAGCCTACAGCATGCCAGTCTGCAGCACCCTCACTCAACTTACCGGCCGTCCAAACTCCAACTCGGAAAAGAACTTAAACCAAGGCTCATTCTCTAAATCTATGTCATCTGGGTTTAAATCAAACATCTGGAGCAAGAAGCAACATAGAAAAAGAGAGGTAAGGGAAAGAGGAAAAACAAGGAAAGGTCAAGAGAGATGGAGATCAGGGTTAGGAGGACCGGTGAGCAAAAAACAGAGGAGGATGATGTTGTGGGTCATCAACACACTCTCTTGCACACACGTAATATGTAATGACAAATCATAACAACTAATAAGACTTAAAGAGATTCCACCCCAAAAAAATCAAAATCAAAAATGCATCCTTCAGGGTATGGACTAAAAAAAACCCACTGGAAATCAATAGGAACTTAAAGGTTAGGTTACCACATTTCTATCAAACATTTAGTTTTCCATGCAAAACTTTGAACAATGTTGTTAAAGGGTAAGATCACCCCAAAATAATATGAATATGAATAATATGTATTATGAGAGCTCTTATAGACATATACTGTAGCTCTTGAATTATAGACAACAAAGACGATGAAGACATACAAATATGGCATGGCATCTGTAAACCATCAGAGAGCTCTCAGATTTCATCAAAAATATTTCATTTGTGTTCCAAAGACGAATGAAGATCTTACGTTTTTAAATGTAATTTAGTAATTAATTAATGAATTTACTTTTTTTTTTGTAAACTAACCATTTATACCTTTAACATTAAAGTTAGTTTTGGTTTCAATGACAACTGAGAACTATTTGATTTGAAAATATCTTATTTTGTTTTCAGCAAAAAAAAAAAAAGTCATACAGTTCTGAAATGACATGAGGGGGAGTAGAAGTTATTTTCGGATGGACTGCGCCTTTAATATGAGTTGTGCCTCTTAGTACTGTCCAAAAGGGGGAGACATTGTGCTTCTTCCCCTCTTCTCTCTAAAGCCTCTTTCTCTCTTCCTCAAGCTATGACTGTACATGCTGAGAAAGCTGCCCACTCATTTTGCCCCCTGGGAGATCTCTTACTGCCACATCCACTGTGCTTGTGCTGAGGGCAGTGCAATGATTCAGCCTGCTGACATTTCTATCTTATTGTTCCCTGAGCCGAACCACCGCACCGCTTTGTCTGACACCCTTTCAGTATTTTACATCTGCATTGCAAAACAAAAAGTTCATCTGCTTTCAAAGAAGACATAAAACACTGAGAGAAATTCTCTATTGAGCATTTCATTTGTCTTGCTTTATTAGACAAATACGGTAGAATGTGACATTATTAGGGGGATATTGGGACATACTGCACTGCTGGCAAAACTGAATTATCCCCATCATGAATACAACAGCGCAATAGCTCTAATTGACCACTTTTAGTGCAAACCCTTTACCAATATTTTACATGAACTAATACACAAAGGAAAAGAAAGCTTGCCGCAGCACCACATTGCTCACAATAAGCAAACTCATGGCTGATGGTCCATTATTTGGTTAAACGACCCATGAAACAGAAGGAAAACACAGCTTTAACACATGTCCAATCAGCAGGCTGGAAAATAGCAGTTTGACACTGTAGTAAACAGTAAGTTAGGCCTGCAACACCAAAAGCGGGTTACAATGGAACTGAGAGTTTTCATAGGACTGGATTGCAAGGTAATTAGCATACATTGCTGTTTGAAAGTTTGGGGTCAGTAAGATTTTCTTTAAAGACATAATAGCACTGTAAAATATCACCACAATATAAAGTAACTGTCTTCTATTTAATTTTTTTAAACTGTAATTTGTTCCTGTGATGGCAAAGCAGACATTTCCACAGTTTTCAGTTTCATATGACCAAACAGAAATCAACTTTTCTTTTTATAATTATTAATGTTGAACATCTGCTGCTTAATATTTGTGTCAAAACTGTGATTTATATTTAAAACAGAAATCTTGAAACAGAATATTTTTTACTGCCATTTTTGATTAATTGAAAGTGCTAAAAATCTTGCTGATCCATACTTTTGAAGAGAACATCACAAACATTATCCACAAAACATACAGAAACTAATGGAATAGTTTACAAGAAAGAAAATAATTATAATTTGCTTTTTCATGTATTAAACTTTTACTCACGTTTTGAGTACAAATTATAGCTTTGTCTGAGAAACAGACCACCCTTTGTCATTATTCTGAAAATTTGACATCCCAGATATGAATGACATTAATGAGAAACATTTGAGAACCAGTAACATCATCATAAAACTTGGTGCGATGCGTCATATTGGCTGTACATGTAAATAGTTTTTGGTGAGCTACAGTTTCTGGGACACAAATCTGGCTTTACATAAAACAAAAAATTTTCAAAAGGCAAGTCTCTGCTGACAGAGCAATTTAATCCAGGACAAGGTCTAATCTGTGTAGGAGCCTGAATGTTTGATTTTGTGATTTAACAGACTGGAAGAGCCCTGAATTACTCTTCATTAAAATGAAAGAGAACACAACAGGATTGCTTTTAGATCTTAGCAACATTGAGTCCATGTTATCTAAACATTTCTAAATAATGGCCACTTAGATATAATGATTTAATTAAATAAGATTACTTACAGGCCTTTCTTGCTCAAGGATGGAGGATTTGCCAGGCTCATACTCAAAGATGCTCCGTGGCTCCGCTCTGTATTTGCGAGTGTCCACTTTTCTGTCTGGAGGACCCCACTCATTTCTATAGATGAGAATAAGAACCACTTTTGTTTTTAACCAATCAGATGTTTTTAAAGCAGAAACCTATACACCGGATTTACTTTTAAACAATTTTCGCTAGAAATTTCACAAAAGAATTACAGAGAAATTGCAATTAACCCCTTGAATTAAATGTGCAATTTTGAAGTAGAAATACTGAAATAATATTTACACGCAAAATGTAGTCTAATAATCTTGAGGTCAGGTGTCTTACGGGTCATGTGAGAACTCTTTGTCTCTGTCCATGTCTCGCGAGCGGAGCT
Organism: Enteromius unitaeniatus; assembly: GCA_032359435.1. Taxonomy (NCBI): domain Eukaryota; kingdom Metazoa; phylum Chordata; class Actinopteri; order Cypriniformes; family Cyprinidae; genus Enteromius; species Enteromius unitaeniatus. The sequence goes on along the minus strand of JAUMHI010000033.1, from coordinate 9,624,360 downwards.
GGAGAAGAGAGGGCATCGGAGGGGGTGGAGGGGGCACAGGAGATGGCGAGAGCTCCCGGTGGGCGGCACCGTCTGGCGGGTCTGAGGTATTTCTAGAGAGAGGCCGGTAGGTGTGTGTTCGAGGGGGCGGGTGGGCATGGACAGGAGGGTAATTTTCTACATAAAAAAAAATACAAATAAAAATCACAAATATAGAGTAATATTAACTAATCAATAAAGCACATGTACAGTTGCTATACAAAAGTTGTACATTACAGCAATATACAGTATAAACATAAGGTTGTACACTACCATCTAAAAGTTTGTAAGTAAATATAGTAAAAACGGTACTTGTGAAATGCTGCATTTATAACAGAAATACAGTAAATCAGTAACTGTGAAATATTATTACAAAAAACAGAAACTCAAAGACGATTAATTACTTGAAATAACACTAAAAGGAATGCCTAACCCTAACGTTCTCAGTTATTTTTTATTACTGAACAATTTTTATTGTTAGAATTTATGAAAACATTTATAATTCAGCTGATATGAAAATGATTCTGAAAGAACTTACCATTGCTTATGACAGCGTATGTTGCATTATATGTGTCTGCATAGTCATCATCTGGTGAAAACAACATTAAACAGAAAGAAAAGCAAACACAGTGTGTGTATGTTTGTGAGTCATCTTAAATAAATACTGCAGGAAATGTTGTGTGTTTCCTCCCACTCACTCACCTGCTTTATGAACCATGTGGATCTGTTTGAACATGGTCTTGTACCAGTCCTTGGGTCTGTCCACAGTCTAAATAGAAGCACACACACACACACAAGTGAGTTGCCTTGTCAGTTTGCTGGTTAAGTGCACAAACAGCTAACATCATTTGTCATTACCTGACAACCAACAAAATCACCAGAGCACAGAGTGAGAGAGAGAGACAGACAGAGAGTATCATAGTAACTGTCCAGGAAAGAGCCAGGAATGTTCTCTTCTTCTCACAAACACACACATTCACAGACAGCCTGAACTTCTGAGAACTCAGAAGCATTCCACTAACCACAATAAGATCAAATGTAAAAAAGCAACTTTAACACAAATTAAGAAAAAAATGCCCTCAAAACAGCTGATCTGTTGTTTTAAACTGACCAGTGACAGTGAACAGATGTGCTGTTTAAAACATTTAGAAAGATTTTTGTGTCGTGTGCTGATAGAGCAACAGGTAATAAAACATCATCTCATTCTCAGTTTTTGGGTTGTGGGTGGGGGGCACGAAAGCGAGATACTTGGGAAAGGGAAACGGGATTATTTATAGCGAGGGAAAAGAAATTTGATTGGTGCGAGTTTAACAAGCGGATGATTTGAATGATGAGCCGCCAGCCGTGCGTGATTAGTTTGTCCAGCGATCCTCTCGAAATGATGTTATTTGCAAAACATTCACTTGGTGCAAAAACATGCAAGTACAATTATATAAACAGTTCAATAGATAGAATTATTAATGAGTAACTTTCAAGTACAATATTAGGAATCACGGTAACAAACAGCTGTCTCTTAAATGAATCATTGATTTGAACTAATTGGTTAAATAAATGATTCAATGACTCACTCTTTGTCTGAATGTAAAACATCTTTATGCTGTTTAAATAAATGCCACATCAATTTGAAATGCAGAAATAATAAAGAGTTGATATCTACTGATTGTATCACATACTGAAAACAACTATAGGCAGACAAATTCTTTATAAATATATCAGTCATAACTTTAACACTAAATACTTAGCTTAATACTTATAAAAGTGTCATCATGATGCCATTAATAACAAAACTGTGTATTTTAAGTATATTTATAATGAACTCAAATTTCCTTCAATGATACATAGGTGATATATAACAAATTTAAAAGAACAAATACACAAAAAAATTACATAGGATTTACTTTGTAATAATTTTCACTCCGAAATTGCTTGTACAAATCACAAATAATAACAAAGAAACAGAAAGTACACATTAAACATGCACATTTTAAGAAAAAAGACTGAAATAGTCTTTACTTGTAAAATGTAATTCAATACACTTTATTTTATTAAGGAATAAGGACAATCTTTTTTAAAGTGTTGTTCTTTAAATTTTGTCAGTTCCTATAAAAATGTCTGGATATCACTCACCGTTCGGATGGCGATGGGGATGCCTGACTCATCCACTGGTCCAATGCCTTCGTAATGGGGTGCTTTTATGATGGACACCTTCTTCTCTTCCTCTGAGAAACGAGCGATGGGCACAGAGCTACTGACCACTGTCTGACCAGAGACAACTGTCTCTCGCTTCACCATCTCTGAACCCTCTGAGTGAGAGAGAGAGAGAGAGAGAGAGAGAGAAAGGTTAGAGACTAACAAAATGGCATTACCTTTACAATTGACAAATTGTGACCCCAGTTCCTGGGGTAAAGTGAGGAAAGACAAACTAGTATGAACCTTTTCAACTAAACATCTCTCCCTCTCTGTCACTCTCTGTTACACACACACACACACATCATTGATTGCTGTGCTGCTATTGGCTCTTCATTAGACTGCTGCCATAGATACAGTCACACTGCAGGGCTCAAAATGTGTCACTGTCAGTACTTCATTGGATGCTAATATTAATCAGAAAGGCAATTAATTGGTCATCCACGAGAATGTCACACTAAGCAATCAAAAATGGCCTATTACAGAAGCAATTCATAATGTTTCCCAAAATGTGCATCAGATGGCATAATAACAACACATATCACACAGTGTCAACCCCCAAAAATATATATTGTGACAGAAGTCTTAGCTTGGCAGTCACAGTCAAACCTAATCTAATAGAGCAGGAACACTGACATGGCACAAGCTCTCACCCTGACTAAGCACCCTGAATTATGAAATATGTATGACACAGCATAAATGAGACAGCTACTTTTATTCCTTTACATTTATGTAAGTTTACACTACCAAAAAGACAATGACATGAGGAAACAACACAGCAAACCTTTTGTCAGCATCTTTTCTTTAAACTACTACAACAATTGTATAAACTTGCCTTCCTAAGCAAATCCCCACCAAAATGTCAGAGCTTTGCCTCTCTTCCGTTTCCCTCTGTTCAGTTATTGATTGCTCCGGGCTGGCCTAATGGATGCAAATGCATCATATCCTGAGGACCAGACTGCACCGTTAACTGCTGATACACAGGCATCCACTAACAAGAATTGTGCATTACAAATCCATTTTTTACAGCACCAAAGAACTCAATCAACAGAAGGACAACTGAGGAAGGTGTTTATTCAGAAAACATTTTATGTGTTCAACTATGCTTACTTTTATACAAGTAACTGTATGACCTACTACTTTGAAGATTTGGAAGTGCCACGGGCGCCTTACTATTCCATAATGCCATAAAGATTTTTTCTGATGCAGTTACTATCTCTCTTTTTATGTCTACATCGCCTACAAAAACTAGTTTTATTTGTGGTTCAGACATCCCATTCCACTGTAAGTGGGTGGTTTTTGGTCTGAATAAGCAATGTTTGGCTGATAGTCACAACTCAGCTTTGCAATACTAGCCAGAGGTCTGTGTGGGACTTTCCTCTCACCTGAACTACGACCCTGCTGGATCTTTACCAGGCCTGGGCTGAGGGTTGGAGGTGGAGGTGGGTACACAGGCGGAGAAAAAGGCCTCTGAGATTGAGAGCTTCCATTCACCGACATCTGACCCTGGACAACATAAAAAAACAATAAAAAACGTTAAAAGTTTACAAGACAATGTAAATATGTAATTCGTAGAGTCACTTTAGGTGAAACAAGTAGGAGTGGGTGACAGCTATGGGACAATAAGAAGTTAGAAGAATAAGAAATGTAAGACACGAGAGCACACATCAAAAGATACTGTACAAATACATGTGAGAAATGTCATTACTGAGAAAAAACTCTGTTACAAAAAAAGACAAAGGTTGTGATAAGATGTTGGTGCTTCTGTAGTAACATAAGTGGAATGATGGATGACAGATGAAGAGGTAACTAAAAAACTGTTAGACTACATTACAAACACACTTTGAGAGAACCTTTAGTAAATAATGAGTGCAGGACAATCTATGAAAGAAAGAGTGTTAACACTGGAATATGGTACCATTATACATTCATATTCCAAAGACATTCAATTCTTTAGTCAAAAGCAGTAATATAAAATGCAAATGTTAATCTCAAACAAACTTCATGAAAGGTCACACTGAAAATCCCAGGCCATCATAAGAACCCTATAATTAGCATGGAATTACATTATAATCTTTCTTTATACCTAGACTTTATTACACATATAACTTTCTATTGACATATAGTATGAAATATTATATGTAAATGATCATTTAATGTTTGTGGTCAGTAAGATTTATTTATTTTTTATTTTTATCATAATTTTTTAAACAGGACATTAATTATTTTATTTAAAAATAATGCATTAAATTGATCAAAAAGTGACAGTAAAGATATTTATATTGTCAAAAAGTTTCTATTTGAAATCTTCTTTTGAACTTTCTATTAATCAAAGCATTTTTGGGGGTTTTTCACAAAAATATTAAGCAGTATTCAAATATTAAGCGGTTTTCAACATTGTTATTTATAAGAAATGTTGTATGATCACCATATCAACGTTAAAATATAATAATCAATGTCAAAGAATGAAGTAATGGCTGCTTAATTGAATTATTTAAAATATATTAAACTGTATTTTGTACAAAAACTGTATTTTTGATCAAATAAATGCAGCCCTGCATTAGAATCTTTTTTTCAAAACACCAAGTCTTACTGACTCTTTAGAACAGTAGTGCATATTTATACATTAATAAACATAACAGCAGCACTAGCAAATCACAATATATTTTTAGCATTATATGATTGCCAGTTATTTAGGTTGAAATATAAAATTAGTGCTGGGCAATGATTAATCGTGATTAATCACATTCAAAGTTTTTGTGTACATAATATATGTGTGTACTGTGTTTATTTATTATGTATATATAAAGACACACACACACACACACACACACAGTATATATTTAGAAGATATTTACATGTATACATTTATGTTCATATAATATTTTATATATATATATATATAATATATAAACTAAACATTTTTCTTAAATATATACATGCATGCGTGTGTATTTACATATACATTTACATTTTTATTTTATTTATTTATTTACATTTTTTTTCTCAACCATTAAGGTTTGCACCATTATCTCTTAAGTTCCTGATACAGCTTTTAATATTGTTTTACATTAAATCATGTTACAGGGTGTTGACTTTAAATGGGAAACAACATACATAGCACACAATGAAATACTGCATACATAAAACAGGGTGAAAATCCAGCATAAAAGAAAGACAAAGCAGCAAGCTTTTGTAAGCTGACACATTCAAGCAAATGAAAGTTAGACATTCAACAGCGCTGAAAGACAAGTGAGGACATACAAGCACGAGTAGATTCAAGCAAACGTGACACCAGACTGGGGTGAGGTGTGCCAGTTGAGCGTGATAGTTACGTTAGTGCCCGTGGCAGCTGACGGGGCGGTAGGAAGCTCGTCAGGGGCGTTGGAGGCGTGGCTGAGTGTGGGGGATGGGGTGGGTGTGGCCGCAGGGGAGGAGTCCATGCCGCAGATCTGCAGCTCCTCCAGCCCAGCTGTGGATGATGAATAATGACTCAGCGCTGACACTGTTACTGGTGACGGGGCAGGTGAGGCCGACATTAGCCCGGAATGTTCCAGAGGGGTGTAGGGTGTCGGTGAGAGGGCTTTGGGCATTAGCCCTGACATGAAGTCAGGTGAATCCTGACTGGCCCGGCTATACGGTGACCGGCGAGCTGAAGGGTCTGGGGAGGATGGTCCAGAAGAGAGCGGCCCTGTGCTCCCTCTTATAGGGGAAAACTCACGCTGATGAAGGAGGGTAGGAGGGAATAAAAGGGAAGGAAGACAAGAATTGAAAGTGAACATAAAGCCAAGCCAGGGAGCAAGAAGTGACAAGCGGATTGAACCATGTTGAGTGAAGAAGAACAAGTGAATCTGTGGAAAGGAATAAAATGTTGCTGGAAAAATAAATTAATTATAGTAATAAGCAGTAAACACACATTCTTTCATCAAGCTGTCTGTGTCCATTCACTCCATTATATCAGATGAAGATGAATGAGTGCTAAATGGGTTACACTTGGTGAGGATGAGAAAGAGTGATACTAAAATTTCCAAAAGTTTGGAATAATTAAGATTTCACCAAGGCTGCATTTATTTGATGAGAAATACAGTAAATAGTATTAGCATTTAAAATAACTGTTACATTTGCATATTTTATTTTACTTTTAAGAAGTCATTAATATAATATGCTAATTTAGTGCTTAAGAAACAATATTATGAACACTGAAAAGCATGTAGCTTAATTTTTGCGGAAACTGTGATACACTACTATTCTAATGTTTGAGGTAAGATGTAAAAACTATTGTTTTAATTTGTAAAATTGAATAAATTGTTACTTTTATTGAACAAGAATGCGTTAAATTAAATGTTAATTTCTATTTCAAATGAATGTTAAATTTTCTATTTAAAGAATCCCCAACATTAACAATCAGTAGTGAGTACAGTGTTTTAAACTTATAATGAGAAGGGAAATGGTTAATAAGTGAAGATCAATAATAACTGTTAAATAACTAAGCAAGAAATCTTGATATTAGAATGATTCCTGAAAGATCATGTGACATTGCAGGTGAAAATGACAGTATTAGCTTTTGTCATCATGGTAATATATTCAAAAAGAAAGCCGCAATATAGTTATCACAATATTGCTGTTTATACTGTATTTATTAATCAGATAAATGCAGCCTTGGTGAGCATGAGAGAGTTCTTTCAAAAACATTGTCATTACTCAAAACTTTTGGCCAGTAAGTGTACATTATCACTGTAAATAAATGACAGTAATACCACCAAACTGCTTGCTGGTCTTGGTGGTACAACAGGGGCTCGTGTGGGGTCACCGGGGTCCACTGCATTTCTCCTTGATTTAGTCTCAAGCCCTGAATGGGTTTCTGCTTGAGGTTCTGGACTGCGAGGAGCTAACTGGATGGAGAGAGAAGGTACGTGTGTTTCAGAAGTAGCAGTGGGATCTTGAGGTGGGGAAGCAAATGTACATTTTGGCTTAGTTTTAGACTTATGGTCAGTTTTAATCATGTTAGGTGCTGCATTTAGTTGGTCACTTGAGAATTTTGAAGATGACAATTTGTTCCCTAGAACACGAGTGATAAAACTGTTAGCATTAGCCTGTTGGGATAAGGGGGGCTCCTCGAGGGGGGCTCCAGAGGCGCTAGTGGAGGTCCGGGTGGTCTTAGAGTATGAGTATGAGGAGGTGGCACTAGATTGGACAGTGTTAGGGCCTGAGGAAATTACATCATTACTCTGTAGGGGAGACAGGGATGCATCTGAAAGCATTGCAAGGGAGCTGTAAGATGGGGGGTTAGGGGTCATGTGATAGCTCTCTCTCCGAGGGGGCGGCAAGGGGACCTGATAGAGAAAAGGTCAATTCAAATTTGTAAAGTGAGTTTAAATAAAACATTTTTTTTTCTCAAAAATTTCTTTAGGAGTCACAATTACACTTGATATGAATCCTCTTGAAAGACATTATATTGGAAAAAGACCCTGACCAATATTAACCCAAACAGTTGTGAAGCAAAATAATTTAAAAGTAGCACATAATATAAAAAGAAGAGGAAATGAATAGGTTGCAAAATCTAACAGCAGTATGATCAAGAAGCAGGAATGCATTAATAGTATTATGAATGAATGTACCGGTGTGGGAGATTTCTTATCCTGTAGGTTGGGTTTAACGCTGCGGAAGCCTTTAGCAGTCAAGGACGAGCTGCTGGCATCTCCATTCCTCAACCCCTCAGACACACTGCGTGAACGCCAGGCATCTACACACAAAAATGTATAAATAAACACCTCCCGACACACATTCGCATACAGTATAGATTTATAAAACAAATAAAAAAATAATAAAAATTACAAAAGCACAACACTAAATCTCTAAAACTTAAAAAAATGTGTCATTTCATGAGTTCGGGCTTATCGGCTTGATATAAGCAAAGCAGGTTTGGCGTGAAGGGCTACCGAACCCTAGGGTGAATAGCCCTAAGGGCTCAGGAGAGGAAGAGGCGGGTCAGCCGATTCCTAACCCTGAGAGATGCCCCCCCATCCCCTTTGAGAAAAAGGGAGGAGGAGGGATACAAAGGTCGAGATGAGGAAGGGGAGCGGAACTAGTTTATTTATAGGGCGAGATTAGGGATCTGATAGGAAGATAGGAAATTTGGTAAATTGGAAGGTGGAGATTGTAAGTAGGGGGGAGCCTTCACCCCCTCCTCCCAAAACGAGTTTTAGAAAACTATCGAGAAGGGTAGAACTGCGGCCTGGAGATCTCCAAGTGGGAGCGGGACCTCCAAAACAGGGCATGGCTTTCTCCCATAAACCCATTTTTTTCCCTCCCAATCAACTGCAGCTTAAACTCCACCCAACAGATGATTCTGAATATTTTACTAGTTGGGTGAATCACAGTGTTAATTTCCTAATGAGCTAACCCCTAAACCTCAGAACGCAACAGCACGACTGGTCTTCAATGAGCCCAAAAAGACCCATGTCACACCTCTCTTCATCTCCCTGCACTGGCTCCCAATTGCAGCTCACATCAAATTTAGGACACTGATGCTTGCATATGGAACAATCTCCGGCTCGGCTCCCACTTACCTCCTCTCACTGCTTCCACTCTACACTCCCTCCAGAACTCTGAGATCTGCCAGTGAGCAATGCCTCATTGTACCAACATTCTCTTACACCGTTCCAGGCTGGTGGAATGATCTTCCCATCACTATCTGAAATGCCAACTCCCTTACAACAAACGACTGCTGAAAACCCATCTCTTTCAACACTATTTGACATCATAAAAAAAAAATAAAAAATTCTCTTAACCCTATCCTTTCTTTCCCTTTCTAGCCTGCACTTATCAAAACATTGCCTGCTATACAGTATAATGAGCACTTCCTACTATTGTAGGAAATCACAATTCCTATTGTGATTATGTTTTTCATACTTTTCTGGACCCTGACAGTGTTCATTACTTGGCAGTCAATGGGATGACATTTTCAACATTTTCATTTTGGGGTGGAGTATCCCTTAGTATAAGTGCCCAAATACTTCATTTGTCCACTGTATATTACACATTAATATTTATATATGTAAACGCAATAATGAAGACAGACGCACATACACATCCAATAAACACTTGCCTGAATCTGATGATGGGGAATCACTACCTGTGGAAAACAAACGTTTATTAAAAAAGCATAAAACATGCATTTTCCATGATAACACCAACGACCACAGAAAAGCAAGACAAACGTGACAAAAGACACACAAAACATGCAGAAAGGTCATACTTTAAGTAAAGTAAAACATGGGTCAAGTTTAATACTCCTCTACCACGCCAATATAAGCTGTTAAATAAGCTGTTATTTTCTTTAGTTATGTCTTATCTTGCTTATTACACCTTTGTTAGATGGTCCTGCAATTGGTGCATGATGACCCCAATATGGGAATGAAAAGAGAGATGCAGAAGATGATTAAAACTACAATATGTAAACTCAAAGATTGGAAGAACAAAAATTTAATTTTGAAAAGTAATAGATTTTACAACAATTAATTGTGGTCTTTTACAGTATATTGCAAAATATAAATATAGTGAAGGACATTGTGTCCATGTTGCTATTTAAACTGTCATCTGCTGTATTTCTTCAAAGCAGCCTGTGCCTCAAACATTTCAGCATTTTTTTAAATAGTACAACAGCGCATCTGTGAATGGATGCTTGACTGCTTGTCTGTGGCCAGCCGCTTCTCAAAAATTAAAGACGTGTTGTCATATCTCTGGCAGGTCTTGACAGTATGTCACTTTTTCAGCAGACTCACTCAAGCAACAGAATATGCCTGGATCCTTGTAACTATCAGCACAGACAAATAACATCTAGTCTTTTTCTTTTTGTGTTTTTTGAAAGGGTAAATTGATTGGTTTTATTGATGTAATTAAAACCTGAACATTATAACTGGAACAAAAGATCTTGTAACGTATGGCTATCAATCGATTGGAAAGTTCAATCAAATTAACTTTAATCTTGAATTCCTCTGATAAAAAATCCTCCATTTATATATGGGTTAAGGCACATGATTAATCACATTAACGTTTTATTAAGCGATAACCTCCAGAAACTGACACAGATTTCACACAAATGTGAAACATTCATGTAAATCTGTGTGATATAACGCGAAACATATTAAAGAGGCAATATAAAATTGGCTTTAAAAATGATACCTTTAAAAATGTTACATATATTATAGACAAAATAGAAGACCTTAATTTAATGCCTTTGTTCTCATCTCCTAAGATCTAAGGAGATAAAAAAGATAAAAGAATAGATAAATGTAGCAATAGAAATATGGAACACAACAGATGTTAAAACAAGCACACATAACACAAATAGAACACTGGGGGAAAACCCATTGAAATAACTGTGGCAGATGAAACACAAGTAAGCAAAAGGGGATAAAACATTTAAAAAATTCTAAAATGTTCAAAACTAAAAATGTTAAACAGCCCTGCTCCAGCACTGATACCTGCAGCAGTGTACAGGTTGGGTGAGCTCTGGACCCTCTTCACAGGCCAGAGAGTGAGTGACAGGGATGCTCTTTTATGAGCACGTCCTCCGCTATCTGGAGTATGTTTGTTTGCACACGCACACGCAGAAGCACACATGCAAAACAAACAGAAAGCAAAGCACATGCGTTGTCAATGCAGCATTAATGCGCCAAAGATAATGCAAAAAAAAAACATTAATAAAACATTTAATTAAATGATGAATGATTACTTATCGTTCAAAAGTTTGTGGTCGGTTATGCATTAAATATTTCAAAAGTGATTGAAAAAAATCATAATTTAAAAAATATATTAAATTACATACATTTTTTATTTTACACAGAGTTAAAAAAAGGTAATCTGAGCACCAATTCACTGTTTGTGAAAACTTTCTGAAGGATAATGTGACACTTAAGACTGGAATAACTAAGATTTCCAGTTGTAGGAATAAAACAAGTTCATTTTAATTGTGATCTAATTCACTTTTTACTGTATTTTTTGATCAAATAAATGTAATTGTTAAGCATAAGAGATTACTTTAAAAGCATTTATAATCCTACTAACCCTAAACTTTTGAACAATATTGTGTTACAGCATTAAGGTCAGTCTTCCTTTACAGAAAAGCATACAACTTGCATTCTATTAAAGATGAGAGAAAATAAAAACATTGTTTCCAAACCAGGCATGAACACCTTTTATATAACATATGTGAAGCTTGATTTTAGACCAGTAATATTATTTTTCAAAATGAGGATGAGCAGAACAGAGATTACTGTGTAGAATATTTTAGCATATCCCACAATGCAATGCATTTAGTTTGACCTTTTATCAAGATGGACGCACCAGTATTTCTTAACACTAAATGTTACATTTACACAAAATCTTCCATTTAAAACACAACTGTTTTGTTGCACTAGTAGCTAAAAATAATGAATAGTATTTTAATAATGGACCCACCTGTATTCATGATGAAGATCTCCGCTGAACTGTGTTCTAAAGAAGGACACTTTTACCTGTAAAACACAACAAGCAATTCTTAATAATCTAAAAAAATCAGTTCATTTTTATCTACATACAGTAAGTAGACACTTACAGTATAAAGTATATGTATTAGCAAGCTATTTTATTAGCATGCACTGTCTTGTTGTTTAATGCCCAATACCACATGCTAAAGTGCCTAAACTGTTTAGCGACCATGTATTTTTATTTAGCAGTTCTATGACTAGTACAGGTTATATTTAATCAGAGTGACAGATATAGAGGTTTAAAACATGTTTGTTGTGTATCAAATGGAGACACAGTCCTTAATATGGATCCATGAGAGACAACAGCTAGAAACTGTGGCGTCAGTGTATGTGTGTGTCTAGTATGTAGTAATACTCTGACTGACACCAGACAGTCTGGACACCAGGAATACACTCAATGTGCCTGCGATGTGTTAATTTTACAGTGCTCTACACACATATTTCACTCTCTCTCGTCACTATCAGTATTTGCAAACATAAAGCATGAGGTGTGGAATGTGTGTGCTGGAATCTCATCTTAGCATTTGTATCTGTCTCACATGAATACTAAATAATGTTTCCCAATAGACATGTTAACAAGATAAGGGATAGAATTTATGTCGAGATTATGTTATGATGATGTTGCTCCACCTCTGAATAGCAACATTTGAGGATTTCCAAACACACTTCTTACAATAACTGATAACGTGCGTCTCATGTTCAGTGAGGCTAACGGGGAGCAGACATAATGGATTAAAGAGAGAGAGAGAGAGAGAGAGAGAGAGAGAGAGAGAGAGAGAGAGAGAGAGAGAGAGAGAGCATTTAGACATAAAAATAAGATCCAGTTGTCAGATATCCTTTTGCCACTGACAGATTTATAACTTGCCAGGAGAAACGTTCTACACTCAGGGAGTGAAAATGTTGTCAACACTATTTGAATCTCAGTAACTCAAGCTATGTCACCATTGCGTGACCCAGAATTCCATAGTGAAGTCAATTAACTTTATAACTTGCCATATATAATGAACACTATTATGAAGTCTTGGTTAGATGTAGCATAAGAGGTCAGATCATAGATTTTCTAAAGGAACTTCTCAATACATTTATAAGGTTGCTGTGTACTTTCAATTATCTCATATACCTTCAAACTAACGCAGAAAGTAGAAGAACACTCTAGAAGTATTTTCCTAACATGCTGTTTGACCCAGCTAATGCCATGAAGGTTCTTCCCTAACTTGGTGGGCCAAAAATAAAGACACTAAAAGCACTAATAATAGTCTGTAGCATCTTTAAAAAGAATGAGTCTCTGGGTCATCAAGAAAATGGAAGCAAAACAGACTATTTAAGGATCATGTTCGCAATCCAGTACCAATTTACTATTTTACTATGAAGCTGTCCTATTTCAAACACACTATTTTAGGTTTCGGTGAAGAGGTGGTGAATTCCTAATGATTTGTACAACTTTATTCATACCTTTTCATATAATCTTCTAACTCTTCATTAACGGTTAGGCTTAAAAGTGGACTTTCATGATCAGTCATACAAATTTGCCACCATTTGGAAACAAAAAAGGAAAAAGAAAACAGTTACATTATTTGACAAGATTGGGTTGCACATTTCAAAAAACTCATACTATACATTATGGGGGTGTCAAACTTATTTTAGGTTG
>JAUMHI010000033.1:9591559-9610877 GCA_032359435.1 Enteromius unitaeniatus | reverse complement strand
TATTTGACAAGATTGGGTTGCACATTTCAAAAAACTCATACTATACATTATGGGGGTGTCAAACTTATTTTAGGTTGAGGGCTAAATTAGCGAATATGCCCTCTTGAGTGTGCCAAAACTTTTCTATTGCTCACAATTGCAAGGAAGGAAAAATTCTAATGTACTTATAAACAAACAATAAATCAACTGAAAGTCACGTTACACTTAATGTCCCAATACCATTAATTGTCCTTATTGTCCTACTCCTTCCCATCATCCACTTAGTTTCATTGTGGTATATGTGACTCCAACCTTTTTACAATCCAATTCCCAATGGGTAAAATCAAGTCCTGTCCATCCAACCTCAAAATGTTATATTCTAATCTGCAGCTGCAGCTTTGCGCACCTGATTAGTTACTGGCAATATTAGTGCAAAGCCCTCTGGGTGCACTTCAGTGTGACAAACACTCAAAGCCATCTGCAGCTTGTGTTAACAGGCAATTAAGCTGGCATTTCCGTTATGTAATGGACTAGCTGCCACGGCTATACACTTCGGCATGAATACTGTAATTCTCCATTGTTTGACAAGGCTCAGCTGGAAGATATTTGCGATTTCAGATATTCAGTTTTTGGCACAAATTGCCAAAGGCAGCTCAGCACAGATTTTGTCAGTAGCTCTGAGTATTTGCTTGCAGTTTTCATGAAGGACTTAAACACTAATAAAGTTGTCCTTGCACACATATGGGCTTTCACACTTCAGATTGTTAATTGAGACATATTTAACCAGGGGTTAGTGGTAACACACTCATTTGTGGTCTCCTAAATTCTCTTTTCCACACACACTCACACTGCCTATGGAATGTGGGCACTATAGATCAGCATACAGTGACAACACTTGGATAGAGTTTCAATGGGCAGACAGCTGTGTGATGGAACACACACTATTGTTCTGTTGAAAAGAAGTCTCCAATGCTCACCAACACTCAAAAAAATATTCATTGGATGAACTCAATTTAATTGAAGGCTGGATTTCCATTCAGTAAAAATGTGTAGCCCCAAAATTAATGCAATGAAATTTATTTGAGTTGGGTCAACTCAATTTTATCAAATATAGTTTATTGAAAATGATACAGTTTATTTTTGTTGAACTCAAACTAAAACATTTAACCAAAGAATAAATTAATAAGAAGACATCCTTGTACACTGAGAAAAAAATATATATATGTTTGATTTATTTAACTTTAGGCATTAACCAACTTGTTGCATAACATAAGATGGTTTTGATACATACATGGCATGCCCAAAGTATTATCATTATAATAATTATTAAAACTACTTTGATTCATGTTAGCAGGTCCCTAAGCACATGCTCTACACTTTACCACAAAGTTAACCCCCCAAAATACTAACATATCAGAGGGTCTTTTAAATACAAACATAAAAGAGCATTACAACTTTAACAAGTCTCCTAGTTTTATCATCTTAATAAAAATGCCTAAAATAACATTTTCAAGATTTATTATCCTTATCCTGCTCTGTGCAAAGCATGATGGGAAGGGGAAATCCACTTCCTACTTACACAATTAAATTAATTTATGTTCTTTCAAAATGAAAATATTGAGTTAAAACAAAACAATATTTTTTTGTTTCGAGTTAGTTTAACACAATGCAGTTGTTTAAATCGGGGGAACCAAACATAATTGTGTTAAATGAAAATATTTTTTTAAATAAACTGAACAGTGTTGGGGAATCATTTATTTGAGTGAAGACGGCATACTGTATATTGGAATCTATATATTGTGAAAAATTATTACAACATCCTGTACTCTCCTGAGAATGACAATCATTCTATTATGCTAATTTTGGTGCTCAGGAAAAGAAAATATTATCAGTGCTAAAAACTACTGTGCTGTTTAATATCTTTGTGGAAATTGTGAGGTTTTTTTTCAGGTACTATACATTGGATGAAAAGAAATAAAGCATTTCTTTTAAATACATACCGTTAGTAACATTATAAATGTCAGAATGGGTCTCAGAATAAAACCTTTTTACTTACAGACCCCTAACTTTTGAGTGTATTTTCATATGCTGTCCATTTGTAAAGTGTTACATAAAGTGTTGTGAAAACAAATTATGCTCACATTCTCCAGGGATCTTTCACCTTTTATGAAGGAGTAAAATACAGAAAGCAATACTAGAGCAATATGAGATGGAGGAGGAAACGCAATCTCAAATTGTGAAATCCATCATAAAGTTTTTGCATGCTTCTCAAGAACAGTTTGTGGTCATTAATATAGTGTGTCTGCAGGAAACTGATCTGACAGCTGATTCAGAGGAGTTCTGACAACCATGAGAACATCGATGTGAACCATATGACCGAAAATATTTAACATCTGACAGCACTACAGATATATTTGCTATTTATACATCTACAGGCATCAATCAACTTCTCCAGTAAAGTGATGGTTTGTTAGAATTTAAGTCAATGGAATCCAATGTTGTTTTGTATTCTTTCTTATAAAACAGCTGAAATAATATTCATGTTTTGCATTCATTTCAAATGAATTATTCCGTTAAGCCTGTAGCTGTTATTTAAGCGTATTTGGCAGCATTTGTAAATACTTCTAAGCACCTATTAAAGCATTATAATTCTTAACAGAAACAGCTTCAGGACTGTTATGTACTTAATCAAACTTGGCCTCTATTGATGATCTCTTCCTGAGAGGTAAAGTAAAGAATGGCTTTTAATAAGCAGTGACACTTAATCATCTTTATATGACAGAACCGGTAGCAGAAAGCATGTCTCTGTAATAACGTCATTTTTTATGCTATATATAACAGATGTTGAGGTAAATGGAATATACAAATCTGCTGTGCGTATCTGTGAGTGAATGTGCGTTTGTCTTGTAAGCATAAATAAAATCACTTCGAATAGGCCACTATCGTCCGCCAAAGAATTTGATTTGGAATATTTTTAAACCACCATGACAGATTTAAAGGGGCTAGAGAATTCTCAGCTAAATGAATCAACTTTACATAACTTGATGATAGAATCTACAAAACAGGCCTCCTGCATCAAGCTTGAGCTGAAACAACAAAATAAATGGTGATGTTTAGCCTGAATAGCTATTCTATCTAAAGCTAGTGGGAGTGAGAGGAGGAAGTTACAAGAGGTTGTTTTGCTGTTTTTGTCATTAGAGAGATGTGGAGGCTGTGTGGGTTACTAAAGTTATACAAAAGTTGTCATTAGTGTTCTGTTGGATGCCCAAACAAATATGCGCGTGTGTCTTAAAATTTTGTGCAGAACCTTTACGCTCCTTCCTGATTCGTCACTGCCCAAACCACAAATTCCCTGCTTCCCTCTGTCAGAGACGCTGATTCATTAGTGGCTTCACCCGTAATGCCACAAACCACATTCCACTTCCTATTAGTGCAGTGAAGCGTCTGGCCCAGTACACAGCATGTTTTGAATGAAACCAGTTCTTTTTATTTAGTTTACACAAAAGCAGTGCTTTACCACAATGCTAAATGCTAATAATATAACGCTAAATGCTACAGGAAGCAAGAACAGAATGAGAATCTGGTGAGAAGTTTTTACAATTGATTGGAAAGTCTGTTTTCTATAGATTTTATAACATTTTGAAACATTTTTAAGTGCCTCATGAATCATTCTTAATGTTTTGGGTCAGTGCTGCCTTATTGCTGACTGAAATGGAGACAAATAATAATGTCAGACCAACATGATTTTGGAAAGCAGTCTTGCTGACAGTGCTCCAGCACTGTAGAGTGATATATTAGTTATTTTCAGTTTTTTAAGGACAATGTGGTTTACGGTAGAATGCAGTAGATTATATTTACTGTATCATGTGGTTAACGGTGTGACACAGGACAGAGTAGTTACATGAGGAACTCAGAATGCAATAACGTTGTGAAATAAAGCAGAGCTCCATCAGCCAAGTATAATTCAGTTTTGTGCTGCTTCATATTATTTTAACCGATAGGATTGGAACATGATCCAGATTCAGCCACTGTGACAGACATAGAAAATCCTACACTGGTATATGACAGTGGTGAAAGCCACAGCCACAAAGAGATTTAGCATGTAGAAATAAAGCATTATAAAACATATGACAGTGTGCCCATGTGTTATATTCATATTCTTAAAGAATCATGGGAAACCACACAGACACACACATGCTCACATAAAAGATCCAATAAATAACACAGAAAGACACATATACTGTATGATAATATATGCCTATTTATATGTATCTATGTATATATATATATATATTTTCTTAACTGGAAAACAAGACAAAAACACTGATGAAGTAAATGACCTTTTTCAAAGCAGTGCATGTAAAGAAAAGACATTTAATATAAAGACAAAAAATACACTCTTTCTTTAAAAGGAAAGGTCACAGCATATCAGGGCCACCATGGCGGGCACACTTACAGAATGTCACCACTTAAGATTGTGTGTGTGTATGCCCCTACGCCCCTATTTAAAGCTGTCCAAGAAAAGAGCAGTAGATAAACCGTAGATAAAACTACCAGACTTACCTATCTCTACAGTTCCTCTCTTTGATAAGTTAGGAACACTCACTATTCCTGAGTTCCATTTATTTTCACATTAAGTCAATTTTTGGTGGTGACCAACCAAACACATACTACTCAAATACAAATCCAGTTCAACACTGAGCATAACAACCATATCCTTCCTTCAGAATTTCAAGCCAGAGCATAAATCTGTACACAGACACAGCAAGTCTTGAGTCCCTTCTGAACACGGGACCCATCCAAATAAGGAAGAATCTGTTTTGTTTTGTCTGTGAACAAGCTTCTGTAACATGGCCAAGATATTTGCTTAGTACATTTTTGTAGAATATTTGTCAAAGCCTCATACCTTAAAAAACATTTTATCAGGAGTTGCAAAAAGGAGTTTAAGAGGCTTTGGGTGGTTAAATACCAGCTGCTGTTGCTGGGTCTAGATTGCTCTCTTGGTTTCCCTACTGACCACAGATATTCTAGTTAAGTGCAACCAGGCACTCCTGTTTCCCTGGAGCTTGAACCTTATGCTCTACAAAACAAAACAAGACCATAAAGCCTAATGAAACACTCCTGGTCCAAAAGATTTTTTTAGATAAACTCAATCCAAATGAACAATAAACTACATTCTTGTTGCTATGTTAAATGGAATTAGAACACAAAGTTTGATTTACTTTGATTAAATTACTGTAAATAATTTACTATTAGTTAATTTCTTTGTAGGAACAGATTTGGTGATATGTAGCATTACATCACTTGCAACTACATTGGGTGCACTGAATGGGTGCCATCAAAATGAGTGTTTCCATAATAATGAGTCTATAATCTATAATCCATCCCCTAATTGTCTAAATTTTAAAGCCATTCTGCTTTAAAACAGTGCTTGATATGAGCATACAGTCATGGCCAAAAATAACGGCACCCTTGGTAAATATGATCAAAGAGTTTGACAGATTTTTCCAAATCTGTTCTGATGAAGAAACAAACTCCTATACGCCGTCAATGAACATCTTGAATCTTTCAAGCCACTGAATTAAAGAGCAAGACTTTAGAAGCCGCTGCACTGTAGGGTGATTTGATTATGTAATGCAGCATCCCTACAGAGCATGTAGAGCCTGATGACATATTCATCATGATAACCTGTTACTCCTCACAGAGCTAACATGCTATTCATACCCAGGGAAAGAAGTGATGATTTGAGTAAAGTGGAACTGGGGGGGACAACAAAAACATGTCAGATAGAGAAATAGGAGAAAAAATAAATAAGTAATAGCCTTGAGCTATGAAAAATCAAATTTTGTTGAAATGAAAAATTTGCACAATTGCATTATGCAGGAAAGGAAAAAAGAATTAATATGCTTCAGCAGAATATGAAGAGGATGAAAACAGGGAGAGAGACAGGACAGTGATTAAACAACACAAACCACAGAGCAATGAGAAATTCTGTGAGGGCCTGTGGCATGCAGTATTACATAAGATGAATGAGTTCCTTCAGAGCAACAATATTAACAAAGAGCAGTTCCTCACACATAGACACACCACAGCGTAAACTTCATTAGGGCCCAATGCTAATGGGACTAATTGCTGTGGTTTGTGTGCACCATAAAAGACAGTAAGAGTTTGGCTCATTACAGGAACATGAACAATGTCTCTTTTATTTGCATGCACCAAATTGACATAAACACTACACAGACGCAGAATGTTGCTAAAACTCTTTTTAAGATATGCAGTTAATGACTTCAGTATGCTAAAAGGGTCATGCATTCATATTTATTCATATTCATCTTTTCATTGTCCATTTTTTTATTATTATAAAATGACTTTAGAAAGCTCATACACACATTATGAGTCATACACACAATTGTGGTTCTTTTTCTGTGATTTCTCTAAATCAAAATTGTCGTATTTATGAAGCACATCATGATTGTGCTGAAATCAGTTCCTAATAAATAGCGTTTACTCTGAAAATCACATACAATACAGTGTTTCTGCTTTGGCAAAACAACACAAGGGTGTGAAATATTTTGCTGGCTACGTTACAGTCTCCTCATCTATGTAAAAACTCTCTTTAGAAACTTACATCAGATGGGAAAGTCCTAAAAGTCATTGGATGGCACAACACAGACCACATCACACACTTAACTTCAATCACAGAAAAAGGGTAGACAGAGGAAGCTAGAACAGAATCATCTGAAATCCATCCATCATGCTTCAGTCTGTGAATAACGTCACCCATCCACTCCATTACAAATTCCACTGATACGATGAATCTAAATATACAGCTTTGCACCACTATCCTTTCTGAAAAGCATGCTCAGTCATCTACAAAAATACATTTCTACAAGTGTTTAGAGGGCATACTTGCAGTTCATGCGATAATACTTAAGTATCGTTCAAATTATTGGGGTCAGTGAAATTTTTTAATGTTTCTAAAAGTATCTGATGCTCACCAAGCATATATTTGGTCAAATATACTGTAATTTATTGTAAAATATTATTTTAATTAACTATTTTCTACTTTAATATGCTGATTTAGTGATCAAGAATCATTGATTCACATTATTAAGAGCTGACTTCTGTTTAATCTTTTTGTGGAAACTATGATTTTATTTTCTGGATTCTTTGATAAATTAAAAGCTCAAAAGAATTAAATAATATTTTAAAAGCACATACTTGTTTCATTATGTTTTGTAAAAAAGTATGAAAAGTCTGCTAGGGTTAGAGCTTGAGTATTTGGGTTAGTCAGCAGTATTTATAATTAGTCAAACATAAAACAATAGAATTCTATTGTTATTGTGTGTATGTGTATTGTGTCTGCCTGCGTGCCCTGTTTGGCCAGGTTTACAAGTATTCCCAGACCACTGAAACTCAAACTCACTGTTCCCTTTTGAGGCCTTTGTTGTGGTGAGAGCTAGTGAGCTTAAACAAATCACACACAATCAGAGGAATGAGGAAGAGAGGGAAAATACACACAAAGAGCCGTTAAACTTCCTCTCACTCTCTCTTTCCATCTACTTTATCTTTAACACACAAACACAGAGAAAGTCAAATAACAATAGGTTACAGTGAGTTCTCTCGTTTGTTTAAATTCAAGGATCTGCTACTGTACCTATCAGATGAATTGTTAAAAAACTGGCAAAGAAATATTCCACCTGTTACTGGGAGAGAATACGATGTTGTATTAGATATTGGGTGCAGATGTTGGTATTTGTGTGTGTGCGTGTAATGGAATCAGAGACCTCACTTTCTATGTACTTTAGGGGAGATAAAGTCAAAGTGACGTTACAGTTAGACACTGAGAGACTAACTAAAGACACACATACTTGAACACACACACAGAATTAAGCACTGCAGACTGTGTCCTATGTTTTCAATGAACTTTCAGAATAGTCTCTAAAATATTCTTACATTAGGTCCCAACTTTATGTTAGGGGTCTTAAATATTATGCACTTACATAAAAAAACTATTGTGTTAATACTGTATAGCAAAACACTTTTGCTGCTATTGAGGTGGAATGCGGGTAAGGTAAGGGACAGGATTGGTGGTCTGGTTAGGTTTAAGGGTGGGTTAAGGTGTAAGGGAAGAGTCAATTGTGTAATTAAAAAAATAATTACAGATATGTATGTATGTTATCAAATGTAAGTACAATAAATACACTGTATCAAATGATTCATTTAAATGAAAGAATGCAGTAGTTAAGTCCACCTGATATAAAGTGGGACCCACATTTCATTAACAAAATCCAAAAATTAAACATTTAATTAATGGAAACAAAATCTAAATATTTCAAAATCTGGGCAACTTCACAGTGCATGCAAACAAGTACAGCTTATCATAAAATGAAAAAATGTTATTCTTTAAAAAGATTTATTTTAAAAAATACTTTGGTTTTGTTAGACGTCTTGGTTTAAACTGCTCGCTTACTTTTAGTGTTCTATTTCTAGGAATGTGTTTGGCTAGAACCACAGCCTTGTTTTGACGCTGGCTTTATTGTCATCTATAGAAAGAAAGAAAGAAAGAAAGAAAGAAAGAGAAAAGACCGGATGAGATGATACTTTGTAAAATGTAGTTATTTTGCTGTTTGAAAGGTAGTCACGTTCATTAATAACTTAATTGTGTGTGAATATAACAATATTTGAAGTTCTTTGAAACAATAATGACAATACTGTGTTTTAATGGGTTTTTATCTTCTGTATCTTACAGTAGCACAGACTGAAATGCTGCAATCCTCCCTTGGAGACTCACTGCAGCTTTTGCAGCAATATGACTTGCACTGTGCTGACCTACTCAGCAGTCACATCTATATAAATGTACCTGCTCTTTAACTCTGACTTCAATGACTCAGTGAAATTATAAAGATAATTTGTTTTTCAATATCCAAGCCAGACAAACTCTAGATAGCTCCTCGAGCTTACACCATAGCATCATGGAGAATTGATTAGTTATTGATTTGGAACACACTCTACACTCTGTAGATCCGATAATAACACTCAGTAAAGTATATTAAGCTAACAACATGTTTTTTTACATTAAAGAAGGCCTATTAATATTTTGGCTTCAAAACCATTGGCCGGTACAGTCAAGTCACATTTATTTGTAAAGCACTTTATACAATATAGATTGTTTCAAAGCAGCTGCATGGTAATAAACAGGAAAATTACAGAATTAATGATGCAAGCTTCGTTAAATATGAGACAATTTCAAATGACTAAAAGACTATAATACCTACAGCTATTCGGCTCAAATAAGTTTAGTGTTGATTCAGTTCAGATCAATGCAATGTCAAAATTCATTGTTGCAAAATTCATCAGATTTGTAATAAAGTATTAAAGCAGCTCTATTGACAGTAGAATCATAATTATTGAAGTATCTGGAACAAACCACTGTGTATGTTTGATAATGGATGGTCTTAGAATCTCCCTTAGAATTGGGCTAAAACAAAGCTAGGAGGCAGCATAATTTAACTGTGTACCATTTGGAGCAATCGATCTGAAGCGTGGGAAGTGCCACTAATCTGTCTCTGTAGGTGCTTCAGTCGGTTTTGGAGCAGAAAACATCTCTCTCTATGATTCAGAAATAATGTCATCCTGATCTATATAGTGCCAAAAAATACTGTACACCAGTCACTCTGCTCATCGTGCAAATCTGTCAGATTTCTTTTTTTTTTAGAGATGGAGTCACACACGTGAAGAGACAATGCCATTTCACTCAAGTAAAAAATGCGTGATCAGCATAACAATAAGAGAGAAAGCAAGAGATGGGAGAATCAAAAGAGAAGATGAGAGACAGAGGAACAGAACAATCATGAATCTACCGTCATATATATTCCTCTCTCGCTCTTGTGCAAACGTCAGTCAAAGAAATGTCAGCCTGGCACTTTTTAGCTTTTTTTAACCTCTTTGTTTTAATGTTTTTTATTCGATTTTTCCTCAGGCCATTCTTGTCATCCAGAGCAGATCACCTCTCCTGGTGGTCAGGAGAGTTAGACAGTGAAAGATAGGTGGGGTAAGAGAAAAAGAGGGAGAGAGATCAGATAGGTCTATTTTGGTAGTCGGACATGCTTCTGTAGTGGTTAGAAAGTTCCCTTATGGGGTTTGTATGGCTCCACCTGTCACATCTGAAACAGTGACCCAGCCTCTTCACATCCGCTGCAAGCGGCTCAATGACCTCAGAGAAATTTAACAAGCCATAAAGCATCTTAAAGTGTCAAGCGATTTTGCTTCGCACTTAAATGATGGTCCCAAAGAGAGACTCCTAATGTTCAAAAGAGCAGTTTGAGAAATGTGCATACCGTATCTACTGACCTAGCATTTAGAGATGCATAAATCACCACATCAAAATGCTGTCTGCTGATAAAGAACTAATATGTGTGGATTTGTGTGTGCAGCTGTTTTTAGTGTCAGTGTAAGCAGCTGTACAACTACATTAAATCAACAAAAAAATAAATTGCACACACACACATTGGCATTTGTGGTTTATGGGAACTCTCCGTAGGCGTAATGGTTTTTATACTGTATAAACTGTATGTGAAATTGCCCTACAACAACCCTACACCTAAACATACCCCTTACAGGAAACTTTGTTCATTTTTCAATAAAAAAAATGAAAAAATAAAAATTGCATTGCATTAAACTCTCATCCTGTTGTGCCACGGCCAGAAGGGCCGCCATAGAACTCTCGCTTGCCCTGCTATGGCTAAGGAAGCCGCCCTCGAGTCTTCATCATGTCTAATTAGGTCTCGGAGGCTGTTGAACCCTCGTTCTGCCCTCCCACAGCCATAAGGGCTGCCATAGAACCCTCGCCTTGCTACAGCTAATAAAGCCAGCCATAAGTCTTCGTCATGTCTTGTTATGGCCACGGTGGTTGTTGAACCCTCGGAATCCTTGTTAACTCGTTAACTCGTTGTCTTGTCTTTTAAAACATCTGTGTTTTTGTAAAGCCAATGGGCCCATCTACCGACACTGCTTGTTTGACCATGTCTCTAAATAAAGCTTCGCAAATGGATCCGCACGGCTCTGCCCCCTTCGTTACGGTGTTGTTTTGGTTTTAGGACAACTTTGATGAAGTTTTGATCCATTTTAAATGTTGACTACTGTATTCATAACTAAAACCTAAAATAAATGTAATACAATCTATATATACATATTTAAAAAACAAATAAAAATGACAAACACACTTTACAAAATTACTAAAATCTTAACCAAAATAAAATAAAAAGGTGAAAAACCTGTTTTTCAATAATTATATTATTTCAATGATACTACATAACTTCACAGTTAGAGAAAGCTCTTAAGAGTCCAAAATCGGTCAGGACGTAGAACTCATTTTCACTTAAAGCAGTTATCAAAGCATTTCCCATGTGTCAATAAATATTCTTCTTAGTCTTCTACAGATACTGTGGGCCTATGTAGAGAATAATCTGCACTTTATCCAGCACTATTCTAGGGATCTCTACCCAGTAACATTAGACAAATACACACAGGCACCTTGGCTTCAGGCATGCAGATCCCATCACTCAAACACTTTGCATTGGGTTCACAGAGATGCTTTCTTTAGCACTTACATGCATGTGTCTGTCTGTCAGATGTCCTTACCTTTTGTAAAGAATTCAAATTACTTTCTTACTAAACAACCTGATTAATAACAGTTTTATCGAGAGCACACACAGAGTTCATAAACTTTGAGTATGAGCCATAAAGCCTGTATTAAATATGAATGATGAGGAATTAATGTTAAGTAACTTCAGAGAGAGCTTCATTGGCCTCAGGTTACCCCCCACACAGACCCCAGGGCAGCATTTTTAATAGACTCATTCCTTAATTCTGCCAACGCAGTGACTGAAAGCTTTCAGTTTCATATCTGTAGTCTTATGTGCTACTGTACATACTACAGAAAAATGGTAACTAGCCGCAAACTATATCACCTTTGGTTAATCTTATTCTATACCATTAATTTTTTTTATTTTATAATTATGTGACTATTTCATTTCTGTATACACACATCTCTCAGAGTGAGGTCGATGGTTTGACAACATTGCCTGGCGTGGCCTTTCCCTGCTTGTTAATCTCCCACAAGAACAGTATTTAAATGAACATCCAGTGATAAAGGTAGATAGAGGGATAGAAATCCATCTAGCCTCTAGCTTAACTGTCATTACATCATCCTATATGCACAATATCACACAGATCTTCTTCTCAAGAGATTAAAACACCACTTTTCTCTGTGTTCTGCTTTAACACAACAGCATCCTGTCCCCAAGACATATTGAGCTCTTCAGATTTGTTTATGGTAACCTCAACACTTAAACAAGAAACTTTAAATGATTTCATGATCTAATCCCTAGTACATCCACCATTTAAACTATAAGTATAATAAGACATAAAAACATAAATAAATCAGAAGTATAAGTAAACATAAACTAGCATAATAAAAAATATTATTATTATTATTAACAATTGTAACCAGCCCAGCGGGAAGTGCCATCAAGTTCCTACAGAGGGCACTTCAGCCTGGACTATGTTTATTTGTCTGTCTTTCCGTTCTCTGTTAAGGACTCTTATTATGAACATTTGTCTCCTCCCAGCTTGTTTGTTGTCATGGCTGCACATTAGTTCCTCCTCCCCTTTTGTCTGATTATTTTTGTCTCACTTGTCGCTGATCATTGTGGATGTATGTATAATTCTCGCCCTTTGTAAGACTTCCTATGTTCTGTGTATTTCTCTGTGTTCATTGTGTCTTCCCGTTGGATTTACTGTTACTGACCTAGCCTGCCCCGGACTCACACTTTTGCCTTGCCCTTTGGATTACGTTTGTCGATCGCCTGACCTCTGCTACGCTTTTGGATTATTCTGATGCATTTGCCTTTGATGTCCCTGTTTGCTGTTAATCGACCCTGCTTGCTTGTACCTTGAGTTTTCTAATAAATATAGCTATACATGGATCCGCCTCTCCTCGTCTTACCTCCATATCATGACAACAATACAAAATACATTTGTAAAAAAGTCATACACGTACATAATACAAATTATTTCCATTAATAATATTAAGTATAGAGTATAAACAAGTACATAAATCCATTTGTTAAAATATATAATTAAATGTTATTACAAAAAATATATAATTACATAATATTTATTATTATTAATTATACTACACATTCTTTAACAATTATTCTTAATAATGAATTATTAATATATTAACAAGTATATGTGTGTTTTACATTTTTAATAAATACTACCTAACAGAGAAATAGTTGCTTTCATTTATATATTAATTTACAGTATAGTGTATATTTATATTTCAGAGAAAGAATGCATTAAAATATTTAGTTTGTATATTATATAACTACACATTTCCAATAAGAGATTTTTAGCGCACAAAGAAAAAAAACCTACATTTCTATGAAATAACAATCACCTGATAATAAATGCAAAGCGATGCACACACTTGACCATCCTCCGTGATAAGAACACTGATCGTTCATTACTTCCACCGCCCACCGGACCTCGCTAATGAGCTGGTAATGACAAGCCTCTTAATTGTTATGTTAATCAATTAAACCAAAGGATCTTGGCGCAAGATTTTGGGACACAAGCGCTCTTTGTTGTCGTGGAAGGTCACGCTAGATTGAGTTACGGGTAATCAGTTTCACTCTCTGCACAAACTCAATCCACACGCCAAACGCGTCGGAATTAGGACACAATTCTATCACTTCTGACTAAACTTGTTGGGTCAACTATTACAACATATCTCGAAAGGAAGCTGGAATCCTAGTGAAGCCTAATGCAACACCAGCCACATGTGCAGCAGTGCTACTTTAACTCTATGTAACCAACGCCATGCAGCTGAGAATAGGCGATGAGAAAGTGGTACAACATATGATAGCCGTACATTACGTTTAAAGGTGGTCATAAATAATGCGTTTTTGCTTAATGCAGTCTTTCAGTTAAAGTATCCCTTTTTAAGTCTCTTTGTATTGCCCTGAAATCTCCATCTGCAATGATGTGCTGATCTGCATTGTGCTACTAGCATGCCTTCGGTACAGAACTAAAATGTTGAATTGCGAGCCTCGGCTGAATTTTGTATCTGGAATTAACATTTCAAATCCCATTGTTTGTGAAATCTGCCTCTGTGCTCGCAAACTCTTCCCATTGCGTCCGCGCGAAGCGAGCGTTCTTACCCTGAGCAATAAGCACATCCACCGCAGTTAGTCCATCAAAGTCAGAGACGAGAGAGGAGGAGGTCTGAATCCAGACTGAAAGCGCACACCTGCTCCTCTCGCTTCTTCTGTTTCTGAGCCGACTCCAAATAAACTATGCCAGTGCGCGGCACCACCCTTTCCTCTTGGGTCAGTGGTTCTCGCGCGGAGCTGGAGAGCTATTGAGATAGCATTGCGGTAAAACCGTCTCTTTGCACATGACGAAACGTCTCTCCTTATCGGCTCCAGAAGGAGGAGGAGATGGAGGCGCATTCACATTAGATCACATTAGTTTCGCGTACTCAATACGACGCGACGCGCACGTCACGAACGCGAGAGGTTAGCGCTTAATAGATGCTTTGACCAGACATCAGCCAATCGTCGCTTGTTTCTCGGGGAAGATGAGTATTTTATATCACAGCCTATAGAGAGAGATGGAGAGCAGCGCCGCGTATTGGTCCCTCACGTGTTCACAGTAGTCATGGCAACCAGAACTCTTCTATCAGTGTGATGTGAGATGCTGAGGTCACCTCTGCCACTCAAGGGCAAGAAGACTGCGCTGAACTGCTGTAAAACAAAATCTCGAAGTTTGGTGAAAAGCTGCATTGAAATGGATGACAGAATATTACTGCTAACTTTTGACTTGCCACCAGTTTATGACTAGTATTATATAGGAATGCAGAGATGATTAGGTATAATAATCATTTATTCAGGGTGAATACATGCCAAGTGTTACATGTAGTATGTATAAATATATATTTGTTAATTGCAAAACATTAGCATTAAATTTACTCTGAACTATGACACAAAAGGACTTCTTTAGTTCTGACATTATTTACGGTCATACCACATTTGGACTGAAGTGCTTGGAAACACTGTAATAAGCAGTGACAAAGCCTTTTATAATACTAAATGGATATTTTTTCAATTTTCAAATGTTCATATATTTTCTTCTTCTTAGGTGCAACCTTGAAAGTGACAATGTTTTGGCAAACTGGTGTTTTTTTTTTGAACTGGGACAGTATTATGCCATTTTAATAAAGAAGAAATTCAAATTTTGCTTGACCATCACAGAAATATTATTTCTAGCTCTGTATTTAAGTCTAGAAGGTTAAGACATTGTGTAAATGTATATGGTTGATGATGATGATAATAATGGATTGGTAGGTGTGTATTTGCTGCTGTAGCTATAACCTGGTCTTTTAATAGGTCCAGGGAAAGAAACTATGGGAAGAACAGGTCAGTACAGCAGCTAGTAAAAAACAAATAAAATAAAAATTTTGCAAATCTAATATCATTTTTGATTGTTATTTGTTTTATTGATTATAAATTAAATCAAATATTGCTGTATTTAAAAGTACTAGTTGTCCTACTTTATGTGTCCCAGTTTGTCTGCATTGCCTGTGATTTGGGCTCTGTGTGTTTTGAAGAATTTCAAGTTTATGTGTTTAATATTTCCTTATATTAGTTTTTAATATATTTTTTTACTATTTCTTAATATTTGTATTGTGTGAGGGACTAAGCCATTTGGACTCTGTATTAAAACAATGCAAATGATAAATTAAAAGCGTGTCTTACTTTACCCATACTTTTCTTATCAGCTGAACATCATTTGCTTAACTAGAAAAAAAGAAAACATCACACATAAGATTTGGATATGCACAGATTATGCCACCTTATAAAAGGCAAAGTGACACTGCGCCATTGTTACCATAGTCAAATCAAGTTCATTTAGTGTTTGCCATGTCTGTACATTTTAAAATATCTTTTACGGTGGTAGTAGTGCACAAAATATTCATTCTGCCACACACACACACACTAATGTATTATTTAGTGGTTTTCCACCAATATGACCTACATATTAAAAGACCAAGTCATACAGCATCCCTTACAAATACATAATCCAAACAGACCTCAGAAATGCAAAACTTCACAAAGCATTTACTGCCTACTGATTTATAACACTATAGTAGTCTATTTATTCACCCTCAGAACCCCTGTCCCTGTGCATGAGGACTGATAGCAATGAGAATACATCATTCAGAACAGCTGTTAACTGAAATTCTGATAGCTTATCTTATCATGTATACAGGATTTAACTAACTGAATGGTTTCATCTTTGCCAGTGTATAATTATAATGTCACAGCCACAAAGAGTAGGCCAATATTACAATGCATCTCATTGTCTTTTTTCCCTTATTATCTGCTTAGATTAACTCATTATATATTTGTCAAGCTAAACAATTAATTTAACATATTCTTACATGCATACTAAATTACATTTTATTGTTTCAGATTAAAATTTCATTTTTTTTACATAACACTAAACAATACATCAAAAGAGGTTAAAATTACAGTAATTTTTTCTTCGATACAATGGCTCAGATCTTTACACTAATGTATAACAAGTTGCTGTCAATCTTCCTCTTTAAATAAAATACCAACACTGATGCACATAATAGTCCAATAAAAATGCTTATAATAAGGAAGATAAATAAAAAAAAAAGTGATCTAAAATGTTACGGATACAAATTTAAATAATATGATATATAAATTACAACTGCACTGTTTAGCAGTCACCTGTACATGGCAAATCTAGGGGCTTTGTGGTTGGATGCCTCATAAAATTTTAAAAGGGTTTTCCTCAGAAGACATTTAGCCATGGTCTTGTGGGATTCAGAAAGACAGTAGATGCACTATTTTTATATTTTGTAGTACTTGTGGTAGTACTTGTCTATTTTTACAGTAACTGTTTCTAAAACATATCAAGAGGGCAATTATGCTGAGATTTCAGCTCTGTCACAAATGCCCCACTGTACTGTTATGCTGGCGTGGAGTCTGAGTCTCAAATACCCCACATCAGTAACACCTTAGACTACTGCAGATCAAAGATGTCCAAATATAATCTCTTCACTCATAGCTGACCTTTGCAATAGAATAGGATCGTGTGTACATGTGTGTATGTGTTTGAGTATGTGTTTAGTCTTAGCAGCTAGCCAGGTCTCTTGGTTATCTGAACTGGAAAATTCATCATGACATTGAGGGGATGTTTTCGAGGGGCCCGTCATCAACACATAAGATCTCAGTGGGACAAAGACAATGAATAAAAATACAAATGTTCATTGTTGGTTCATGGCAGCTCATCTACATAAAATAATATCAACAGATATGACTTTTGATTTTAGTAATGTATTTGAAAATGTTGAAATCATCATAAACCACCCAAAAATGAAAATTCCGTCATCATTTACTCACCCTCAGGTGGTTCCAAACCTGTATGGGAAAACAAAAGAAGATATTTTGAAGGTTGCTGGTAACCAAACAGTTGCTGGTAGCTATTGAATTTCATAGTAAGGGAAAGTCAATGGCTACCAGAAACTGTTTGGTTACCCTGGTGATCCCTTGTCTTTCTTGTGAAGCCAAATGACTATAAAGGTTTTTTTTTCTGGTTAAGTTAGTTCCAAGGATAAGGGAAGGGCACTAGCATACTAGCTTCTAAAACAAACAAGTGACTTTTGCAGCTATAGGATTTATTTTTGTGTTCAAGCAACAAATTTAAATCTCTTTATTGGAAGCTGGGTTAAAACCAAGCTATTTTACACTGTGGAACAGTATACACCCTAAAAGCACACAAATGAGTACACTCACACAAACACAGCACGTCACATGTCACAGCCCTCCACTTACAGCATGACGTCATGCACTAGTTTCTAATTATCTCACATGTGAGCACCAAAAATACCATGGAACGTAGCTTGCATGCTTTCTATTCACACATACACACAGCCACACTTTGTTGTGTCTGCAATATGTGATGAAATACACAGGAAAAAATAACACCCTTATCTCCTGCTATTGTTCACTTTACATTCCCTGCACTTGATAATGTGGCTTTATCTCTGTCTGCTTAGCTTTAGCTACGTAGCATTCTAGACATGAACATTCCAGCATGAGGTCATTTTTCCAAGAGTAATGAATGGATTCAACAGCTCTTCAGCTCACCTTTGATCTTGAGATAGTGGAAGCTTTACTGAATCGTGCACTGGCTAATATTGCAGCCTACTTGGTCTTATACTGAGACCAAGTAGTTTTCACACAGTCTTCAATAAACAATGAAATGCAGTATTCACAGTGGGTGTACAGTATTTATGTGTACATATGCAAGTGTACAGTTTGTAAAGCATCTTTTGTACTTTCACACATACACACACACAAAATCCAGCCTTTTTACTAAATTATCAAGCAATTCAGTTTATGTGACATATTTTAAAGAGGCCGAAAAGAAAGCCCATAACATTTGAGAACTATCCCTATCCTAAGCTGGTTATTTTGGTGCCTTTTGTCTCATTCTCTGCATTTGTTCCCGTCCTCTACTTTGTCTATCATGTTAAAGTTTATTGGATTTGCATTCAAGTTGAATTATACTGCGCAGTGTTGATCTTTCATTAGCTGTACTGAAGTGCATGGTCACCCTTTCTCTCTTTCCCCTCATTTTTGCTCAGAATAAAAATAAAGGTTAAATACAAAACATGTACCAACCAAGGTTTTGCACTGTTATTTAATAATATCTTCTGCCTCTGATTAAATCATTGTAAGAATAATTTTAAAATGTCCCAATTATGGGTTGTGACAACAGGCTGACATGCATACAAGGTCAAAAGACACTTTTATTTAATATGCAATTATTTTTTACCTTATTCGTTCAACGACTCTCAAATGATTCAATGATTCATTTTTCCAAACCCTTGTGGTAATTGGTTTAAAGGAGAAATCATTTAAAGCACTATTTGTGAGCTTTTGATACTCCAAAAGCGGCACCAGGTGGCAAAGAATAAATTAGCATTTTCATTCAGACCAAAAAGTAGCAGGCAATATGCTAATATATCATGTTGACTAAAAAAGGCTTGTTTCAATAATTCATCAACTCTTTCTGTCACGCTTACACGCCGGCGCTGTCGCGGCCGCACTTCTCAGCCGGGGGAAGAGAGGCCAGCGCAAACAAGCACATGGCAAACACAGGGTAACTTTAACAACCGACAGGGAGCACAAGACAGAGGAAGATATTTATATCATACATAATCAAAGACTAGACA
>JAUMHI010000033.1:9574588-9591459 GCA_032359435.1 Enteromius unitaeniatus | reverse complement strand
TAATGGAGTCATTTTTACAGTAAGTAATTTGTACTTTTACTCAAGTATGTTTTTCGGGTACTCTTTACACCTCTGGGTGAAAATGACTGCGTATATGTGTGTGTGTTAAGCACCGATTTTGTTTTAGTTGTGTTATTAAAGGGTCATCTACTGGTTATTTAAACTTCAATCTTAAATGAACTGTATGTAGAATTCACAAACTTATTTGCTTGTGCTCGTGCACACGTAACATACATACGACTGAATGTGATTTACTTCCCTAATATGCTCACATCAAAGTTTTTTTCATTCTTTACTTAGAAGTAAAAAGAAGTGGTAAATACTTGAATGTTTTTTTGATGTTCATTAACAATATAATCACTGCAAGACCCTATCCGCGCTAATGTGAGCGGCATTGAATATGTATGATGAATATGTAAATATGTGCTGTGCACTTTCCTCTCAATAAAACACACACACAAGAGATGACAGTGGTGAGATAACAGCAGTTAAGAAAGCATCTGATCACGATGCAGATGTTTGCACAACCACTGCAATTCACTGTCATTGTGTTGACAGATGAGGTCATTAAAATTGCAATCAATAATAAACAGAGAATAGCTTATCCACTGAAACATACCAGAAACAAAAACTAATAGATACAGTAATATTCCCTACTCACGTGGGAAACTGCAGGCTTTCACACAGACGCATACAGAACACACAACATATCTCTGCATGAGAAACATTTATTAGACGGAGAAGGGTGTCGTCTTAAAATGAAAGTTGGAAGATGCAACATAACACCAGCAGGGGTAACTCATGCCTTAATAAATAACAGCGATATTTAATTCTGCCTAAATACATAATACACGGAACAGTTTTATGCTGTATGATTGATTGTTTATGTTGCTAAAGGTGGTGGCTAAGGGCACTGCTTAAGCGTCTTTCACACAGAAATCCAGTAAAATACACTGATAATGTGTCACGATTTTTCACAGGAGCATTTGATTGCTCTCACGATCAGCTGGAGGTGCCAGTTCAGGCCACTGGATGGCACTCCAGCGCCCAGCAGTCTATGTATGTTTTGTGTTTATTTTGGACTCATTGACACAAACTCATGTCTCCTCCCCGCTTGTCTGTTGTCATGGTGTTTGATTGTTGCATTCATTCGTGTTCCTGGTTCTCGTAATTCTGTTGGATAATCTGTTTACTACTCTGCCCGGATCTTGACTACCCCTCTGCCTCTCCCCAGAGACTCAGTTTGCCTGGTATTGTTACCCATTGGTTTGTTTCTCGACTCCATCTCTGTCACGTCTCCTATACCCCTGTCTGCCGGCGATCGACTATTGTTCTGACCTCAAGCCTTTTAAATAAAATACACTGTTGCACTTGAACTCGCATGCCTTGCGCTCTCATTGTAACAGAATGGACCGTAAACCAGAATTCAGTGAGTGTTTTGTTCGACATGAGGACAAAGACTTTTCTTTGCCTCGCGGGCGAAATTATAACCTGGCACCGGAGACATATCTGATCTCTCTGTATCAGCACGGACGCCACATCAATGAGTACATCAGTAACATTTTTTCTGTGTCCCATTTGGTGCGTGTTGATGAGGAGACAATCAAGGGGTACTTTCTGTCGGGTTTGGATCACAGGTGGCCCTCACAATTCCCGCCGCACGGTACGAGTGCCCGTGTTCTACCCAGTCGGTTCCAGTTACGCAGCCTGCGAAGCTGCAGAAGGCCCTCAGTGAGTCAAACCGGTCAGAAACGTAGCACAACATGAGGGGACGTGTCAAGGTCAGTCAGTCCTGGTTCCAAAGTCTGACGAAGTGACTAATGCCCGTGACTCTGACTCATGGTGGTCGCCAGAGCCAGTCTGTAATCCGAAACCTGCGTGGCCAGATCCACCAGACCTTTAAGGCCCCATGGCCTGAATCTCCAGAACTGATATATTGCACCAAGACTCCATCGGGTCCACCGGAGGCTGCACTACCGCTGGAGATGTCAGATTCAGCCGTAGAATCACCAGAGGCCTCATTGGTGGTTGCACAACCCATGGAGGTCCCCGAATCAGGTTCCAGTCGGTCTGGCAGGGCGTCTTCTCTGTTGGCTCGGTCTCTGAGGGTGATCTCAGCATTAGTATGGTAATGAAGGGCGCTTTCATTCTCGGTCTGGTCTCGAAGGGCGTACTCATTTCCTGTGTGGTCTCGGAGAGCGCGTTCATAGTCAGTAGAACTTTCGAGGGCGCAAAGTCAGTCTGGTGGCCCCAAGAGGGCTCTGTCTCCGTCAGGCCGAACCAGTGGGACCCTGCTGCCATCCGCTTCGCCCGAGAGGATGGCCTCGCTGTCTGTTTCACCCAGGTGGGCGTTCCCACCACCTGATCCGCCCTGGAAGGCATTCCTGCCGCCTGTTTCGCCCCGGTGGGCTTCTCCGACGCCTGTTCTGCCCCGATGGGCATCTGCGCTTCCCTGGTGGACAGCTCCTCCGCCGGCATCACTCAGGTGGACTTCTCCACCCTCGGCCCTGCCCTGGCAGGCGTTCCCTCTAGCTCTGAAGTCTGGAGCACCCAGAAGTCTATGTATGTTTTGTGTTTGATTGTTGACCCCACCCTCTGACCTAGTTACATGTGTATAAAACCCGGAAGTGTTTGTCTGTCCCCAAGGTCCATTGCACTGTCGTCCCGTTGTTTTGTTACCCCATGTATTTCTCTGTGTCTTGATTATCTGTTACCGACCTCGCCTGCTCTCGACCACCATCTCTGTTTTTTCCCCTCTGGATTGTATTTGTTGTTTACCGACCTACGCCTGGACTCTGACCACTCTCTCGTTTTGTTGTTATCTATGTCTGCCGGTGATGACCCATCCTGTCTATGTTTGCCTTGTTTGTCAATAAAATTCTCAGCATTTGAATTTGCACGCCTCATCGTCTCTCAGCCTCGTAACAATTGCGTTTTAATCAAACTGCCAGTGATTTGTGTGTGTGTTCACACATAACCTATGAAGATCCCGTAAAGACACGTGACATTAAGATGTGATGTAGGTGTGGGCGATATGGAAAAAATATCATATCACAATTTTTTCTGAGGAAAAAATTCACAGCAGTAAGGGTGGGCGAAATGGCAAAAATATCATATTATAATTTTTTTTTAAATATCACGATTTTATCATGATTCGTTGTCATTGATTTTACAAGTTGTCTGAGCAGTACAGACAAACTAATTTGCCTTTTTTTATAAAAACAAAGCCTTTCAAGGTAAAAAAGTATAAATTATAGAAGGGCAGATATTTAGGCCAAAATGAACAAAGATAAAAATTATACGTGGTAATTTTATCCTTTTTATTCAAATAGATAAACATATAAACATAATATGAATAAAACAAACAGTGCTTTTATTTTTCAGGAAGAGTAGATGTATTCAGCAGTATTGAATTAACAATCAGAAAAGGCAAAGCTCTATATACTTTTACACTACATCCATCATTTTCTCACTCTCACGCTCAGTAAATAATGACACAATTATAAGTGTTGAGTGAACTATCCCTAATGACAAGCGGCGGCATGTTTAGTTCTGTCCCTTTAAGAGCTGCACACATCTGATATACTGGCTTGTTTTTCTCTTCATTTGTTTACTTTCACTTTAGACACCAGCAACTGTTTTTGACAGTATTACCACAAATCACATGTGATAAATATCTTAGTTCAGTAATTAGGCACTATTTGACAGGGTTTTAGTGCGTGCGTGCTGGAAAAGCGCATCTGGAAAGCACACATATGAAGTGTTTAATCGGCAAGACTTCAAAGTGAATAATGTACTTTTGTGATTGCAAATAAGTGCAGTGTGCGGTGAGTGTAATTGAACCACTGAGTAAATAATGTGAATGTATGTCGCGTTGTACAGCATATTGAGACAGAGATGATAAAATAGCATGATATTACAATATTAAACTAAATTAATACTAAAAAGCAGATCGCAGAGAAATATTTATCGTCCACAATCAAAAGTCGTCATATCGCCCACCCCTAATGTGATGTGTAATGTGTTGTGTTGATTTGCATCTAGCAAATGATGTAAGTTTCAGCATGGATAGTGAGGAGCTCCCTGATTCCTGCTTCAGTACAGTTTGCATATCATTTTTCATCATGAGCTTTGATATTTTTTTAAAACACCTGGTAAAAGAGTTGCATAATAACGTGCGTTATCACTACAACACACCCTTTACAGCATTGGTTTTCGGAACAAATCCTGAGATGTGTTTGCGTTCACTATTTTCTGGCAATTGTCTGGGACCAACATGCAGTGTGAACGGGGATTTAGTGATACACAGAACTGCTGGGAAACCCCGTTCACATTAGCAGTGACTTCTGTCGCTGTATGTCACCAGAGGCTGGCGATGAGGTCGCTAGTGGGCTTTCTCATTACTGGTTGCTTAGTAACGTCATTGTGCGCTATTGTATTAAAACAAAAGTTTGTTTATGTACACAGTGCATTACTACAGTATTACTATAATTGGATTCATTTATGTAGCATACATAGCAATTATTACATACATTTTATACATTGTGTATGTGAGTATGGAGTGTAAACCGGACGTAGTGTTTCTATATTACCAATTACATTAACATTACATTTAATCATTTAGCAAGACATTTTTATCCAAGCAAAACACTTGGTACACACATGGGACCTCAACAACCGACAGGGAGCACAAGACAGAGGAAGATATTTATATCATACGTAATCAAAGACTAGACATCAGACACCTGGACTATACGGCTGGCAGGGGGATGACACACTAATGAAAGAGGCGGAGCTACAAACAAGGCAAAGACACGAGGAACAGGTAGGTAAATGGAGCACATGACACAATTGAAAACATACACAGAGCACATGAACAGAAGGCAACGCCTCTGGCGTTACAGAGCCCTCCCCCTAGGCGCGGATTCCAGATGCGCAGGCAACAACACTAGTCTCTAAGGGGGGCAGTGGAGCTGGCAAGAACAACCACAAGGGTGGATCAGATGGCGGAGACGCCCACCTGGACGAAACAGACAAAGGTGACGTCCTCCTGGGCGGAGCAGGCGCCAGAGGCATCCTCTTGGGCGGAGCAGGTGGCAGAGGCATCCAGAGGCAGTGAGGATGCCCTCCTGAGCTGACCATACAGTTCAAACCCTTCCATGGTGGAGCAGATGATTGCCGAACCCTCCGAGGCAACGCCGATGACGACCATGCCCTCCAGGGCCGACCAGACAGTTCAAAAACTTTCCATGGTGGAGCAGATGATTTTTGAACCCTCCGAGGCAACACTGATGATGACCATGCCCTCCAGGGCCGACCAGACAATTCAAAACCCTTCCAGGTTGGAGCAGATGATTGCCGAACCCTCCGAGGCAATGCTCATGACGACCATGCCCTACAGGGCTGACCAGATAACCCCTCCTGGGTGGAGCCAATGACTCACAGTCATTAATAGGTTAAAAAGGCTCAGGCCATGGTAACTCACAGTCACTAACAGGCTCTGTTGACTCAGAACATGGTAACTCACGGTCATTAACAGGTTCAGAAGGCTCAAGCCATGGTGACCCACAGTCATTAGAAGATTCAAAAGGCTGAGGTCATGATAACTCACAGTCATTAACAAACTCTGTCGACTCAGAACATGGTGACTCACAGTCATTAACAGGCTCGATAAACTCAGAACATGGTGACTCACAGGGCAGCAATGGCGGATCGATGTCCACGACAGGAGATGACGGCGCACGGGGCCATGATGGTGGATCGATGTCCGCATCAGGAAATGACGGTGCACGGGCCATAATGGCGGATCCATGTCCACGACAGGAGATGACAGTGAGGGAGCCAGGCAATGCCCTCGCGGGACTTCCGCAGATTGTGAGAGTCCTCCCGCGTGTGCCCGAACCATCATGAGGCTCAGGAAGATGGCCGACCTCCATCTCAGCCCCGAGGTGTCTGGGAGCTCGACGGGGCTGAGATAACGAGACCCACTTCTGAAAGCCCTGATGATCACCGCGTCACTGAGCTCCGATTTCACAGCAAGCTGGTAAAAGTCAGCAACGAAGTCTTCAAAAGACAGAGAGCGGCAAATTAAAGCGGAGTACCCAGCAGCTTTCAGTGTTCGGTTGTTCTGTCATGATGTGTCGCTGAGGTGTTGTCGCGGCCGCATTTCTCAGCGTGGACAAAGAGGCTTGGACACAAGGAACTTCAGATGTTGAACATTTATTAAACAAAACATAAATAAAACATAAAGCTTTTGAGGCAGCGACCAACGCAGACAAAACACTTGGTACACACATGGGACCTCGACAACCGACAGGGAGCACAAGACAGAGAAAGATATTTATATCATACATAATCAAAGACTAGACATCAGACACCTGGACTATACGGCTGGCAGGGGATGACACACTAATGAAAGGGGCGGAGCTACAAACAAGGCAAAGACACGAGGAACAGGTAGGTAAACAAAGAACGGAGCACATGACACAATTGAAAGCATACACATAGCACATGAACAGAAAACACTCTGGCGTTACACTTTCTTTTAAGAGGCAGTAACTTAGGCTGCACTTTCAGATTTAAAAATTTACAGAGCTGTTACAAACTGCATGAAAGGTCATTTTCAAAAATCCATAGGCCTAATAGCAGCTCTATAAAGCAGTGTTTCTGAGCCTATCGTTCCAAAAGTGCTAAAACAAGTATAGTGTGTTCAAGTAAATGTTAAGTAAGTGTTATGATTCCGAATTTTTTGTGTGTGCTTCCTGACATTGTTGATTATACGGTGGCTGTCTGAATCATGACACAAATGTCTCGGGACCCTTTAATCCTACATCACTAGTGTTACATAACTACCCTCTTTAACACACTCTTGCCACTGTACAGACCTCAAGGCCTCTGACCACACATATACACACTCGCTAATCGCTATTTATACCCATCTACTTCTACAGTCATTAGACACTCTGATTTTGAAACCATCCAGTCTGAGTATGAATTAACAATAAATTCAGTGTCTGATCCTGAGAAGGTAAGATAAAGACATTATGACAGGATGCAATGGGAGAGATATAACACCAAAGCAACCAGACTGGGAGGCAAAAGAAGAGAGCAGAAGTGAGAAGACTGGAACAGAGGGTGAGACTCTGTCATGTTTAACATCTCCATCACTTTCACAGCTGAGAGATGAGAGTGTTTGGGGGAAGGGGAATGATTTCACTTTCACACATCAGTGCACACATGCACAAACACATTTACCTTGCTGTCTAAATGAGGGCACACTTTAGACTTCTATGGTTTTATTATATAGTCCTTTTTAGGCTAATCTTGCAGAAAGTAGAAAAAAATAAAAATAAAATTATGTTTATAACAATTGTTGTTATGTTTATAACAATTTTTACTTAGAAAAGTGTTTGTTTCAATGTTTGTTTGCCAAAAAATATTTACAGATACATAGGCACAAAATAATAGAGAGATACAGTACAATGACGATAAAAGGATGTATAGATAGGCAACAACAGAACGATAGAATGATAGAATAATAGATAGATGATAGATAGATGCACTCTCAGAAATAAAAGTACACAAGCTGTCACTTGGCCGGTACCTTTTCAAAAGGTACATGTTTATACCCAAAGGATTCATTTTGGTACCTTAAAGGTACATATTAGTAATTAGTAACAAAGTACCTTTGTGTACCTTTTGAAAATGTACTACCCCAGTGACAGCTTTTGTACCTTTATATCTGAGAGAGTAGAGAGATAGAGTGATAGATCAAATAATTAATTGACTTATTGTATTGATTGATTAAAAAAAAATAGATAGGACAGCATTTTTTTTCTAAACATATCACTAATTGTTTTCCAATCATGCTTGAATGTTTGCAACAGTATTGTAAGTATGAACTAGGCATTCAAACCTTTTGTGCAGACATTTTTGACCTCACCCACACACACACACACACACACACACAGACACATGACTCTGTATAGCTTATATCTTTGTGAGGACATACATTGACTCAATGCAATCTCTTGCTCCTGACCTTAACCCTACGCATCAGAACTAAGTGCCTTGCCTAAACCCTTACCCTAAACCTACCCTTTCCCCAATTTTAACCTGACCCCAAAAATCAAGTCTTGACCCTCAAACAGGCCTTAAAAAGTTTCCCAGAAAGTGAAGACCAGCCAAAATGTCCTCACTTTACAAAATTGTCCTCACTCTGAAGATATAAAACTCAAACCGGCCCTCTCAAAGATAGCTGTACAAGTGCACACACTCACACAGACACACATTGGTTTGACCATTTTTTGGACCATTTATCCTGTGTCTGTGATAAATGTAAAAATAAGCGTCTGGAATAAATGGTCAGCTGTGCCAGGGTGTGGTTCACAAACTCACACTTAGCATACTTCGCTCACAAGGCATCAAAGCCACCTCTGCAGAATAATAGAGCATAATAATAGAGCTGGCTCTCAGTGGCACTTAGCAATCAGCATCTCTCCCACACTTACGCTGGCTAGCACCTACACACTCAGACAGTGAGAGACACACACACTCATTCTGGGCATATGCACACTTTTTAGAGCTGCAGGTCATTTACAGAGAGCTGTACTTAGATTCATTTAGTAAAAAGAAAAAAGCTTTTTCCCTTCTCTCTGTCGCTCTCTCATTAGCTGAACAGATGCTGCAGTACAATGGCATAAGGAGATGACAATTGGATTGCTCTGCCACAAAATAAATGTAAACACACCCACACACTTGCACAAGCACACAAAACAGGAAACACAACATTATGTCTCTTGTAGTAATGCATTGTGTGAGTGTCTGCCTGTTCGAACATCTCATCTCTCTTAAATCACAGATGGAGACGAAAGACTTTTGCCAGTGACAGTGATTTTGCCAAGTAGGATGTGTTCCCACATCAACATCCTTCTTGATCCTGGAATAACATTCCCGTCAGACAGATTTTATATTTAGGTTAGGACAAGGGTTTTATTATTAGTCTGCCTGTCTTTAAAAGGTACACACAGTATTAACAACCAAGGGTTCCCAAACTTTATACATTTCCAATGCAGACCAGATTTTTTGGGTTTTAGTCAAAGGTATGGCTTTGTAAGACTAAAGAACATGGAGTAGTTAAAAGATATGAATTTGAGCTTGTTTGGAATGCATGCAGAAACTTTGATTTGGCAAATTCATGGTCACCAAGAGGTAGATAGACTTTTCCACTGGTTAGTAATTAGTTAATAGCTCAATCAATTCTAGCAACCCATAAAAACATCACAATGGGGCATTTATTATCCATTGTAAAAATCTAAATATACAATTGCTAATTCTCCATCTAAATCTGTGTTTGGCAGGGTAAATGACTTTTTTTCAGTCTGATGAACAGGATTAGGGGGCTTCTGGGCAGCTGTACTGAATGGAATCTGAATTATTTTCTTTCCCTTCTTTGGTAGCAGCTCTATGTATCTTCTGTCACATGACTAAAAGCATTATCCTATCATACTCATATTATCACCATCATAGCCAAAAAGGGATTGAGAACGGATATGTTTTTCACAGATGCAGAAGTCTGGCAGGACAAAAATGCAATTAATGGCTCAAAGAATGCATTCCCACACATTCCTCAGCAAACAAAGTGGAATTTCCTGGGAGGGTCAACTACTGTGCAACTTCCTTAAACTAATCAGAGAAAAAGAGCATGTTTCATAGTATTTGTTACATCTGATCTTCCTAAAATGAGAAATAATACTTAACAACAGCCTTATGAAATGCTTATTTCCTGTACTTGTAAATCAGACTAACTGTATGATGTAAACATGATTTGGTGTTGTATGATGTTTTATTTGTAAAGGGTGGGCCATTTATATGCATACACCTTAATAAAATGGGAATGGTTGGTGATATTAACGTCCTGTTTGTGGGGGACACTTTTCAAGATGGGTGGTGACCATGGTAGCCATTTTATTATTTATTTATTAAGGTGTATCCATATAAATGGCCCACCCTTTATAATACTTGATAGTTTAAAAAAATCCTAAATTTGACACATTAGCTCAAAAGTGAAAGATTGTCCATAATTCTTGATTTTTTTGTGCTGTCAAAATAAAATGCCAAAATTAAATGTTTTGTTTACATAATATAATAATGTGCACTGTGTGTATTTATTATGTTAAAATGAATACACACACATAGAGTATATATTTTGAAAAATCATTTGACAGCACAATTTTTTTATATAACTGTCTCGGTCAGCTGGATGTGCCAGCCCAAAATCGGATGGCACGCCAGTGCCCTATGAACTCTGTGTGTGTTTGTCTCTGTTTTTATGCCTGGACTCATTCCATGAACTCTTGTCTCCGCCCATCTCATTGGTTGTCATGGTGTTTTATTGTTGTCTCCGCCCACTCTGACGTGTATAAATACCCCGGATGTCTTTGTGTATTCACGGTTTTTTGTTATTTATATGTAACGTGATATTCTTTGCTCTCGAGTTTACCTTGTGTTCCTTGTTTTCATTGTGTTTCTCTGTTTTTGGATAACCTGTTGCCAACCCTCTGCCTTCCTGACCATCCTATTGCATTCGCCCTACGTTGTCTCTGTCTGCCGGTGATTGACTCTGACTGTTTGCTCCTTGACCATGCATTAAACCATGCATGTTGCACCTGAATCCGAACACCTCTTTGCCTCTTTGTTACAATAATCTATTGAAAAAATATCATTAATCTATAATTATAAAATTTAACAACAATAAAAACAATCTCCATTTTTATTCATTTTATGATGCTTACAGTAGATATATAAACTTCCTATGGTCCAATAAAGTGTATATTATTAATAACTGATAATGACTAAACAGCAATAATGCTGTTTTTTTTTTTTTTTATAAATTTATTTATTTAATTATTTAAATAAATAAATAATATTTAATTTAAAATTTTGTTTAATTTTAATTTAGTTTTTAACAATATTAATTTAACAATATTAATGAATTATAATTAATTATAATTATATATAATTATGTAGTATTAAATGAAGCAGCAGCAACAATATATATTTATATATACATACAGTACTGTACAAAAGTCTTAGGCCACTAGTATTTTCACCAAAAAAAAAAAAGTTTTTAAAGTAAATTTTAAGTTTTTTAAGTTGGTTATTTCGGTTATGCGGTGGAGCGCCGGCAGGGGATGCCAAAAGTGTGGTTTCGAGACGCAGCATCTTGTTCTTTCAAGGAACAGGGTTTTATATATATATAACCTGAGACGTTCCTTTTCAGGAACTCAAGCTGCGTCGACGAGACGTTATGGGAACGAGATGCCCAGGCTCCCTGAAG
This sequence comes from Enteromius unitaeniatus, assembly GCA_032359435.1. Classification (NCBI taxonomy): domain Eukaryota; kingdom Metazoa; phylum Chordata; class Actinopteri; order Cypriniformes; family Cyprinidae; genus Enteromius; species Enteromius unitaeniatus. The sequence continues at coordinate 9,580,121 of JAUMHI010000033.1, read as the reverse complement.
GGAGGGGGGTTGAAGGCCTGTAGTACGACTGGCTGAGGTGTGACCGTAGGTACCTTGGGACTGTAACCCGCTCGCGGGTACAGGAAGGCTTTGGCCATGCCAGGCGCAGATCGAGATGTGTTGGGGCCACTGAGAGGGCCTGAAGGTCACCTACTCTCCTCAGAGAACACAACGCTAGCAGAAGTGTGGTAGAAGTCTTTATTGTTAACAGACGATCTGAAATCTCCTCTATGGGCTCAAATGGTGGCCCACAGAGAGCTTCTAACACAACAGCACATGGCACCCGAGATTGTACTGGTGGCTTTAACCTCAGCGCACTGCGGAGGAAGCATATGACCAGGGGTTCTTTACCAACTGTATGTCCACAGAGAGAGGAGTGGTAGGCCGATATAACTGCTACTTAAACCTTCATGGTGGAGTAAGTGACGCCAGTAGAGAATCGGGCCTGCAAAAAATTCTAGAACTGTACCGACTGGGTAGTTGACTGGATCTTGCAAAGTGAATAATTTCTATTTTAGCCCATACAGCTTTCTCGTAGATGGAGCTCTGAATTAGAGAAGGGTCTCTACCACCTCGGTTGAGAGACCTGTGGCTAAGAGTCAGACCCACACTCTCAGAGGCCACACTCTCAGTTTCCACAGCTCCGGACGTGGGTGGACTATTGTGCCCCCCGCTTGTGAGAGGAGATCCCTCCTCGTAAATTTCCCACGTAGGGCCATCTAGGAGGTCTATCAGGTCCGAGAATCATACTCGGCCCGGCCAGAGCGGCGCTACAAACTGTAGACTGACCTCGTCCTGGCGCACTCTCGCCAGAACTCCAGGGAGCAGAGCGATCGGGGAAATGAGTACAGACGATGCCTCGGCCACATCTGTACCATGGCATCCAGTCCCAGAGGAGCTGGATGAACTAGAGAGTACCAGAGGGGACATTGCGCGTTCTCCTGTGTCGCGAAGAGGTCCATCTCTGCTTTGTAAAACTTTCTCCATATCTGCTCCACCACCTCGGGGTGGAGCATTCATTCGCCGGGCCTGTCTGCACCTACATTTAGATGCCTGGGAATGTAGATGGCTCTCAGTGAGAGGGATCTTTCCCGGGCCCACACAAGAGTCTGGTGTGCCAGCTTGTACAAGGGGCACGACCGCAGACCTCCTTGGTGATTGATATAAGAGAGGCACCAACACCTGTCAATCTCTCACATCTGTGAAGAAGTGCTTGAGTGCTCAAAGTACTGCTAGCATTTCTAGACAGTTGATGTGCCAGGTTACATGGCGACCTCTCCACAGACCTCAGGCTGAGCGACCACTTGTGATCAGTCCCCAACCAGCGAGGGACACATCCCTCGCTAGTGTTTTACAGCGACCGGGATCTCCCAGCACTGGGCCCTGATTTAGGAAAGAAAGGTTTCCTCAGCATATCTAAGGCACGTACGGCTCGGCGTGACAAATTGATCATGCGAAGGGGATTTCCCCTCAGGGATATGCCTTGTTCCTGAGCCACCACTGTAGGGGTCCTATGGACAGCAGGCCAATAGGTATGACATTGGACTCAGCTGCCATAAGGCCCAGCAGCTTTTGAAACTGCTTGACAGTGAGTGACCAGCCTTCTTTTACTCTCGCTACAGCGGTGAGGATCGAAGCTACTCAAGCAGGTGTCATATGAGCCCGCATTGTGGTTGAATCCCACACCATGCCTAGATAAGTGGTTCTCTGAGCTGGAGAAAGGACACTTTTCTTGGCGTTCAGTCTCAACCCCAATCGTTTCATGTGAGCGAGGACGACATCTCGATGTCTGCTCGCTTCTTCCGGCGATCATGCTAATATTAGCCAGTTGTCGATATAATAAAAAATTTGGATGCCCTGGAGTTGCAGTGGAGCCAGAGCTGCATCCACACATTTTGTAAACGTACGGGGTGATAGTACAAGGCCGAAGGGTAGTACCCGATATTGGTATGCCCCCGAAAGCAAACCTCAGGAATTTCCTGTTGTGAAGGATGGATCGATACATGAAAGTACGTATCTTTTAGATCTATTGTGACGAACCAGTCCTCTGACCTGATTCATGCTACAACCTGCTTCACTGCGATCTCCTCATCAGTGCTCTCCAACTCTTCATCCTCGGATGCCGAGAGGAGCAGCACTGCGCCGCCTTGGCCTTCCCTGCATGGCTGGCGCTTGATCCCGTGGAAGAGGATCGAGATAGGGACTCGCCCGTCTTGGATTCCTCTTCATACAGTTCCACATCACGGAGATCGAGCTGCAATTCCCACGAACGCCCCTGCTGCTCTGCCTCGGTGAGAGCGGGACCGGTGCCGCAAGGATCGCTTATAAAGGATCCCTCTTCGTCGACCTCTCACAGCGTCTGCAGCCCTCCTTATCACTTTGTTGGAGGGCTGCTTCAGCGTGCTTTGCTCCCAGGCAGAAAATACAGAGCGTGTGAGAGTCGCTGGGTAAAATGCATCTCTCACACGGGCTTGCACAAACTCTAAATTGGCTGCCTTGGCCCCTTTTTGATTTTTACATTCTTTCTTTTTACAATCATTCTTTTACTTTCACACAGAGAAAAAAAAAAACTTTTTTAATTGTCTTTCACAATCACACACACAGAGAGCTTCGCTGAAGCTAGTTTGCCGGTTGCATTCCACGTGCTTATATGCTTCCTGGCCAGTAACGTCACCCGCCTATGATGTCCCAACTTTTCATTGGCTGATTTCACACACGATTCAGAGCCGTCACACTGAGGGCGTTCCCATAGCGTCTCATTGACGCAGCTCGAGTTCCTGAAAAAGAACCATTGGCACGTGTACCTCTGAAAAGAAGCTGTTTTACCAAAAGCTGTAATACCAAATATTTATTTGATTTAGTTCAGAGAAGTTAATTAATAAATTAAATCTATTTATGGCATTATTTTCGAAAGCATCCTTATTTTACTGCATTTTTACATGAGTGTCTCAGTTTGTTCTGCCACTTCATGTCATTCCAGACAGACTGGATATTATCATTATTGTTGTTAGTGGTAGTAGTAGTAGTAGAAATAATATTTATGGTGGTTAATTTTTTAATTATTATTTTACACACACATTATTGGGCACTTTGGGACCCCCAAACACAAAGCAAGTAAAGTTCATTTCAACAAAAAAAGGAAATGTAAGGATGCTCGAGGGCATTTCTGTAAGTCAATTCAAGGAAAGCCTTCAATGAAATTTGACTGGTGTTTCCTATACAGTTTAATGTTACTCTTGCTGTTTTGTGTTGTATTAGAGGCTGTGTTTCTGCTCTGCTCCGTTTTGTGCTGAGCTATGCTGCTGATCTGGATGTAGTATTGATGCCCTGCTGCCCCAGGGGGCACATTATGTGTGTTTGTGTGAGTGAGTGTGTGTGTGTTTGAGTCAGCGATTGGCTTACACTGCAGCTCCTGATGTGAAAAAAGCACCATGAGCTATTGTTTTCACACACATACACACGTCATCACAAAGCACCCACTCTACCAATTATCCACATATAAAGCTACGAGGGTTTATGGCCCATTCGGCAACGTCTTCCTGACCTTCCACTGAAAAGACATTTTATCAGGTGATTGATGCTCTACACATTTTCAGTTATTAGATATCGACGGTAGAGCTGCCTCATCTACATGTCCTGTATCTATTTCATCACCGTCACTTAACCAGTAGGGCTTAAATGAAATTGCTCACCGCTGTTAACCCACAGCAATCCCTTTTCTTCAGCACTACATCAACACTCTGCAGACCCACAAACACATACAATAGAGTAAGATGACCTCTAAACACCATTTGTCAGCAAATGAGAATGCAGGCTTGCTACTGCGGTGCAATACTCCAGGAAAAGTATAAACACACGCACATTTATAACACACACACACTTACCTTGCCTAAAGTTGCAGTACAATCCAAATCCACAGAGTTTGTATATTGTATGTGTATATGTGATGTTCAGAAGCACAGTTAGGCATTCATTAGCTCTCTCTTTTTGTCTTTATGAAACTGTGCTTTCTCTGTAGCCGTTGTGGTTATTCCATATACATGAGAGGACTTTGACACGTGGACATAAAGAAATGTCCTACTGTATCCAAGAATGTTTCTTCAGAAGTAGATTCCGGCTTCAATGTGACAGTAATGTTCTCCCACAACAGCTCTCTCTGTCTTCCTCTCCATTGCTGACTCCAGTGCACAGCTGATTTCTGCAAGGTTTGCTCTCTCTCTCTCAGTTTCCTTTCTCTCTTACTTAATTGTCCATCAATTTTCTCGAAACCTCTCTTTTCTTCCTCTCTCCCTGTAGGAATATTTGTCATCTACATCCCTCAGTCTGTAAAGGCCACAGTGCAGATCTCTACTGATAAATGGCAACAGATCAAATCTGGGAGACATATGACTGCTGACAACAGGAAGACTTTTCGGCTCAACTCAGTCGTCTTCTCCTTTGATTTTCTACTCACTTTCCTTCTTCTTCTATCTAGGGAGAGAAAAGAAATAGAAATTGAGTCATATAGAGAGGTGTACATAAACCTCTATCTATAATTTACAATGCCGTGGAATTACAGTAAAAACAGTAATGTTGTGAAATATTGTTACTTTTAAACATTTTCAAATATTTTGATTATATATTTTAAAATGCAATTTATTCATGTAACAGAACAGCTGAATTTTCAGTCATTACTCTTCTTTGATAAACAATTATTTGGTAACATTATGATGTCATTTGTGTGTCCAGTTTAATTCATTTAATGCATCCCTGTAGAATAAAATTATTAATTTATTAATTTAGTGCCAGAGTGTCATAAATATTAAATATGAAATATTAAGGAGCACAAACTGTATTCAACATTTACAATAATTATGAAAAAAAAAAAATGATGAGCACTTTTGTTACAATAAAAAATAAAGACATTTTAATATTATTTCACAATATTTAATAATACATAATGCAGTCTTGATGAGAATAAAAGACTTATTTCAAAAATATTACAAACCTTAATTATTGTTATAATCATCTGATAAATCTTATGATTATTGACTGGTAGTGTATATAAAAAATAAATAAATAAAATCTTTACAATGCGCACAGCACAAACCTATACAGTACCAAAGTCTCTTTATTCTATAGTCTTTGATAGTACTTTGTACAGATGTACAACATAATAAATGTACTGATATAAGTATTAATATAGAATATATACTGTATACATATATAATATATATACAGAGCAGCATACAGTATACACTGAGGTAAATTATACAGGTCCTTCTCCAAAAATTAGCATATTGTGATAAAGTGCATTATTTTCTGTAATATATTAATAAACATAAGACTTTCATATATTTTAGATTCATTACACACAACTGAAGTAGTTCAAGCCTTTTTGCTGTTTTTATATTGATGATTTTGGCATACAACTCATGAAAACCCAAAATTCCTATCTCAAAAAATTAGCATATCATAAAAAGGTTCTCTAAACGAGCTATTAACCTAATCATCTGAATCAACTAATTAACTCTAAACACCTGCAAAAGATTCC
>JAUMHI010000033.1:9559655-9573182 GCA_032359435.1 Enteromius unitaeniatus | reverse complement strand
TCTAATGTTTATCAGTACATTACAGAAAATAATGAACTTTATCACAATATGCTAATTTTTTGAGAAGGACCTGTACAGAACTGACCTCTGTAATCTAGGGTCATATCATTCTGTTCTGTTCTGAAACTTGGGAATAACTCACTGAATGAGACTGCTGAGAGATTAAATGAAAAGCGAAAACAAAAGAGAAGTTCTTAGAGATGAAGAGAAAGAAAGTGTATTATGTTATCACTTCAATTATATATGAACTGAACAGGTAAAGAGGCAGGTTGGGAATTATTTAGGTCATAAGGTGGAAAGACTGTTGTAAATACAAACACTATGGTTTATGATATGATGATGTGGTCAACAGTTAAATCCAAATCTGTGTCATTCACATTCACAAGCAGAGAGCGCATTTTCTATGTGTAATCTGTATTCCTTTGATTAATAACAATGCTAAAATAAAGCAGGCCTGTTTTTCAAAAGAGTCTGGAAGTCTGAGACCACAAGGGACGTAACATATAACGTTAACATATACAAAAAGGGCCTTGTCAGCTGGATACATCTGCTAACACAAACTCAGCCACTTCATTCCTGCAATTGATGCTCATAGCAAGACGATATACTGTAAGCTCTGATCTGAACAGTCACTGTAACTGAACTAGCTTTTACCTCACCCTTGCATGCAAATTCATACACTCCATAAATTATGCAACATTTCTAATAGGCATACCGCTGATTCCTTCTGAGTCACAGAGCGTACATTACCGTCTGTATGGGTGCCTAGAGTGATGGATGGCCTAGAGTAACTTTATGTGAGAATAGCTGCATGTTACTGTTAACTGCGTCAGCGAAACAGACACAGGTTGACCAGCATCACACACAGAGTATTGATCTTGCGTGGAGTGAATAATTGCTGACCATGAAAAGACACAAATGCACACACATAAATACCTGTTCAGCATTGTTCAGCCACTATAGTATGGAGAGATATATTGAGTAAAAAAGAAAAAGAAAGCACAGATTATATTGATGCGCCTGAAATTGAAAAGGGAGTGTTACACATAGTCTCATGACCAGTACAAAGCTGGTGCTGTTTTATTACTTTATTTGTATTTAACAAATGCTGATGGAATAAGCATCCTGAAAGATCTCCCGTTAAGGCCAAGAGCTTTACTGATGCAGAGAGCAGTAACCTGCTGTTCGTCAATGAGTCATCAGATTCCAGGTGCCCTTCTACTTCCTGCTGCAGTTGCTAGGTTACAGCACACATCAGAATACAAATTCTTAAGAACCACAGAGATTCCTCAAGACATTGCTGAACTCTGCCACCAAGGTGTCCATTGCAGTCTTATGCAAATGCTGAGTTCTAATAACATTTTTTTAATTAAAATGATTATAGACATAAAGAAAGCATATCCATACCTCAGAATTCAGATAATGCTCTCTGCGCTTTCGAAGTGTGTAGCATAACATTTCATGCTTAACTGTGCTATCCAATACTATGTATTCAAGTAGGCTAATTGGCAGTGCTACGAGATTCATATTTTCACATTTGCATTCAAAAACAATTTTTTGTTTTCATTTTTAAACATATGTTATTATTACTTAGTGTTTTTCCCCCTTTCTTCTCATTTTGAAATCTGTGGCGCCCCCAGCCGGACATTTTCCTGAAACTCCTGAATTTTGATATAACGAGCAGATTATTTTGGTTAAATTTATTTTAATTAACAAAACATCAAATTAACTAAAAATTATATTGCATCTTATTATTTAACGTCATAAAATAGCTTGAGAGTCCGCAGCAAGCAGCTACATTTTTGCATCAAGGAAAAAGGGGGAATCCCTCTAGGTTTACTCGGTTCCTTTTTTTTTTTTTAAGCTAATAAAAATATTGAAATGGAAAAGTATATTTATAGCAGAAGTGATATGAAATTTATCTCGCGTTCATATGATAATAAGGAAGTTGGTTATTTATAAGTCGCCGACACAAAGAAAGGCGATTGCAATTGTCATGAAGAAATCGGATCGAATGTGCATTGAAATAAAGAGAGGAACGTGTAATCAAACACAACTTAAGTAAACACTTGCTGTGTAGAATAGTGACGAAATTTGATATCTAGGACACGATAGGATCCGCCTCTTCGTTTGTTTCACTTTGTTTGAAAGAGGAATTGTTCCTTATTGAAGGTTATTTCCCCTCATGTGGAGATTTTATATTTATACAAGAGGTCCGTCTTGAATTGCTTAACTCTTGAAACACTTTACTAATATTTGAGCTGAACGAGGGAAATTAGATCGTCACAATTCATGTAAGTAGCCTATATGATGATCACACATTAACACTGTAACAGATTAATACGTCCACGTGTATAATGCATTTGTTAAAACATGCCGTTTTACTTATTTTGACAAACTGTACTGTGTATAAACGTATGTATAAACCCTAATACTGTGAATGTGAACAATGCGAACCAGTTAACAATACTGTTATGTTTACAGCTTGACTTGAGGGAAAAAAAAGGAAGGCAGGAAAACATATGGAACTGATGAAACTTATATTGTTTCCCTTGTTCTGCGTGTGTTTCATTGGCCAATGTGCAGGCCTTGCATATCCACACAAGTCAAAATGTACAATTGGGAATATCAAAGCAGACTGCAGTCATATGAATCTGGATGCAGTTCCAACGGACTTACCCAAAAATATCACCACATTGGATGTGTCTCACAATAGACTAAAAACTCTCTCTTCTCTGCATTTGTACTCGGATCTGATAAATATAGATGCCAGCTACAACTCTTTAACTGTCATAGAAGAGGATCTTTGTCTTTCTCTGCCAAACCTGCAAAGCCTCAATGTGCAACACAATGAAGTGCATTTGATAAGCGAGAAAGACCTGAAAAACTGTTTGCATTTGATGCGACTTGACCTGTCTGACAATAGACTGAAGCTAAAAGGGGAGCCCTTTTCTGTGCTGAAGGTATGTTTTTGAAGGCATTTTAGTACGTTAAATGCAATGAGAATTTTAGGTGTCTTTTTATGTGCTTGTTTTATGCACATCCGTGTTATCTAGCGCCAATGTTTACATGCTAGAGGGACAGGCAAAAAAGTAAAAACATAGAGGCACGATCAGTACTGTCATGAATGATTTGAATGATAATCATTTAATGTGTAAATGAAAGTACTGTGAAAATAAAAGATTTTACCCTTGTTTTATACTGGGAAAACTCTCTGACTAACAGTGATATGCAATAACTGATTTCATGCTGTGGCCTCTAACCAGAATAAAAAAATAAAAATTCAGTCTGTTAGGGTCTTATAGATAAAACATTTCTTTAACATTTCCTCCCTACGTAGAGTTTGACATGGTTGGATGTGTCTCGGAACACACTTAAATCAGCTAAACTGGGCACACAACCGCAGCTGCCAAACCTGGTGACCCTTGTTCTCTCTGGAAATGAAATTTCTGTACTGCAAAAAAACGACTTCTCATTCCTCAGCAATTCCTCTGCATTTCGGGTTCTGATACTCTCGTCTCTGTCTCTTGAAAAGGTAAGAGGAACAGAATGTGACAAATGTTAGGTTGTTTTCACTGAAAGCACATGAGTGTCTATGTATAAAACCTTTTCAGAATTTCAGAGATTCTACAAGACAATTGGACTTTGCTGTGATGTTTTCATTGTCAAATAATATTAAATAACATGATTAGGACCTGAAAACATCATGCTAATTTATGAAATGTAGTATTGTCAAGTGCATTTGTAATATTAGATCACTTACACCCTTGTCGTTCCAAACCCATAGATGGTTAGTTCATCTTCGTAACAAGATATTTTGAATGAAAACCAGGAGGCTTCCGACTGCACCATTGACTGCCAAGTAATGAACACTGTCAAGGTCCAGAAAAGTATGAAAGATATCTGGTCACAGCCATATCACCCTGCAGCCCAAGACTGGTTAACCACTGAAACTAAGCAGGGCTGAGCTTGGTCAGTACCTGGATGGGAGACCTCCTGCAAAAACTAGGTTGCTCAGTGCTCATGTATCAGTTGAGAGCAACATTTTATATACAGTACAGTATATCTAATAGGCAAACTTTGCCCTAATGAATCTACTATTTCCTTTTTATTCCTGTTTCTATAAAAGCACAAAGATGTATCGTATAGCTCTGGGTATCCACATACAGATTTTGTCCTCCATTGTTGTTTCGAAATTCTGCCACATTACTACTAAAGCAAGCTCCTGATTGGTTAACACGGTGTGAATATTTGTCAAAGTTCAGATTTAAGCGCGGCAAATGGCTAAAATGCTCAATTTGCGTTACGTCATTTGTGCAAATTGTGCCGCAGAATGCCTAATCATGTCTTTGCATTGACTTAACACTAAATCACTTGCCCTTGCAGTGTGAATGGTTGAACCATGGCAGATGGACTATTCTGATGATATCTTTAATACTTTTTTACAAGGTTTTCCTCCAAAATATCTTAAATTGTATTACGAGGATGAACAAAGCATTTACGGGTTTGGAACGACATGGGATACACGATTAATGACAAAATCTTAATTTTGGGGTGGAAGAACCCTTTAATAAACAAATACAACTTGAACTTAAACCTTTAAATAAGAGACAGTCAAATTATTATGTTTATATGCATTTAAAAAATACTAATGTAAGTTGAATTAAAAACAACCATTAATTATGTAGCTCGAGTATAGCCCTACACTCCAACAAACCTTTGTCTTCTTTTTCAATTGTTCTATTCACCTAGGTAGAGAATGGCTGTTTCCAGGCTATTGCTAGACTTTCTGACTTAGTGCTGGACTACAGCAAGCTCAAGCCTCAGCTTACCACCAGTCTTTGTAAAGAACTTGCTGGCACAGCTTTGCAAAAACTTTCCCTTAAGAATACTGAACAGTCCACCCTCTCAAACACAACTTTCCAAGGTCTAGACAAGACTAACATCACAATGCTTGACCTCAGCAGCAACACAATGACAAAGATCGCTAATTACACCTTTCAGTGGTTTCCCAGACTGGAAAGTTTATCACTGGAGTATAACTCCCTTAAACACCTAACTAAGGACACCTTCTTTGGATTGGGAAACCTGAGACAGCTTAACCTGCAGAAAGCACTGATTAAGAGTCATACTTCATCACCATGTATTGAAGACTTTTCTTTCCAACATTTAGTCCAATTAGAGCATCTATGCATGGCACATACTGCATTCAAAGAGATAACAGAGCATATCTTTTCTGGGCTTCTCCACCTGAAGACACTGGATTTGAGTTGGAGTATCACAGGGCTGAAGACAGTCACAAACACAATTTTTGCTTCTTTGGAAGAATCTCCACACCTCGAAACTCTTAATCTTACTGCCATGGGTATCAGCAAGTTGGCACCTGGGGCCTTTTCAACTTTGGGCAACCTCACTACACTCCTAATTAGTCACAATTTCATTAATCAACAGTTGAAAGGAGATGAGTTAAAGGGCCTTTCTAATATCAGAGAGATTGACATGTCTATGAACCAGCAAAGTATTTCCCTTAACATCACGTCATTCATCCACGTCCCTACATTAAGGACTCTAAGACTTGGCCGTGCCCTAAAAGGGACTCTAGATATAGAACCATCTCCTTTCAGGCCACTTGTCAACCTCACAATTCTGGATCTCAGTAATAACAATATTGCAAACATAAATGCTGACTTGCTAAAAGGATTGTACCATCTGAAAGTGCTGAAAATGCAGCACAACAATTTGGCGAGGTTGTGGAAGACGGCCAACCCTGGTGGTCCAGTGTTGTTCCTGAAGGATGCCACAGAACTGTCTGTTCTGGTTCTGGATTACAATGGTTTAGATGAGATCCCACCTAATGCTTTGCGTGGCTTATCTGAGTTATATGAGCTAAGTCTCCGTGATAATCTCTTGAATCAGCTGCATGCCTCTGTTTTTGATGATCTACAGTCTCTAAAGCATTTGTATCTTCAAAAGAACTTCATAACGTCTGTCCAACGTGTCACATTTGGTGTGCCACTTTCCAACCTGACACAACTCTATATGGACCACAACCCCTTTGACTGCACCTGCGAGAGCATTTTGTGGTTCTCTGAGTGGCTTAACTCCACCAATGCCAGCGTTCCTGGGTTCCCTCAAAGTTACATCTGCAACACCCCAAATGCCTATTTTAACCGCTCTGTCATGGACTTTGACCCATTGTCCTGCAAGGATATGACACCTTTTAAGGCACTGTACATTTTGAGTAGCACAGCAGTGTTAATGTTGTTATTCACCGCTTTCCTGGTACACTTCCAAGGATGGAGAATACAGTTCTTCTGGAACATTATGGTAAACCATATGCTGGGGTCACTGGAGGACAAAAACATTACTGAGGGTAGATATGCATATGATGCATATATCATCCACAGTAACAATGACAAGCACTGGGTGGAACGAAGCTTGCTTCCCCTTGAGGATGAAAAATTAAATTTTTTTCTTGAATATAGAGATGCAACACCTGGCTTTTCTCATCTTGACACCATTGTTGAAAACATGGGACAATCCAGGAAAATAATTTTTGTTATTACTGAAATGCTTCTGAAGGATCCATGGTGCAGGCGGTAAGTAAAAGTTTCCTTAATATCTATAACTGATTCAAAAAAACTACTAATGTATTTAGTGACCATTAATTGAATGCATACCACTGACCATTTTCATTGTTTAAGGTGTATATTCAGATCCTCAAAGAAACACCTCACATATTAACCAAACGCTTACTTCCTTTTCTGTAATTTACTGAAATGCACAGGTGATTTACCCAATTTGAGTTCACTTTACAGGTTTTTCACTTTCTCCTTCTTCCACTTTGCAGATTCAAAGCTCATCATGCACTTCACCAGGTAATGGAGGACAATCGTGACTCACTGATTCTGATTTTTTTGCAAGATGTTACTGATTATTATCTGAACCGTTCTCTGCATCTTCGTCGTGGCATGTTGAAACCTCGCTGTGTTCTCTACTGGCCTTTACACAGAGAACGAATCCCAGCTTTTCATCAAAAACTCCGCTCAGCACTAGCTTCTACCAACAGGGTCAACTAGTAATGCATGTGTATTTTGCGTTAGATTCTCTCAATTTCTATTACAGTCCCTACTTGGATTCTCTGTTCCTTCTCTTTGAATTTCATACATCTATATTTCAAAATAATTTGCAGGGGAGTTTAGGTAGACTGCTGCTCACAAATCAAATCAAATGTGACCTGGTATTATTTTAAGCAAACAGATAAATTCAGTTTCATTACCTTTTTATTCTCTTTAATAATCAAAATAGAATAATATGATTCCAAACTAGATCTTTCTGTAGGTGTGTATATATATATATATATATATATATATATATATACACACACACACACATTAGGGCTAAGTAAAAAAGGTAGGTCTTTTATCACTTTTGAAAATCAAATCTTCTAAATTACATAAATATCAATACCTAAAAAACAAACACACACACACACACACACACACTCACACACATGAAAAAATATTATTAAAAGGTATTATTTGGTATTTGTAGGGTAATGGTACTATTTAAGGATGTATACTTTGTACAAATGTAAGTTACACTTTGTTTTCTAAAGTCTGTTTCAGTGCTCAACAGTGCAAATGTCTTTTGTATTTTGTACAATACAGCCATCCAGTGGTCATTAACTAATCTAATTTGCTTACTTTATTATTTTTTTTAATACTGTATAGAGGAGACCTGTGCAAGCTGACATCTTTTCCACCATAAACATTTCTTAGCATCGGCTTATATTTTTTGATGAACATGGAGATATTGCCATATGTGATAACTTTCCCATATAATAACTAATCTTGGTCTCCCATAAAAATTAAATCTTTGTGATTTTTTTTTTCATGAAATATTAATTAAAAATTGTAATTAAATCGTTTGTCTTTCTCTGCTTTTCTTCTGCTTGTGCAGAAAGTGATGGTGTGTGTTTGAAAATCTAAGCACATCCCAAGGCTTAAGGGGGGTGTTGCTACCAAGTTCTCATTTAACAGGCGAGGAGCTCCTTTAAACCTTACTACAGATCTAACAAAAAACAAAATGCAAGTCGGTGAACTGTTGAATGGATCGGTGGTTTTTGTCTCACTTCTACTTTTGCTGACTTTCATAACATATCAGTTGCTTAAAGATTACGTGTATAAATGGAGAGAACTGAAACCTGTCCCTGGGATTAGTCCAACATACCCGTTCCTAGGCAACACGCTCAACTTTAAGTCTAACAGAAGAGGTAAGTACATATATTACTGTTACAGGATTATATCTAAATATAATTAATAAGATGAATATATTCATGTTTGGTGTACGCCAGTTTTATTTAAATGGTCATTGAAAATGAGTTATTGTAACATTTATTAGGCTATGAAATCATTGTGTACTGTAAGTGCATGATGTATCAGTAGAATAACTGCGTTAATCTAAGTAAAACAGCAATGATGACCATTAAATTATCATAAGTAGGCTATAGATTTTTCCTTTTCTTTCTACCGTCAGATGTATGAAGTAAAAGCAATATAGGCTATAAACGCGAGCTGATATTTTATGATTAATAATTATTTGGATCTTTATTTGATATAAAAACAAAGAATATATATCCGTATATATATATATATATATAATATATATAAAGAATCCGAGCCCAGGGCAGTAAAACTGCTGCAGCTTGGGATGGGTTTCCACTGACCATTTCATTGATAAACCTCCTTTTTATTTCATGCTTATTAACTTGAGGCGTAGAATAGATTATGCAGGCTTCTAGGCTAATCTTTCCACGAATTCCCAAAACACAGTAACCACATTTTCTAATTTCATACGTTCGCAGTGAATTCATTTGGTTGTGGCAGTGCTTGCGGAACTTGCTGTAGATTACTCGTCAGGATGATCCAAAGTCCAATAGCAAATACATTACGAAACACTGTGAAGTTCACAGAGAGCATCACCGTGCGTCTTAGTGGCAAGATGGTCCCGTTCGTCGGTGTGTATACTTTTGGGTTCGTGGCCGCGACGGTTTGCGTTATTCTATTAACATATATCACCTACCAGCTGCTAGAAAATTACCTGCACAACTGGAAAGAACTGAAGCCTGTGCCGGGAATTGGAAACACATATCCGTTCCTCGGAGACGCTCTGCAGTTTAAATCAAACGCGGGAGGTGAGAATTGCGTTAGCTAAGTCCATTTTTTTCCCTTTTAGCATCTTTACAATGTTTTGTCTGCTCTAACCTGGTCAACATTATAAAATACACATATAATTTGTACATTATTTAAAAAAAATCAGCAAATGTTCATCGTACAATTTAAATATCCAATGAGAGTTATTTAACACAGATGCAACTTATTGTCAAAAGTGACCATCAAAAAGTATATAAAAATATATTCTAATATGATTCTATTTTAATATATATATTTTTTTAATTTTAATTTCTTTGTAAATTTGAAGTTGAAAACTATCTTTCAGATTTCTTTTGTCAGGTGGTTGGCTACACAAAAGAATTCTGGGATTTTCCTCTGTTTAAATTATGGATTGGACCTGTCCCGTTTCTCATCCTATACCATGCTGAGACTATCAAGGTATTGCCCACCCGCATATAGACAGAAATATGCGCACACTCACTCTTAACAGTATGATCAGGGTCTTTGGCCTATAGTGACAGTATATTACACAATTTGAGCGGATGTTTGAAGATCAAGATACCTTGGTGAGTGAACTTTTTTTAGTGGCGCCACAAAAGTTGATGACTGTGCATTTGATAAAAGAAAAAGATACTATATGTATGATATCTGTGTACAAAAGAAATACACAAGACGTTAAAGATTAGAAGAATATTCAAAGAGGCCATTCAGTATGTTAAAGTCCAACGCTGCAATTAAGTGTAAATTAAGCTCAAAACCAGGATAAGAAAAACGTTTAAGCAGACTAGTTTCAGAGGAGATAGCGAAGTTCTGGAACAGAGGAACCATTATTTTAGTTCATGTTAGTTTAGCAGCCATTGTTACCAATCCTAAAAACAAGGATTGTGTATTGTAATATTGAACATAATTTAGATTATTTCTATATTTCTAACAAAACTGTACATCGCATTTTTACACTGCAAGCATGTTTTATATGTTACTCTTGGCTAATCCTTCTACTTATACAGACAGTGCTGAATAACCCAGTTCACATGGACAAGGCCTATGCATACAAATTCCTGCACCCGTGGCTGGGAACAGGCCTTCTCACAAGGTAAAATGTTTACCAACTTAATAAAGGCTTCACAGTATCAAACAGGGTCAGATCAGAACCAATGCCAAGTGATGCCAACTTTATCAATATAAGATCCACATTCTTCTGTAAAGCAATTCTAAAAAGACAAGTTTTATGATTCAGTTCCAGTCAGTTCAGTTTTGACTGGGTTCAGTTCAATAAAACGGTATAAAGTTATCATTTTTAACCCTCATAAGGGCCTCATTTACTGTTTACAGATAGGGTCTTTGACCCCAAAGATATTCAACGTAACCATGAAAAATAGAAAAATGTTTAATGATACAAATAATATATCATTTTGTTCGTTTACTTCGGAAACTGTGTTTTCGGTGATATTAGGTACTTTGGGACCTATTTACCACGTAATTCCTCAACTACGTTTTTAGTTTGCATGTAAAATATTAATTTTTCATTAAAAAAATCATTTAAATGACGGCCCAAATTTTATTTAAGTGGTTTCTGGATGTTGACCTAGGTGTTGGGTGTATAATTCTGCCATCTGTTGGTTAGAGATAAACCTATGGGGGTTACAGTTTATGTAATAATTTGTTTTGACCAGTAGGGGGCCCATAGAGACCCATTCATTTTACTGTGATTTTTCTGGATTTATTTATATATTACCATTAGAAACAAAAAATAAGTGTGTGTGTGTGTGTGAGAGAGAGAGAGTGTGTGTGTGCATAAGTGTGTCTGTGTCTAAAAAGTGCTGTCTGTGGCAAACATACCTATGTATGTAAGTTCCAATAATAAAGATCAGACAAATAATTATACCTTTGCAAATAACTAAGATTAAGACAACTGTCTTAAATTCCCTTCTGTAATTTCTTTTTTTAGTACCGGGGATAAGTGGAGAAGCAGACGTAAGATGCTGACCCCAACATTTCATTTCTCTATACTAACTGAGTTCCTGGAGGTGATGAATGAACAGGCAGAGGTGCTCATAGAGAAACTCGAGAAACAAGCTGGAAAAGGCCCTTTCAACTGCTTTAACTACATCACTCTCTGTGCCCTTGACATCATCTGTGGTTTGTGTAGTTTTCTGTACATTTTAACATCCTTAAAGTACTTGTAGTACCTTAATGGGTACCTTTAACAAGACAAACTTATGTGATTTTGGACCATTATACAACACATGGCATTGTAAAGAGTGTAAATTCATTCCTCACAGCCCTGCACAATGAAATCTAACCTGATTATTTAAACATCTTTTGCTTGTGTGTTTATGGTGGTTTTATTTTTTAGTTAGTGTTTTGGTTTTTAGTGAGGATGACAATGCAAACTAGTTTGTTTGAGGATGTGGACAAATATCAGAATTCAAAAGAGAATTGTTACATTTCAGAGACTGCCATGGGAAGGAAGATCTATGCACAGAGCAACCAAGACTCTGAGTATGTGCGCAGTGTGTACAGGTAAGTGCTTTTTACATTTATTAATATGGAAGCTATACAGGTACTGTGTAAGGTTGTGTATCCGAGTACAAATCAATACTGGTTTAAACTCTGCAAATAACTGTGTGTGTTTAACCGGCTTGGTGTTTTTATTCCTTGGTCATGCTTTATTACAAAGGTCAGACAACAGAAAACTTTGCGTGTTCATAAAACACTCACGAGTCATGGTTATATTTAGTGTTATGAAAATTTAAAATGACAAATATTTCAAATTATTTAAAATTATTTCAGTTCTAAATAAATGGTTAAGTCAAGGGTGTCAAACTCAATTCCTGGAGGGCTGGAGCCCTGCACAGTTTAGATGCAAACACACCTCTGTCCCAAACTGAGTTTGACACCCATGGGTTAAGTGGTCAACTGTGTACAGGTTTAATTTTATTAGTGTATTTTTGCAAAATAACATAATTTCGAGAGGATCGCTGAATGAGTAATCACACTCGGCTAGTAGCCTGTTACATAATCATCCCTCGTTCATTCGCACCCAGTCAAATAATTTCCCCTTCACTATAAATGATCCCAGCTCTCATTTCCCTGCTTCCCACTTTGGTGCATTCTTCGGAATCGCACGTCCAAAAACATGCTCTCGCTGCCTTCCTCCTCGAGGACCAGATTCCTCAGCCTGCCTCTGTCTCTGTCTCTACCAGCAGGTTGCCGGATGATCCAGCTCCCCAGTTCACCCTGTTCCACCCACACTATAAGTCCTTACACTTTACAAGTGCTTGAGTTCAACTGGAATTAGGTGCTGGGCGTCCAGCCAGAGGAGAAATGGACCCAACTAAGTCGGGTTCTCCTAAGGTTTTTTCCCCCATTTTGCCATGGATGGGGTTTTGATTCCTTGCCACTGTCGCCTCTGGCTTGCTTAGTTGGGGACACCTGATTTCCAGTGATCATCTTCGTTTTGACTACAGAGACCGTCTCTGCATTGATAAACAAAGTTTAATTTCGTCATCTTACATTACCTTCACTCTATTCTGCCTACTATTCTTCTTCGTCCAGCATCCTCTCTTATTGCATTTTTTGGGCGCTCAAATTTGGCTGCTGTCCTTTCAAGCTTTTTTGGGGGGCAGACGGTGAACGAGCCGAAAGCCGAACTCTTGCCCACGCTAGGGTTCTATTCATTAGGGTTCGGGGTTCGCCGTTCTACCGGCTCACTCCCCAGACAGCTCGCCAAATTTGCTTATTATTCATTATGAGAAAAGCGTGAACTCTTGAAGTAATATTGTGTTCTATTTAATGATACTCACTATATGATATATAGTACTAGATAAGTGCTGAAAGCAATAAAAGCATGTTTTACCCACAATGTGTTATGTATTTAGCAAGCATTTAGATAAACTTATCTATCCACCATTTATGCAAACCGCAGCAGCTAAAGGTTCAATGCCCATAAATATACTAGAAGATTCAGGCAATTTGGGACATATTTTGCCATAAAGATTAATGCCCAGAAAGGTACTAATGATAAGTAGATGTTTATAAACCTTTATAATCAATGATAAATTTCCATTTAAGATTGGGTACTATTGGGTTTGTTAAGATGTAAAAATAGTAGTCAGAGCAACAATAATGATATATATGAACCTATGACCTTTACAGACTGTGATTATGAGTTAATAAGTATGTTAACATGAATAGTGTCACGGATCGCTCCTCTGTGGCCCTCTCCGCTAGACAGCAGCGGGAACCTTCGCCTGAGTACTAGTTTCCACCCAGACACTTTTAACCCACGTACCTCGGCGTTTTCGCGCCCTTCCGGCCGCTTCGCGGACTATAAAAGGACTGCCTGTTG
>JAUMHI010000033.1:9535918-9551571 GCA_032359435.1 Enteromius unitaeniatus | reverse complement strand
CTTGTCTCTGCCCTTTGTTGATCCTGTCCTGCTCAGAAGGGGTTCCAAATACTCCATTTCCAACTCATCAAGAGTGCCCCACATAAGCCACATAAGCACTTTCCGGTACCTGTTGCTCAAGAGCACCCTCCAATGCCCTCGCCTCGTAGGCGCTTTCCTTTACCTGTTCCGCAAGAATGCCCCCCAGAACTCAGCCCTGAGGAGATCCAAAAATGCCCGCCCTTCCACCCTTTCCTGTTTCCTTTACCTCTGGTGCCTGCCAGCCCCACTGCTCACTCTCAGCCCAACCCTAGCTCCCTCCGCTTCACCGTGGCCCGTCAGTCCACCTGCTTCACCAGGCTCCATCGCCCCTCCGGCTCTGCCTTGGTCTGTAGTCGACCATCCGCTGCCTCTGCACTCCACTCCTCCAGCTCCACTTTGTCCCACCGGCTCTGTCAGGCTCCTCCTTCCCTCCAGCTCCACTGTGGCCTTCCGGATCCCTGTCTCTGCATTGGTCACTGGCATCATCTGTTCAGCCTTGGTCCTCCGGATCCTTGCCATCGACCTGGCCCATCAGCTTTTCGTCTTTGCCTCAGGCTCCTCCTCCACCTGCTCCACCACCCTCGGTTGGCCACCTGGGTTGGTGGCAACTCTTTCCCCTCCATCGGCTCCCCTGTGGGACGCCGTGAGGTCGCAGCTTCTGGGAGGTCCTGGTCTGTTTTTTATTGTTTTCATTCTCCATGTGCTCTGTCTCTGCTTGACCTAATTGCTGTCGTGTGTTGATTGTGTGATTATATGTCATGTGTGTTGTGCTTGTTTTCCTCATTCCTCATTGTTTGCCATGTATAAGTAATTTTATCAAGACTGTTGTTCAGGCCATTGAGATAAAAATATCATTATTTTATTTCTGACAACAGCAGAAGGAATAGGGCTGTTCTCATCATGTGCTCACCCTAATTATCTTCTCAAGTCTTTTCAGTTTGATATGAAAGAAACAGCTCCTGTTATATTTTAAATGAGCAAGTTGGATCATGTGAATGTATTGTGATCATCAAATATTTTACTGTATCCCATCACAAAGAAAATAATCTTCTTAACTACCCTTCAATGGGCACAAGGCTGTCAGAAACTTGGACTGTGATGCACAGCATGCAGAAATACATTCAGAGCTATTTTTGGCAAAGCTCAATTGTTATAGCAACAAAGTCAAACTCTAATGGCTTTCTCCTATCTTCAGACGTCACCTTGCTCTGTCCTAATTCTGCTCTTCCACCCTCTCTCTTCGTTTTTCTTCTCATCTGTGTATTTTCTGTTTCCACCCAACCAACAGGTTTCTGAAGAGCATTTTTGAAGCTCAAAGTAGGCGGAGCCGAACCACGCGGATCGCGTCATTATCGAATTCTCGAAAATGGGCAAAGAGGCAGTAGTTGGTTGATTAAACCATGCCCACCTAGGTCGACGGTGGTGACAGCAGCTGCAATTCACCTGTCACTCAAGTTGTTGTGCCCTTAATTATGCAATAACTTTAAGGCTTAATATAATTATATAATATAAAAGGATGAGTTATAAAAAAAAAATTCACAGCTGTCATGAGGCGCAAATTTGAATCAGACTGTAAATATGTTTTTTAAAGTTGGGCATTTTAACATGGGGAGTCTAAGGGATTGACTCCTTTTTGCAGCCAGCCTCTAGCAGCCAGTCGATGAATTGCAGATTTAGTCACTTTGGTGTTTGCTTCACAAGAGAAAGCGAGAGGCTGCCACTTACTTTTTGTTAAATAAGATATGTTTTTACTTTTAACAGTTTCTTCTCTTAGCTGTTTATAATATTGCTTTCTCCAGTGAAAAAGTAATCTCTTTTGAATCAGGAAAGTATTATGCACAAATCAAGCACTTTACCAGCAAAAACAGTCTAACCAAATACATCAATAAATTCTGAGGTGAGAGTACAAAGGGGAGGAACTTGAGCTGCGTGGATTGTGCTTTTATCAGCTGTTTGGATTCAGGCGGCACCCATTCACAAAAGAGGATCCATTGGATATACTAAATTTCTCTAAATCTGTTCTGACAAAGAACCATCTTAGAAGGCCTAAGGGTGTGTATATTTTCAGCAATTTACCAGTTTTTGGTGAACTATTCTTATAAGTGACAGGCCAGATTGGCTAAAACAGAAAAGAAAGATGTGTTTTGGCAAGCTAAAAAAGAAGCTGTGGGCCCTAGTGACCAGTTTAAGATGTATTTGTTAAAATGCTCAGGGTCCATGTCTTCTTACTTTCTTTCTTATTTTTGTCTTTTGATTTAATGTCTCTTTTCTGGTTTCTCTTTGTGCTCAGAAGTGTTTGTTTGGTAGTTGTGAGCAGGGACAACACTGTCCCTCAGGGCTGCAGTTAATTAAAACTTTCCCTCCCTCTGCTGGCTTTTGTGTTCTCTTCTTTAATCTTCTCACATTGACTACTGCATTATTTTGATGGCAAAGCAATTGTTACTGTGCAATTACCAACAACTCTGCTGTATATGACCACCCACTTCTTCCATATTAAAGTAGAAATTAAAACAAGGCTAAAAATAAGAGTCTCCTGTGGAGGAGAAAATATTCAAGTAGTAATTTTCAGCCCTCCCCGAGGCAACAGAAACATGCGGTTAAAATAACTCCCATGATTTGATTGACAGGCAATATGCTCAGATTGCTCGGAAAAACTGCTCTAATCCAAATGACTTAATTTTACGATTAAAATAGTTGGGATTTGTAACACTAGAGCTGGTAAATGAGCAATAATATTGTTAAGGATGGTTTTAATTGTCAACTGACAGTCAGATTAAATGTTTAAAGGATGCAGTGATGTCTTCTGAGCACAGAGGGGTGGTGTTGTTCCTCTTTAAGTGTATTTTCTCATGAACAGAGACAGTCTCCGCAATTAATGGCACAAGACAAATGAATGCGCATGCAAAGCATATGCACTAGACCCTCTGGCGAAACTCAAATCTCCACAAAAAAACCCCTCACATTTTTATCAAGATGCAATATCTCTGGTAGAAACATTATAAACAGAGCCTCTTTGTCTAAACTGGTGTTTTCCAAATGTATCTTGGGCTCCTGCAGAGGACCATAAACAAGACTGACACCAAAACATTCTAAACATTTTTTAAAACTAGACATCACATAATTATGATTAATAATATTATTATCATTATGGTGATTCTTATTAGTCACTTTTATGCAAAACATTTAACATTTTAAACAAAATGTATGGACAACTTTATTGAATGTAATGTTACATTTTTGATGGCTTTTATAAATATAAATGTTGATAATCGATAATTTAATAAGTAGCTTGAATTAGACAAGACAGATAGATAGCGCTATTAAAAACATGTATTTATGCAGTATTTGGGAAAAAATACATCTGCCATGCTGTCACTGTCATGTGACCTAAGGCCTTAGTTGCGTTGCTTCACTGTCCTTCACAAATCCTCTCCCGTGGCCTCATGGTATAGTAAAGTATCCATCAGGTACACGCTTCTGAAGTTCTGAAGAATTTGAAGTTCGGAAGTAATAAGTCATTTGAGTACTTTTTGCCTGCTGTGTTAAGAATACTATGAACTAGGACACATACAGTTTGCTGCCTTCAGTATAGTTCAGACACAGGGAGTTTGTCCAGGTGTGTGTGTGTGTCAGGCACACGTGTATTACTAACTGGCTAGCTCAGGGGTTCAGATACTGGCATGACGGTCTTCCTTTTGAAGTGTGCACTATAGTAATCTTACACCTAAATTGGCAGAAATGTGGGTCATGCCACCAATTTTATCCTAGTTAACACACGCGTATCGTTTCATATTTCGTTACCGGAACACCCAAGGGCAGAGTAAATTCAAAACAATTCTGTTAAATTAATTTAAATTAAATAAAAGTATTTCTAAATAGCCCTGAGAGAGTGAAATGTAAGAGGTCACATGCTGACACACACTTAAAAGGGACACTCAATTACATTTTCACAGCATTGCCGTCAGAGCAAGATTTCTGGTGTTTTTTTGTTTTTTTCCCCCCACTCGCTCTCTCTCATTAAAAAACAAACAAACAAAAAAAAAACAACTATGGCACTTTCCAAGACACACTCATGATTTCTTTCAAATCATTAGTGACACATAATATCATAAGCATGAATGCTAGTTTTAAATCAATTTTAATTACACTAATTAGAAAACAAAAGCAGAAGAAAAACATAGAAAGTGTTTTGAAATACATTTCATGAAATCATTACTTTTATTTTGCATTTACATGTGTAGGTAGGTATAAGAATGAGAATTAGAGCAGTGTTCTCTTAAAAAAAAAAAAAAAGCTCAAAGCATGTGCCACATGGTAGATTTTTTTTTTTTTTTTGGTAGTTCATGGAGCACAGAGAAGTAATTGAAAGGGGAGGAGCTCTGGTTTGCAGTGCATCTACGGTTAATATGAGTAATATGAGTATAAGTATTAGGGTTTAAGTATTGAACCTGTGTTTTAGCGCCACTCATGGGACATTTCTCTTTAAACTGCAAAACGTGCAGCAAGGAACATAAAACGTTGCACAAAAAGTGCATAGAGCTACATATTTTTGAGACCAGGTTGGAATAAATAAAAAAAAAAAATAAAATAAAATCTTGTGGTATTGATATGCAAAAATGGATTTCGGCATATTTATGATGCACATGTGTTTGGTGTGCATAGAACAACCCTAATCGTCAAATAGCATAAACGTATCCATTTTTGCATACTGTATAGCACAATTTTTTTTTGCCATACTACTATGCGTATAAGACTAGACCAGGTAGCATGAAACAATCTAAAATTATTAATCACTCATCCATTATTTATGTCACACTCAGGGAAGACAGACAAGAATGATTCACATTCAGAGGTGAGTTTATTGGTGTTCAAACAAAGACTCAACTTTAGCAGGTAATAAAACGTGACGTGCATCAATAAATAATTTCAGAACGTAAATCAGGAACACTGCTGGTAATATTCAGGTAAGTCTTTTCACAGAGTGAGAGCAGTGAGACAGAGAGAGAAGATACTACAAGTGGGATATCAGGCAAGTTATTCCATAGATAAGTAGAAGGCAAGTATATTCAGTCTTTGAATGGTCTCTTTACAGTTCCTTTAGCTACAGTCCTTCCTTATGGGATTCAGATGAGCGTTCAACCAGGGAAGTGAGCAGGTTCAGGTAGGTTTGAGCTTGTAAACTTCGAGATCAGCCATCGAGCATTTGGCTGAGCGATCTTTTATGGCGCATGGCATGATGACAGGCAGGTGTCAGTAATCAGGTGGTTGAGACCAGGTTGCAGGTGATTGCGTCTTCTGTGACTGCTGATCCAGGGACAGGTGAGTGTGACGATGTGACAATTTAAAATGTATTTTAGGTTTGATACAAATTATAAACAATATAGTTGAACAAACAGATCTTTTTATTCAGTATACTGTACATGGATGATTTAATCTGTTTACATTTTGAGGATTTGGCCCAATTTGGGATCTGTTCCAGATTAATTTATTTAAAATAAGTATATGTAATGCCCCTTCTGATGCAAATTAAAGATTGTAATAATTTGTTAAAGATCCACTACTGATAACTGATGTATTTATTTTTAAACATTTTATATTTGTTTTCTCTAGAACACTTCATTATTTTCATGATCTAGTCTATAAAAGACTCACAATCATAGATTAATACTGCTAATAATAATCAATCATTCCAAATGTTTGTTTTACAGATGAAGTTATCCCACTCACCCATCGAGCAAGCCTCAGGCATTAACCAGGAAACTTGCCTGTTTATGTAGTGTGCATGGCTTTCAGTGAAAGGTTAAATGCTTGAACTTTCCCATATATTCTTTGCTGTGTGTGAATATATGACTATTTATGAACTTATGAGTGTTTACATGTCAGCAGAGTAAAAAAAAAAGTGAAGCACTTACTTTGTCTAAACTTTTGTGACAATTTTTGCTCCAAAATGTTACACACACTATTATGTCTGTATCAGACATCCAATATCCATGTGTATCCATGCAAGGAACTGTTCCCACCGGATCCCATTAGATCCTCATTACAATTAAAAAAACTAAGCTACATCATTACGCAATATAATGGCTGAAGAAATCAATGCAGTGCAATGGTTTTCTGTTTATACCCTATCAAGGCTAATTGACCTAGTTAAACAAGTTCGTTTATTTGGGGCAAACAATCCAAGTTCTACTCTAAGAAAACTTCCTTTTGCAGAAACTAATTAAAAGGAAACAAAACCTAGGTTCAAGTCACAACAACATGTTTAACACAGTCAGTGCATCTTTTTGTTTTGTATAAACTGTGCATACACGATATCTGTCTCAGATGTTATTATAGACCAGAATGAACGAAGCTTAGCCAGCAGTACCACTTCAGACATTTAACCTCTTGGGAAGGTATAATTCGGTTAGGATTTTGAGCTATTTTATGGGAAATTTAGCATGCAATGCCACCAAAATGAACACTTTGGGCCTGAATTCTGAATCAAACATACTTAATTAATAATTTATCATTCCACAATCTGTGCTTTTGACCTTAGTCAGTTTAGACAGCTAATTTAATTTGGCTGGGAGAAAAACAAGAACAGCACATTCAATTGGTTTTACTGTTGTGTAACTTGGTGTAGAACTAGACCTACAAGTGCAGTGTTGTTCCGATGATAATACTAATATTCAGCTTGTTATTTTCAAGTCACTTTAAGTGTTGTTCAAGGAACTACATGGAAAATGTTTTTCAGAAAGCAGAAAAGGAAAGAAAAGGTTATTGGTGTTTTGCCAAAAATACAATAAAACTCATAATTTGTGTATTTTTGTGAAGCTTGAAATTGAATGGAAAAGTGCCAACTTTTTCTCTTTTGTTTTAATAAAGAAATACATATTGTGAACAAGTAAGGTCTTGAACCAATTTCAGTTAGCACACCACAGCAGCTAAAGTAAATCTTTTTTTTTTTTTATCTGATAAGTGTGTATGTCTTGATTCTGTTTCACTACTAATCAGACCTCAAACACCTTCCGATTAGAGAAGCTTTTCATTTGATTATGCAAAATGGCTAACACCAACTAAATTTTTACAAATTAAAACATGTCAATCAAATGAAATAATATAACAAGACAGAAAAAAGAAACCCATACTCCCACTCTGATGCAAAATGCACTCTAAAACATCCATTTTGAGTATGTTTAAGGTTGTTCCTAGTAGTTTTATAGTTTCAGAAATCAGTTCAAAAGGCAGAAGTTGCTTTAGCAGCACAAAGTTGGTGTAGGAATAATAGGTAAGTACTCAGCAAAGTACATAGTCAGTGTTATGTGCCGTGCAGAGAACTGAAATGCTGGAGTCGCAGTCTTTAAACAATCTCTTTTAATATGGAGTGCAGGAATACAAGCCAACATTGAAAACACAAAGCAACAATATAACATTAATTACGGACAAGGGTAAACTCAAAACGACAGGCTATAAATGCACATAGGACTAATGACCAGAACTCAAAACAGATGGAACATACAGACGGAGACTAATTAACTAATAATCACACAAGGACCGAAACTTCTAAATAAGGGTATAACATGAAACAAAACTAAAACAGGAAGACATAGAAAAATTAAACTAAAAACAGACAAGAACGTAACAGTCAGAGTGCTGGGCACAGAGCAACTGTCTTTTAAAGTCCAGGGCTTTAGAATCGGTATAGGTCTCAGTACTGATGCTTGTGTGCTACAAAAATCAATAATACATTTTCTTATTATTTAACAATGATACAATTGCTTCAGTAATATTCAGTATTTTTTTCCCTCAAAGATGCAATGCTGGGGACTAAAAAACTATGGCAAAAAGGTTGTGTCCAGTTCTTCCTTCGAAGTGTTTATCAAAGCATCCTGATAATGTCACGCAACTTTGCTTTCTTTTTAAAAAAACAAAATTAGGTATTTTCATATGGTCATAGTACATTAAATAGATTTAGTGATGGTTCATTTTGACATGCTATACATGTTGCATTGAGTTTGAAAAATATGTTTACAACAAGCTGCTGACACATTATTACAGCATTGTGTAATAAATTGCTCTATTTTAGTTGTCCATTAAAGCAAAAAGCTAAATTTAAAGGAATAAGAAGCCTACATGTTTTTTTATCTATGTTTCACAGAGTAGAAAAGTTATTTGTCTTTTTTAGTGACCTTGTCTAAGTTCAGTGAGTCTAACTAAGTCATATATTTTCACACATAGCCTATGATATTCTTCAAACTTAAATTTCTATCATAATCTACTCACCCTAATGTCGCTCAAAATTCAAATGAAGCCAGCCACTTAATAAGCACAGATGATTACTACACTAATTTTTATGACCCTCTTGAACCATTCTACCCTTTCACCCCATTAGCAAGCCCTATTTATTATGAAAAACCCATCAATAAACAGGCATGAGCTTTGCATAAGTCCACCCAAACAGACAGAGCTGTGACTTTGAAAGACAGGAAGTCTATGCGCAAATATTTATAACAACATAGCTAATTTAAGAACCTGGTTCGGCATAAGCCAAGTCTGTCTGGAAAGCAGCTGATCCTATTGAAGTTTTTATGAGAGTAGCAGCTATGAGCAAAGCCCGACATCACACAGCTACATCCAGCACAAGCTAGAGCAGAGAGAATAAGGCAGAGGAGATGGAAATTAGAGAAGAGGGAATGAAAGAAATGACAAAGAGAAAATGATGAGAGAACGAGAATAAGGTGTGTCCTGCTGTATGTCTTGGGTGGTCATTATTTTTTAGCTGCTATAGTGTTATAGATTTGTTGATGTCTTCAGAGAGTTGTTGTTGCTGTGCTATATTGCTTCCATGCTTTATTGACCATGAGTCCACCTGTAGACAGATTTATTCAATTCCAATAGATAAACATTTTTACCCATCTTCTCTATGAAATGTGACCTGTGTTTCAATCATGCAAATACTTAGATCTTAATCATCCAGGGAGTTTGCAAAGATTTAGGATTATAGTGCTTAATAAGGCCACTTACAACCTATTAAATAACACACATATAATTAAATGACAAAACAATAAGTAATCACATTATTATTCCTAAACCTGGGAATGATATGGACCAGCCATAATGATATTTTATTACTATAACATAAGCTGTAAGCATAAAAAAAATACTTCTGGGTCTGGCGACTCTTTTTTTATGCTCAAATAAATGTTGTAGGTAAAATGTGAGCTAGACAAAAAAAGTAAAAAATAAATAAAAACTACAATAGGTTAAAAAAAAAATCTGACTTTAAGTAAAAGCTCCTGCTCTGAATCCTCGGCTTTATTCTGCATCTGCCACAGCTTTACTTTATCTGAAAGTGATCCACGGCTGATGGAGCTCACCTCGTAGTGTCTGCTCCTCGTTTCTTTCTAACAGTGCTAGACAAAGAGATGTCAGGCGACAGGAGAACAGCGTTTCCATCTGCTTCACTGCATGTGTATTTGTATTCAAAGGTGGTTCCTGCCCCGACCTCCAGTTTGATAGATATATGTTTCTCTCTAAATCATATGCAAATGATCCAAATCATATTTTCTGTCACTTTTGAACAATGAGATTGAGTATTAACAGGGAAGATTGGATGGGATTTGTGTCCTATGAGAATGGAAACAAAAAAAAATATGTTTCTGTATTCATTTAATCAGTTTCTTTTCTCTTGGGACAGCTGCCAGCTGATGGGATTATACAGGAAGATATTTCCAGGTTCACTTATTGTGTCACTATGATCCTGTAGTTCTTGAATGACCTTAGACACCAGAGAAAATGGATAGTAAAAAAAACACTGATGAATCTCAAACTCAAATTTTATCATCACAAGCAATCTGTCCAGCAACCAGCCAGAACCATTATCTAGCAACTACTTAGAACACACAATCCTATAGCATCAGAGGGGCAGTGGTCTAAGATGATTTGCAGGGCTTCTATGGCACTACTGGACCTATTCTATTTATGTGTTTATGTATCTTGTACATAGTAATGTAACTAAATCCTACTGTAATGTAACTAAGAAGTCTTTTGATATGTAAATTGCAAATTTTCCTTTCTCTTTAGAGTGTTACAAGCTCTTGGTGCATAAAGAAAATCTATAAAGTTTCAAAGACTAAAGTCTCAAAACCAAAGAGATATTCTTGATGTCACTGGTCGGGAAGCATATGAGCACATGGGATGCAACCGGAATTAGCTTTTTGTCATAAAGCAAAGCCGGCAGGGATGCTGAGGGTGTGGCTGGTTAGACGCGGCGTCTCATTCCTTCGAGGAACTGGGGTTACAGTCGTAACCTAAGACATTAATCTTCAGGAACTTGAGCCGCGTCCAGCAGACGCTATGGGGAACAAGATGGCCACTCCTCCACACCTTCATCGCCCTGCCCAGTGTGTGTGCCTACTCAGCAAGCACCGCAGCACCTGGCTGGGGCAAACTCGAGGTGGGAAGGAGCCACCGAAAGAGCCTGAAGGTCCCCCACTCTCCTCAGAGAACATGCAAGCAGAATAGAGGTTTTAATAGTCAGCATGTGATCAGAGATATCCTCTATGGGCTTGAAGGGCGGCCCGCAGAGCGCTTGCAGCACCACAGCCAGGTCCCAGACTGGTACTCTGGGACGTGCTGGAGGCATCAACCTCAGTGCACCTTTGAGGAAACGTATAACAATTCACTGAGGCATGGTAAGCCAAAATTGCCGCCCCATAGACCTTCAGTGTTGAGTGGGCAACCCCTGTGGAAAACTTATATTGCAGAAATTCCAGCGCTGTACCAATCGGGCAGTTAACTGGATCCTGCTGATGTTCTCCGCACCAGGAGAAAAAGACATTTCACTTTAGGGCATACAGTTTCCTTGAAGCTGGGGATCTGGAATGGAGGATGGTCTCCACAACCTCAATTGAGAGACCTCCAGTTTCCACAGCTCCAGGTGGGGGTGCACCACGGTGCCCCCTGCCTGTGAGAGGAGGTCTCCTCTGACAGGATTCTCCCATGGGGAGCCGTCCACCAGAGACATCAGGTGCGAGAACCACACTCGGCCCGCCCAGAATGGTGTTATAAGCAGTAGGCTGACCTTGTCCCGGCGCACTCTCTCCAGAACCCCTGGAAGCAGAGCAATCAGGGGAAAAGCGTACAGATGGAGCCTCGGCCACGTGTACCACCCAGCGGAGCTGGTTGAGCTAGAGAGTACCAGAGGGGACATTGCACATTCTCCTTTGATGCAAAGAGGTCCACCTCTGCTGTATAAAATACTCTCCAGATCTGCTGGATGAAGCATCCACTCCCCAGGCCTCGGCCCCTGCCTCGACAGGAAGTCTGCTTCCACATTTTGATGGCCAGGAATAAAACCGCTCTGAGAGATAACAGCTTTCCCTGAGCCCACACCAGGATGCGATGAGCCAGCCTGTATAAGAGGCGTGATCTCAGCCCCCCCTGGTGGTTGACGTACAAAACCACATATGTGTTGTCGTTGCAAACCAACACATGCCGGTCTCTCAGGTCCGTGAGAAAGTGTTTCAGGCACTGAAACATGGCCAGCATCTCCACGCAGTTGATGTACCCAGCAGCCCTGCGAGTTGGAGAGGAAGGAACCGCTGAAATGCCGCCGCCTGTTTGCGTACCTCCTGGTGCCTGTCGCCAACAGTATTGACAGCGTCGCCGAACAGGAGACACCAGCGGGGCGTCCATCAGGCATGTCCTGTCTTTCTCTTTAACATCTGGCACCGTTAGCCAGAGATGCCTCTCCGCGGCCACCAAAGCTGCCATAGACCGGCCAATAGAACGCACAGTCTCTTTGGTAGCCTGCAGTGAGAGGTCAGCGGTCCTCCTGAGCTCTCGGATGTCATCAGAGCTCACCGTCTTCTTCTCATCCAACTCGCTAAGCAAGTCAGCCTGGTATGCCTGCAACACCGACATCGTGTGCAGACATGCGGCAGCCTGACCTGCTTCGGTGTGGAAATCGGGAAAAAACGGAAGGCTCCGTCTCCGAATCCTCCATGCCAACGAGATCCCGCTGCGATCCCCACGAGCACTTTCTCCGCTTGGCCTCGGCACGAGTGGGTCTGTCGCCGTGGGGAGTCGCAGTGAAGGCTCCCTTCTCAAAGAGAGTCTCAGCACGCGCACTGACAGTTTCTCACAGTGAGGGCAATCAGATGAGCGCAAACATTAGTAAATTGCATTGCATGATTCATTTTAATAATTTGCTTGATTCCTCCCATAAATTTTGCCCCTGAAAGGGAAAACCCTACAAATGCATATTTAAAAAGGTCAGGTGCAAAAATAACTGCAAAAGTAAACCATGCCTTTTCAGCAGTAATTCTTTAGTGCACATCTTTAGTAAAGCCTGAAAGTAGCCTACAATTTTAACGCCAAAAGCTGTTAGTAAATCTGGCCCTAAAATGGTACCAAAAAAAAAAAATGCTTTTATAATAGTATTACTTAAAAATTAACTGTATTCAGAGAAGTAATCCCTTTTATATTGTAAGTGATTCGATGTAATGTATTCTCACTACATAAGCTGTTTTCTAGTGTCAAACTGATCATGTGCACACTTTTACTGCTTGTTTAGGCTTTTATGCATTTGTATCTGTAAACATAAATACAGTATATAGCATATGGGTATCTTTACCCAGTAAAAGACTAAACGTGACAGTGAGTAAACAGTTTTTTAAATGAAACATGTTCTTCTACTTAAAAAGAAAGCATTTAATTTAATCTGTTTATTAAAACAGACTAAAATGTCTGGGAGATACAATTTTAGCATTTTTCTTATTAAAGATAAACAATTGGAAATTAAAAGTTGTATTTTCAGTCCCACCAGTGATGGGAATCTGTGAGGGCAGGAGAGGGGGTTGGGGGTTTGGAGTAGAACATTAAGTCTAGTTCAGCATGTATGCTTGCATATACACTGACTGAAAATTGGTAAGTAAATCTCTCATGCTCACCAAGGTTGGGTTTAGTTGATCAAATATACTGTAAAAGGTATTTATTTATTTTTATAAAAAATAAAAATAAAATCTTACTGACCTCAAACTTTTCAATGGCTGTGCCTTCCATTGAAAAGTTCCAACTGCTTCTCCCACTTTGTCTGGGTTTGTCACGCTTAATAAACAAACAGAAATTCTCTGAGATTTCCCACATAGTGCCCTCGCCATGCCTAGGAGAGTTCAACTTTCTGGAGTGAGTCTGATTATAGGAATTCTTATATTCTCCTGCATATCCCTCAAACTCTATTCCATGAGTCACTTATCCCTGTCCCAACTGTCACTTAGTGTCAACTGACCTCTGACAGGGTGAAGGCCTCGGGCCACATGGGGACAGAGATGATGGTGGATGAACGCTGATTGCTACAGCATATTGTGATTACTTGGCTGCCCTTCAAAATCTCCAACATAATTCTTTTTTTTTCTTTCTTTTTTTTGGTTATTCACAAATGGATTTGATGTCGGAGCCATAGCCTTGTGGGCAACTCTCAGACATATAGGGAGACCTCAGTTTGAGTCACAGCTCTTGACGTTGGCTCAGCTTTTAGCAATAGTAAATGCAAGTTGTTGTTTTTTTTTGTTTTTTTTATGAAATTGATGTGATCAATTAACTTTAATTGATAACTTTTCTGTTGAAATATATGAAATTTATGAAATATATATATTCATAATGTTTAAAAAGTGGAAGTTGTGACATTGTGCCACTGCATACTACTACTTGGCCACAGTATAGCTTAAAGAGCCTAAATTCACTAAATGTCAAAAAACTGCCATGACATCAATATAGACTGACCCTGCAGGCTAATTCCTCTTGTTTCTTGCAGGAATTTTAATGCATCATTGAAATAAGTAAAAACCCAAACACACTTTTTGCAAGCAACCTATAAGTTACACAGAATCGCACCTCAAACATTATACAACATTATACATAACAATATTTTATGAATACATGCTTGATATGTACTTGAAAGCAAAATACTGGACAAGTGTTGTACAGGAGAGCTCACAGTGTAAATTTATTTAAAAAAACTGACATTTAAAAAAAGCACAATGGTTATAGAACTGAATAAGAAAGCCTCTTCAATTGATGTTAACCACAGACTAAAAACTTTTCTAAAAACCCATTGAAAATTCCCACGTCTTGAAAAAAACAAATTATCCTTATGGTTGTACACTACAGCAGGAGAGCTCTATTGAAAATTGTTTAAGGTCGCTTTGTCATTGTGAATCGCTATTAATGTGAATGGTCTTACTTTTACATTAGGTCGCCTCTGTGGCCATGACCATGATAACACAAGCTCCCTGGAGGCAAGGACATTGTGAAGACTTTCTCAATTAGTCTTAGAGCAATAACACCATGATATTTAAGTCCTTAGAGAAAGGGCTTTTCAGACGTTTTAATGCCAAGCACTAGGGTCAGGCTGTGGCTTTGTGGGTCCCTTGGAGAGATAATGAAAATTGGCTCCACTGGTGTAAAAGTTGTTATGACACAAAAACATCCATAGAGGTTGCTTTCTTTCTTTTCTGAAGCACTTAAAATATGCACATAGTATATGAGACAAATAACATGTTCATTTGCTTTTTTTATGTATGTTTTAAATACTGTAGCGAATCAGGGTATCTTCTATCCATTCCATATCCGTTTTCAAACTAAAAATCGGAAACCAAAAAAAACCCAGATCATTTTTCGCTTTTCATTTGTTCCAACAAAACGAAAAAATAAGAATTTGGCTCCATTTTTCATTCAGGGACAGAAAACGAGTAAACCACTTGAATGTTTGATCTCTACACGTGGGCAGAGTGAACTCCCCTCTCCGCTAATTGGTCAGACAAACATTAAAACATAATAAGAGTCCTCTACAAGTTATTTCTACTACATTTGATATCTTTCTCTTAATCAAACAGCCATACTAACAAATGGTTTGACACAAAGCATACCGAGGCAGAGCCTATAGACAGAGCTTTCTTTTGTGTATGAATAAAATCTGTAACCTATGTGTGAAATATTAGTTTATCTCATAAATATCAATATGTACCTGTACCTGCACTCACAAATACTAGCCATCTTTAGCACACCACCTGATTTATTATAACCACCTATTAAAATCTGTGTGGCAAACTGCGCTCAATACTAAAGTAGTGAGATCTATTGAAATAATTAGGCTCAGAAGGATAAATAACATAATGTTAATGCTAATAACTGTTTTGAAGTACTGAAGCAAAAAAATATATCTTTTATGTCATCAAACATATCACAACCTTAGTTATTACTGAAGAATGCTTGTGAATGGCATGCATGCCTATGTAAACAAATGTGATAGATCTGTTTTTGTTTTATTAATAAATTTTTTAGGCTTTTGCTATGTTTTCTTATTGTATGAAAGAAATCTTTCACAATGAAAAGTATATTGATATATTGATATAAGGCAAAAAAGATGTATAAATCACTCAGTGGGGTTGATATTTCTCTGCAGCCTGCACTGATATGAAGGGAGAACAGAAGCCCTCAGGGAGGTGAGAGTAATAACTCCCCAGCAGTACATTTAAAAAAAGAAAAGAAAAAAAAGAGAAACTTTATCCAACCTTTTCAGAAAGCAAGTCTAGTACTACAAAAATGATGTCTTCCAGAAATAATATGGTTCCTTGAGAGAAAGAGAC
>JAUMHI010000033.1:9505022-9525485 GCA_032359435.1 Enteromius unitaeniatus | reverse complement strand
ATGGTTTGGAGACTCCACGGACCATGGAAGCTGTGTTAGCAGGACAAACAATTAACACAGAACCTTTTAAATCTGTAAATTTGTATTTCTCCTGGTCTCTTTGAAAGAAGATTCACAACTATTACATATGTCAGCACATCAATACAAAGGCATGCAGCCTGTAGAATATAATTTGTTTTAAAACTGTTTTTAAAAAAATATTTATATTTTAGGTAAAAATACTATATAAGAATGTGAATATGTTAAATTATTATATTATATAGTAATAATAATAATATGAAAATAATAATAATAAATCCTCAACAGAACTGGTTTAATGGTCATTAATCAATGTACTGTTAAATATTTTTTATTTGTTTTACATTATATTAGTAATGTATAAATATTATAATTAGATGAGCTTAGATGCTCACCTACTGATAGAAACAAAATAGGCATCGTTTGAAAAGCAATTAACAATTTATTAGCAGTCAGTTTTGGAACGTATCCTTTTTTACCCAGGGATGTGGATTTGGAGCATGTTCTCCTATTTTGGCAGTGAGCGAGTAGGAATCACTTCAGTCAAGGAGTGTGTGTGTGTGCGTGAGCAGCCAGTGAGCCTGAGATTTGAATAGAGGCAGATTTCAAAGGGATCTTATCTGCCAGCTTGTCTGTGTGAAGCTACATGCCAAACTTTACCTGAACGTGCGATTTCATTTTCCTGCAGTGCTATCATCAGGCGAGTTTTCCAGGTAAATGTCACCTAATAAGCATTTGCTTGGTCACGGTCTGGATGTGGACCATATATGAAGGTCATTTGGAGAAATGTCAGATTTATTGGTGCTCAGTGATGCGCTTCAAGCTGTGTTTTTCTTTATTTATTTTTCAAGCCTTGGAGGGAATGTTTAGAGGTTCGCCGAAAGTGTGATAATCCCATTTCTCTTTTATCTAGCTTTGAAGCAGTCACATATTTGAACAACCAACTTTCCCTCAGATCTGCTGCTGTTAACTAAGCAGGCTTGAACTCTGATGGCAGAGAGGAGATGGAACTTATGTGATGCTTGATGTGATTTTAGATTATTGGCGCATGAGTCGCATGCCCAGAAGAGGGAATTTTTACAATATGGAAGTCAGTGGGGACCAGTAACTGATTAAACACATCCCTTTAAAATATTCTCTTTTGAGTTCAACACAGTTGGAACATCCTAAGGGTTGATATAATTTCCATTTTCTTTGGTGAATTATCTATTTAAATCAGTTTTTACTATGGCATTTGTCTCAGTGTGAAACAAGCTGTATTCATTTGATGCAACAAAGAGCATTGTTTTGAGTAAGAACAGGGTAAATTAGAATTATGTTTCCACCAGTGACATAATGCATG
Organism: Enteromius unitaeniatus; assembly: GCA_032359435.1. Classification (NCBI taxonomy): domain Eukaryota; kingdom Metazoa; phylum Chordata; class Actinopteri; order Cypriniformes; family Cyprinidae; genus Enteromius; species Enteromius unitaeniatus. The sequence goes on along the minus strand of JAUMHI010000033.1, from coordinate 9,524,125 downwards.
ATGTGCACACAAAGTTGACAATAACAACACAACAATCACAAATTCTATTAAATAATTTTAATGATAAATAAATAAATAATCTCTAACTTAATATCCTTTAAGCTTTCACTCTATCTACTACTATTTCTAATTTATCTAAAGCATTAAAACTCAGTCAGAATCTATCTATCTATCATCTAACTATTTCTAACTAATCTATCTATCTATCTATCATCTGACTATTTCTAACTAATCTATCTATCTATCTATCTATAATCTAACTGTTTCTAACTAATCTATCTGTCTATCTTTCTATAATCTAACTATTTCTAACTAATCTATCTATCTATCTATCTATCTATTTCTAACTAATCTATCTATCTATCTATCTATCTATCATCTATCTATCTATCTATCTATCTATCATCTGACTATTTCTAACTAATCTATCTATCTATCTATCTATCTATCTATCATCTGACTATTTCTAACTAATCTATCCATCTATCTATCTATCTATCTACAGTAAGTCTATCTATCTATCTATCTATCTATCTATAGTAAGTCTATCTATATACCTTAATATGCTTCCTAGTAGTTGTTACATCCACACCAGGCTCCACCCTCACCTCCTCACAGTGATCCCTGTCACCTGAATTCTAAACAGCCACACCCGCCATCACCACCTGTTCACTATCAGCACGACCACATAAACCACACACACACGCATTCAGTCACTGTCCAAGCTCGAATGCACGAAGGTAGACTCTAGCTACTCCAATCCAGCTCTTTTACTTACCTGATGTCTCATGACCCTGTTCTCTCCTAGTGTGCTCCTTGATCCTCTGTGTGTCTCGAGGTCCTTGTATCCTCTCCTCTTATTATCTTTGTTTGATTCAGTATTCATAGTGTAATCTGTCCTGTCTTCCCTTGTCAGGTGTTGTTGTTGCTGAGCTATGTTTTAACTTTTTTTAACTTCTTAAAACTATTTTAAACTTTTTCCAACTTTCAGCTCCAGCTTTCTCAAGCCAACTTTGTTTGCCTAGACAAACTTTATCTAGTTAAATATTGTTAAACTACAGTATATCTTCTTCAGAACACATAACGTGACAATAGCATAACTTTGCATTATTGTGAGGTTTTTCTATTATAGTATGGTAAATTAGACTGAAAAAAGTTCATTCATATTTAGTATTCATCTACAAGGATGGTGAACAAAACAACATGTTTCATAAACAATATTACCTTTGCAAAGGCACAAGCCAGTTTCGGATTTCTTGCTTTGAGTCAGAGTGATGTGCAACAGCCTTCTTACTCATCTGTAAAAAGTGAATGCCTAATTCAATTCTGCTCAGCATGCGGTTATTAGAACTGTGAAGGGAATCATTTAACATGCTCTCTTCTACCCCAACATTCCTCTTTAATTCTTGACAAGCACACACACTCAGAAAATGAGAAAGACACTTGATCTGTCTTCTCTATTCTGACATCTGCTCCTTGTTCTAACACAAGCTCTGTCATGACATAATTTGTCAGTCAGCACATAATGTTTGGATATGGCAAAATATGGTCACATACACTGACAAGGAAATGGAAGTCATACAAATAAAATAAAATAAAACATATATGCTGGTCTGTTGTTTTTTATGCCTTCCCTGCTCACATTTTTTCAAGACTTCATCCACTTTTTATTTTCTGAACTGAACAGGGGCCCAGAGCTCAGTATTAAATATGAATCAAGTTTTACTCATAAAACTACAGATAAGAGAAAATGAACATTGTGTAAATGTCAGAGATATGCATGTTTATATTTATGTTGAAAATTCATTTGGATTTGAGTTCATTGGTTTGGAAATGCTTGACTTGGTCCATTAATGTGATGTTCAAGGTCATAAAAGGTAAATGTGCCCCTTGAAATATTTGAAAAGTACAAAGGTTAGTGGTTCTTTAAAAAGATCACTCTTGAAGTGTAACAGGTCACATGTTGAGCGCAGGACCATTGCATTCTGGGTAAAACTTATATGGAGAAAGAGAAACACACATGCTTTACAGCCTGAAAAGGGCACGCACAATTCTTGTTTAAGTCTGTAACATTGTGTGTTTAATATTGTGTTTATATTAGCTTATGTAACCGTGTTTTATTGTAAATTGTGTAAATTGAATTAAGATTGGAAGCACATGTATACTTGTACATCAAGGACATTCGATTAAGAGACTGTGAAAAAGAAATGCATATTTGAATATGCTTGTGTTCTGTTTTTTGTAGTTTTTACGGTGTCCGCTGAAGAGAGGGGCAAGCAGAGATAAATAAACAGCAAAATGACATCAGTATGAAGCGTGGCTTTATTTTATTAGACCAGTGCAGCTACACATTGAAATGATGATGGTTGGTCTATTTGTTTCCCCGTAAGCCTTTACTGTTTTTTTGTTTGTTTGCTTCGGAACAACATTTTTTTCAAAATTTTTTGTTTTGCCCATATATCTACACCTAAACCTAACCCTACCCATGAGTATTGCCTAAAATCAGAGGAAATTATAAATGACTGACACTGATGTACGAGCACCAAACACTGATTGTAAGCCTAAACTTCACAAAAACTATAAACTGTTTCTTTAAATCTGATTGGCTAATCACAATATTGTTCCAGGGTGACGCTGAACTCAGCAAAATTAGGTTCTGCGCCTTGCTTCAGGAGGACTTTAATGTATTGTCAGTGCCATTGGCTTTAAAATATTTTTACACCTTTAATAGACATAGTTCAGTATAGCTTTTTATTTTTGCTCTTTAATGTTTGCAAGGCAGTCCCCCTGAGCACTGCATTTCTGTATGCCATTGTGCTTGAGAGGATTGGAGTGCATTCAAGGTGATGTTTAGTACAAACTAAAAGAAAAACAGTAAACACTTTACGGTGAGGGAAGATTTAGCTTGTATTAACTCATATATTAACAAGTATGTGGACTCATACCTCACTGTTACGAATGCAGCTATGGAGAACTCGTGCTCTTGCTTCTTTGTGGGCAGACAGGACTCAGAGGCAGAAATAACTCAAACTGGAACGTTAAACCGAAACCACAAAGAGCAGCGCCAGAACATACAAGCATACATGAAACGTTAACATCAGACAAAGAAGCATGGCATGGGGCGTGAATTTATACAAGACTAATCAAGGACTAAAGACACAACACCTGGACAGAACAGCTGACGGATGATCAAACAATGATGACGTGGCCAGCGTTATGTTTTAGTATTTTGGCAACTTAAAAATAGAAAGATATTACAAAAAAACTACCTTACTTGTACAAATTCAAACTATTTTTACTAAATCGTATGTATTTTATGAGTTGCCAATTTGTATGAATTTGTACGAATGACCTACACCTATCCCCGCCCCTAAACCTACCTGTCACTGGGTTTAGACAAATCGTACAAAATCATACGTGTGAGGTCGTACGAATTAGCACAAATTTTACACCTTGTACAAATTGGTTGTGAGACTGTGTTGAAATCTGTATATATCAGAAACAGAAAGGTGAAAAAAAAATATACATAAATGAAACTAAATTATCAATTGATCTTCTAGTGTGTGTGTGTGTTAAAAGCCTTTAGAGGATGCTCCTATTCTTTCTGCTTTATATGTGGCTGAGTAAAATGGAAATGTTCTCATTAGAGACAGAGAGAGAAAGTTAAGACCTTGTTTCCACAGCCCTTCTCATAATTAGGCAGCAGATCCATAATTAATCTGGCCATTAATAACTGTTCATCTGGCTCTCACCCAGTGCTAGCCTTGATTGACAGCCAAGGGGTTGTGACTTAAGGTTAGGAAAGGTCCATTACTGCTCTTTGATGGAATGCAAAATCAGACTTCAAACAGAGATAGGCTCACTTCCTGTTTAATGAGGTCTTAAAACATGCTGTCATACTCAGAAAGTCACTGTAACGCACACACATTTATTCAACGAGACCTGCAGGTCGTACCCATAATGCAGTGCAGAAGCCCTGACGTTTTAGCCCCTGGTTGTCAGCCAGGCTGAACCACAGGTTCTAATTACCCAAGAATTAAATGCCCTATTTTGTCTTTCCCTTCTTTCCTCTCTTTCAGGTTGCACAACACCCTCCCAGTCATTGCTTTGACCCTCACCTCATGCTGACCCAAAGCCCTCCTGCAAATTCAGCTTTTATTTTTCCTTCGTCCCGCTTGCATAACTCATTTTTCCTAGAAACTTTGTTTAATCAAAGTTAACCTTAAATTCATCTCTCGCATCTTTTTTATTTAAGAAAGCTATTTTCTGAGGACAGGGTGCCTGATAGATGAAAACACTCAACCAAATATATATCTGAAACTTTTTCTATGAATAATTTTGAAAACTTAGATTGGCTTTAAATTGCATAACGTTTGGTTTCGGAGTTTGAATACTGTCATTGTCAACTTTAGGAAAGAGAGTTTTCTTACCTACTCAATTATGTTCCTCATCTCAAGTGAAGTCTGGATTCTCCTGAACCATCTATCATAACAAGTTTCTCATCTATAACGGTGACATCCATCAAACACAGAGAAATGTGCAAGCTCCAATAAACCTCACTTAATTTTGTTTCACTCTGTTCATAGCCTCAAGTGTGTGTGGAATTACTTTGTTAAATTATTGAGCCAGAGTTATTTTAGCTGGACAGTTCACAAGGAAAATATTAAAAGAAGGGCTGAGTGTGTAATCTGCAGGCAGTTCTTATTAAAAGTGAAATGTAAAACTCTGCTCCTGGTACATGTCAGTGTCTTTAAGGGATTTATTTTTCTGTGTTGTACCACTCTGTAAAAGTGGTCCAAATAAGACTTAAAACATTACACTCAGTCAATGTTGAAAATAAACAACTTTTTCTTCAGTGTTTGACTGAATAAGAAATAGCTCAATAGTTTCTTATTAAATGCACTAAATTATTTGACATTGAGTGTCAAATGTTTTTGAACTCCTTCGTACAAAAGGTCAGATTTCCTTGATTTCCTTTGAATGTTTTTTGGACTATTCTCAATTCATGCTGAGATAACTTAGATCAGGTTTGGTACAAACTTGTGGAGTCTGTGCCAGCTCAAGTACATGCTGTCATAAAGCAAGAGGAGGACATGTACCAAATATAAATAAAATACATGCCAACTCTGACTTTTTACTCAGATTGTTATATTGTCAACAATGTAATATAGCATTTAGTAGTCAGACTTTTAGATCGAGTTGTAAAACTATTTTGATTTGAATTTAGGTGCTTTGTAGACAGCTATTATTGGCTACCTTTTTACAGGTTTGCATAATCTGAAATAGTTCAATAATGGTCTACAGTCTAAGAGCTGACTGCACTTTTTATAAAAACTACAAAAATGCCTTAAAAACCTTATTTTTTTGCATTCTAACGATGTAACGTTTAAGGTCTCGCTTCTCAGGGAGAGGTGACTTCAGTGAAACAGGTAACATTTAATAAATGAACAGGATACAAGGCTGGCTGACGAATGTGCACATACATTCTCCATACATTACATGGATACATCCACATCCAACAACAACTGACAACCAACAAAACACAAGTGACGTTTTAAATGAACACATAATCAAGGACATAATACAAAACACCTGGAAACACGGCTGGAAGGGAGTGAAACACTAATGAGAGGGGCAAAGTTACAAATAAGGTAAAGCACCTGAAACAGAATCAAAACAAAACAGCACATGGACCATGACAACATGACACATGACTTTTGCATTCTCATGAACAGAAATCTAACAATTCATAATTTTTTTTTTTATGAGTTGGCAATTTGTACAAATTTCTACGAATGACCTACACCTAACCCTGCCATTAAACCTACCCATTACTGGTTTGGACAAATCATACAAATTCATATCTGTGCTAACTTGAGATCTGTAGAAGTGTTTTCTGGGACCTGGTGGGTCAAATTGAAAAAATAGTTAGTGCTGTCCACTTGTGATCACATCACCCAAAATAAGTATTAATAACATTTTAGTCATTTTAAATAATGACTGTTTCATGGTTTTTTTTTACATCTCTTTACCTGTCTTGGGTATATGCATTCCTAGACTTTCCTCTCATTAAAATGTCTCTGGAATCCTCTCCATGACTATTTTACAGAATGCTTGTGCAGCACAGTGCTTGTTCTCATTTCTTTCATGTTGCCTCACTATAGAGTTCTATTCATTACACATACTCACAGAAAGCTCTCAAACATATGCATTTTAAACTGAATAATTTTACATATTTGCGCAGCACATTTTGTTGGCGGTTTTGTTGTTCTGGCACATTTTAGTGTGCTGTCTGTAATGAAGAGTTCACAGACTTGTTGAGTTCATTATGGTGTGAAAGTTCTGGCTTTGTTTTTGCGATGCAGTACTGTATGTGTTCTTTGCATTGTATGTTTTGTTTGTGTGCATCAGTAGCATCAGAGTAGAGTATTGAAGTCCTTGACAGGCAAGGAAACAAAATGACAGTAAGTAAAGTTTGCATGTGTGTGTCTACATGGAATTGTGTATGCTTTACTGATGCTTTTTCTGTTTATTAAGCGCTAGTGTTTGGAGCCTTGTCAGACTTTAGACAACAGCAGTCATTCTCTGGTGTTAGAAGGTAAATAACTGCAATTTGCCTTCTGTCTTCTCTGACAGCTGTGAGAGTTGTTTGTTGTGTATTCTAATGGTTAGGTTCATCATCTTTTCCTGAACCAGTAACTGTTAATTACCAGGGGCGGACTTACCCATTAGGCAAAGGTAGGCAGCTGCATTGGCCTCCGAAAGCAAAGGGGCCCCCAAAATGCTTTTCATACCCTAGATGCGCATTAAGCGCAGACACGTGAGCGGTTGCTATTTACAGTGTTTATTACCATGACAGCCATCTGCGTGTCTGAATTGAACATGCTTCTTGTGTATCCTGCTTGGAGCAAACGAAAATGCATCTAAACTGCTGCAGGAGCGTGAGCTCTGCATCAGTTTCGTTCAGCGAATGGCTGAAAGGAGCTGCGTTTTAAGTTGACATACAGATATGTTGCTCATCTGAGGCCCCGTTTACACTAGTGGGTTTTCGTTTTAAAACGCATAACTACGGTTACGCCTATCGTTTACATTAATCCGGCATTTTACACCCTCGAAAATGGACACTTTTAAAAAAGGCTGCAGATCCTGTTTTAGTTTGAAACTTCGGGCTAGGTTTAACGCTAGTTTTTTAGAACGCTATATTAAAACAAAAACGCACAGGTGTAAACAGGGCCATATTTTACATGCAAGCACCGCTATTGTCATCAACTTATATGTAGCCTGTTTGATTTTATCAGACGACAATTCGATTATAAATCTGAATTTTTGTGTGGATTAACATCTTGGAAGGTAGAGCTGGTTATGTAGTTATAATAAGTCACTATTCAGTCACTATTTCATATCAATGAAATATATCAATGAAAACAGATTTATTGAGAATTTAGCTGCATCAAAATGCAGTATGTGCACACAGAGAAGCGAAAATATAGCCTAAACAGGGTTTTGTCATTAAATATAATAAGTAATAATTTTATACTTCTGTTCTTGCATCTCAACTGTAAATCAATTGCTATTTCGTGGTCTGCAACATGAAAGAATAAAAGTGTAAAAGTTAATAAAAGAATCCCATAATAATATGAAAAACGTACATGAAAAACGTAACGGCAGGAAAACGTTTTTGCAGCAGCAAAAAACTGTAAATGTGTGCAAATATAAGGCCCCATTCCTATAATTACTAATGGTGACACGAGGTAAATGTGAATTATTCGTTAAAATACGTTCTCCAACTTTCTTAACTTTGACTTAGTCATTCGACTACTGCAAACAATGACACTCACGAGGTACTGCTAACAATTAGTTTGAATGGCTCAACATGGCTGTGTTTTCATTCAAGTTGCTAGTGATAGAGTTTCCATCCCATGTGGTCAAAGAACAAATTTGTATCTGACACTGTGGCCCTTTTATTAAATGTAATAAGCACAGACAAAACCCTCTGACAAACGGAACATTTGCTAGAGACTGGCCACAGATGCCTTTTGACTGAGAGTGACAGTGTATCGGACAGTTCAGATTATAGCAGCCAATCATTTTCATGACAGGCTTTTTATGCATTTCAAAATGAACAAAACAACATGTTTTCTTTGCTTATCTGAGATATTTATTCAGTCACAAGCCTAATTTGCTTTTTATTTGAATCTAGGAATTTATTAAATGTACATTTAGTTGAAAAGAATAAATAAATAAATGAATCTCAAGTGAGTGTATACATTTTTATGTGCGCTTTTTGGAAATTAATTTATATTTTGAATATTCAATTGATCAGTCGAGCAAAGAAAAGAAAAAACAGCAAAAAAACTATATATATATATATATATATATATATATAAATAAAAATCCTACTTCATACACTTCATATAGAACGTTGTAGGTCCTCTAAAGTTTGGTTAAATGGTATTCAGAACCTTTTTACTTCTATTCACTCTCAGAAATAAAAGTACAAAAGCTTTCACTGGGGTGGTGCCTTTTCAAAAGGTACACTTTTGAATCTATTAGGTTCAAATATGTACACTTTGAGTGTGTACCTTTGGGGTACCAAAATGGACCCTGTAGCTTACTAAAAGTGATAGTGGAAAGTGGCAAACTGAGATATTCAGTGCTGAAAAGTGTTGTCTTGGTGTTTCTCGTTATATCCGGTAATGCATACTGTATCAGGAATGTGTATTAATGCAGTAAATAAGCTCAGCTTTAATTCCCTGTTGACTTTAAGGTTTACCCATTTTCTATTATTTTTTCTGTTGGTACAGTTGTTTGAGGTAACTCTATTTCAATTATTTAGCATCTCGTTTACCTCTAAAGCTATTTCAGGACAGAACTGTGTATGCGAATGGTGGGTGAAGGGGTGTTGTTGGTGTAGGAATTTAATCTAGGCCGTGTTTGACAGAACTCAACTCAAGGACAAGTGCTTTAACACACATGAAAGAAGAGGAGAGAGGAGAGAATGAAAGAAGAAAGAAAAAGTGGATTGGCATTGTTGCCTGAGATGGAGAAGGGAGATGAATACAGGAAGTGCTTAAAAAAGGCAGAGATGCCCAGAGGAATATTTTAATGCTCAGATCTTTTATAACTCAGGTGACTTGACAGTTTTTCATTTTGCTTTTTTCAACATCCAACTTTCTCAGCTGTATATCCATTTGATCAGTTTGTACATTCGATGTGAATCATACCCATGACCTTGGTGTTGCAAATGGTTTACTCTGGCGTTTCAGCTGCAGGAATCCCACAGCTGTTGACTGATGAGTGTATCAAACTGCACAAAAATATGGGCATACAATTTTGGTTGTTATTTTAGTTTTTTAGGTAAGTGTGAGAACTTGTGTTTATTGATTTTCTTTTTTAGCCAAAAACCCTTAGGATAGTAAGTAAAGTTCAGTACATCCAGTATTTTAATAACTTATTAATTAGTATATTGATTACCATACTTCATTTTAAATGAGATATTATCATATTGAGCAAATAGCATAATATAAAGTAAAATAACACAACAATGGCAGCGTGGGGTGCTGTTGTGAGAATAACACTTGTTGTGACCTTTTCTGCAGTGGGCCGCCACATCAAGCTGCCACACTATCACAGAGGGTACTGTACACGGGTCACTGAGACCTATTCACAGCTTCTTTTCCCAGAGCTTTTTGTGTGTCTTTTGGTACTATCAGAAAGTTTTTTTGTTTTTGTTGCTTATTTCTGCGTCTTACAAATGTGACCCTGGACCACAAAACCTGACATTTATACAACAGCTGATGTATTTTCATTGATGCTTGTTAGGATATGTCAATATTTGACCAAGATACAACTATTTGAACTATTATATTTTCAACTATTTTGAAAATTGCCTCACACCGAATAAGTCAGATATTGTGGTACTATATAAAAAATTATAATAAATTCTGTTCCATTTCTTGCACAAACTGATCTTTTCGTGTCTTAGGACATCTATTATATATCGTAACGAATCGTTCTCAGCTGGGCAAAGGAGCGGAGGACACGGAGATTGCACTTTACACATTTATTGAGCAAACACGGAGAAAACAAAAGCTGAGGAGGCAGCAAACGCACGACATGACATGAGCGAACACAGTACACGTAACTTCAACATAGGACACCGACAACTGAAAGACAAAGGCTTTAAATAGGGGAAACGTAATGACGGGGGTGGAGACAGCTAAGGATACACAGGTGTAATGAATGAACTGATTACGAGACAACCGGAAAGACCAAACAAGGACATGGGCTAGACCAACAATATACAAAAGACAGGGGGGAACACGGAACAGACCAAAATATACACACAGAAGACAAAACAGACACGGAACATGACATTACCCATTGACTTGCATTATATGACTGACAAACTGCAATGGTTTGAGATAAAATCTTTGTTTGTGTTCTACTGAAGAAACAAAGTCCAGGGTCACAAATATATTTTTTATCTGTAAGGTTTTTTAAAATGGCTAACATTCTTAAAAACAACACCAAATTCTGTGTGTGCCTGTATGTTTTATGCACTTCAAGCTATATGTAAATAAAACGGACATGTAATGTAATAGTATTAAAATAAATTGAAATGACACTTTTTAAACAAATATGCAAGGTCAAAGGTAATGAGGTCAAATTAAACATTTACTTCAAAATACAATTTAAATAATTGCTTAAATATTGTTTGTGCTATACAGAAGTCCACTTTTTATGATTTAAAGACCTGTTGATCCATACAAAATGAAAAAGCATTACAGTGGAATACAAAAACACCCTAGCAGGTGTAATTTAGCTTGAAACGTAATTAAATATCACTACTATTCACTAAGCACTTTACACATGAGGTTTTAGACTTATTTTTAGTTGCACACTTGTAATTCACTTTGACATGAGCGCATTACAGAATTTAAATTTCAAATGTAAATCTTAACAATACTCCAAGGTTTAATTATGTAAAATACAAGGATCTGTAGATCCTATAGAGAATAATATCAAACCTTAGACAGATGAAATGTGTCTCAGATAATAAGGTACAATAAATAGGCCTTTAAAATAAAATAGTTAAAATAGGCCTTTGTTTGTGTGTGTGAGTGTCTTTGCATGAGGATATACCCTTAGAGAGAATGTGTGAACGTGTATTCAAAATTCATCAAGCATTCTCACAAATTTGTTTCCATAGTAACACTGACCTCTGCCTTATTTTGCTCTGTTTTGGATTCTCTCTTCCTTTCTTTTACATTTCTCTGAATTTTTTTCAGGTTCCCAGGACACCTAAATCATCCTAAATCCTTAATTTTTGTATCAGTAATGAAAGAAAAAAAAAGCTGACAGCTCAGGTATTAGTAAAAAATTCTAATTCAAATTTTATTTGTCACATACACAGTCATACGCAGTACGACATGCAGTGAAATGTTTTATAGTAATTGGCAACAAAGCGCAACCTGTAACAGAACCACACGGATATGACAAAAGCCGGAATCAGGTTAACTGAATCACTCTCAAATTCAAACTCCCTCTTTTTCTGTAATCACACAAAACCGAAGAACTACAGTAGCACTAGTATAACAGGACTAACAGCCATATTTTGCTGCTGTGTGAATATTCAGAAAAAAACTGTAATTTCTCTTATCCTGTACAGTGAAAAAAATGTTAAACCCAAAATTTCATGTAAAACTAATAAAATACTGTAATTGACATTCTCAGAATTGCCTCAGTTGTTTTATTGTTTTTTTGCAATGCATTGTTATCTTATCAATTGGGTACATTGTAGGGGTTTATGTTACGTCTTATGATGTTAAGGTAATGAGTATTGCATCTTAGTAAGGTTTTAAAATGTTTTATTCTAGATTTTATTCTAGATTTACAAGGTAATGTAAAACATTATAAACGTTTTTTTGTTTGTTTTGGCTTTATTTTTGATGATTAGAGCTTACAGCTCATGAAAGTCAAAAATTTTGTATCTTAAAATATTAGAATATTTCCTAAGATTAAAAAAAAAGGATTTGCAAAAGTTCAAGTTCTTTAAAGTATGCTCATTTATGCACTCTATATGTTGTCAAGGCTCCTTAAACACAAATTACAGCATAGACTGGCATGGAAGCGTTTTAATATCCATTAGCTCATCTGTATTGTTGAATTGACTGTTTATCATGTTTCTCTTGAAAATACCCCATAGATCATGGTCAGCAAAGCACTTGGAAGTGGTTTTGTCACTGGAGGCAGGTGCAGGACCTGATTTTGCTGAGTTTGACGTGTCCCTGGGTCAACATCTTTGTTGACCCTGGAACAAAATTGTCAGATTTGAAGAACCAGTAAATCGTTTTTGTGAAGTTTAGGCTTACAATCAGTGTTTGGTGCTGGTACATTAGTGTCAGTCATCTAACATTTCCTCTGATTTTAGGCATTACTCATGGGTAGGGTTAGGCTTAGGTGTAGAGATATGTTCAAAACTAAAATTTTGGAATAAAATGTTCTTCTAGGGTCAACAAAATGCTAACAAAATGTTAACCCAGGCACACGTCAAACTCAGGACGTGTGTGGTGACTCTTGATGCACTGACTCCAGCTTTAGTCTACTCCTTGTAAAGCTGTCCCAAGTGTCTTCCCTATTATTGTTTCAAAGAAAACAAGACATACTCTGACATTATATGGGGATGGTCATTTAATGAAACTTAACATAAACATTCTAATATTTGGAAATACTGTACTTTTGACTTTCATAAGCTGTAAGATCTAATCATCTAATTAAAATCTAATCATAAAAATTAAAACAAAACAAAACTTTTTAGCAGTGTATTATTTTGGCGCAAATGTATAGATCCAATCAGAAGTTCAGATAACAATGTTGGAATATTTTATCAGTCTTCTGTAACCTGGGGTGCTTTTACATGAAAACATATAACATATGGTAACAGTATCCTTTTTTATTCAACTCCAACATAACCAATAAACTTGGGGTTAAATATTTTGCTCAAGGGCACAAGCGAGATATTGCACAGCAGAAATATTTCTTTCATGTTCTGGTTGACCACCAATTGAAACACTGTTTTTAACCACAAAGTTACCTCCATCCCAGTTACATCTGTATTCATTACTTGTGACCAAACCTGGAAGGTAGAATCTGCAGAATATACGCCTATGTACTGTATAATGCATGTATGTGTGTGTCTTATCTTGCCCAGAGCACCAACCGAGCCAAGAAAACTGCAGATCTGAAAGTGTATCTCAAATCTGGAAATCATTTTGTGAAAGCAGTTTTTCCCACAACCAAGATCCCATTCCCCCACCTTGAAAATCCTATTTTAACCCTTACTGTCACTATATACACAAACACATGAGAATTCACATAAAAAAAGGACTCTTATTTTAACAAAAACATAAAATGGAATACAGTGCGTGCGTTTATATTTGTGTTTGGGTATAAGAGGGTTTGTATATGCGTGTTTGTTCATATCCAATGAAAGCTGTGGCTGTATCAGGGCATCAGGAGATTGTATGACTAAAAGGCAGAAGGTTAATAGGATTGCTTTATTGCTTCTGAAGATCATCCGCAAGGCTGTGTTTGAAGGCCTTGCTCTGTCTGCTTTATTTGGGACTATCAATACACACTCATACAAACAAAGACACAAAGAATCTCCACTCCCACCAGTCCTTGAGATATCTAGTCCTTCATAAACCATTACAGGAAATACTAACACACATATTGGCCTCTGTTATTGTTCTGTATTTATATTCCCGAAGAATGAAGCCAGGTTTGTGCATGTGGGTGTGATGCTGTTGTGTTTTGGAGTTGATAAAGAATGTAGTCATGCAGATGATGGAACAGAAAGGCAGTGGGGCATCAGATTAATGCAGGAAGCAATTATAATACTGAGTGTGTGTGCGTACCTAAATAGTGGCTTAGTATATGTAGGTTGCTTCTTAATCCCACGCATACTGATTTTTTTTCATACACAACATCCGTGACCAATACCCAATATCGGTGAAACATGTGCGTGACGTAGTTTAATATCTCTGACCAGGAAAATAAATGGCATGGAGACCATTATGCAATTTCCTGTGTAACGGCTTGATACTTCACAAATCGTATTGAATGGCATTGGTCATGCGATAAATAAAATAACTCATTCCTTGCAGTGAACCATCATTGCTGAAAATGCTAAAATTTGGAAAGCTGTATGTGTTTGAAACTGTATTCTTTTCAATGAAAGTCTTGGATGCACATGAGGGGCTGTTCTCTCTGTTCTTTTTCCTTTTTCTGTTCTTATTCTGGCTCAAAATGATCTCTAGCAGTAGAGCCTTGCATTTTCTTCTGTGGTAAGTATGCCATTTATGTGCAAATAATAGTAAAATAACTTTTAATTACATTTATTACCACTGGCCAACAGCTCACTCTGTAAATCAAACACTCATATTTGTTTCTACAGGTGTCCTTGTCTGGCAGACACGAAGCAATTTATATTTAGCCACCAGAGTTAATGGTTATATTATCACCTGTGAATATTACCAATGTGCTCAATTATGTTATATAAAAAACATATAATATGCATTTGATTAACAAGATTGATACAGGTTGTCTAGTTTGTTGTATTATATATTTTATTATAATACAGCACTATATATCGAAAAGACACTTTTTTCTAGAAAATGCACTCAAGGAAAGCAAATTCCAATTTCAGGTTCAGACCTTCAGTGTGACCACACTCACATGTGTAATCAGTTCAATGGATGGGTGAAACGTCACAGGCGGAGTGATGTAGTGACCAGGAAGCTTAAAAGCATGTGTGGTGAAACCGAGTCCTAGTGGCTCATCCTCCTTCACCACCCTTGACGCAGCTAGGGGCTACACGGGGGTCCCCCAGGTTTTGCCCAGACCCCAGAGGTCTGTTGCGATGCAACTGTGTCTGCAGGTCTCTACTTTCTGGCAGGGTAACCCGTTGCTCCCCTCCCAGGCCTGTAGACACTCATCGGCGATGCCTACAAAGCTTGCGGAGAGGCGGCATCATTCGTGCACACTATGGCGTTGCTACAGGTGCATCAGGCCAAGGCACTGAGAGCCCTGCATGAGGGTGGCCACGACCCGGAAGTTCTGGCAGAACTCCGTACCGCGATGGACCTCGCGCTCCAAGTGACGAAGGTTACAGCGCGGGCTCTAAGTTGTGCAATGTCCACGATGGTGGTCCAAGAGCGCCATCTGTGGCTGTGTCTGGTAGACATGCGTGAGACAGACAAGACCTGGTTCTTGAATGTTCTCATGTCCCAGACTGGCCTCTTCGGTGATGCGGTGGAGACTTTTGCCCAGCAGTCCTCTGCCGCCCAGAAGCAGATTGAGGTCATTAACCGTCTGAGGTCAGATCTCCCGCCGCGCGTGGCTTTTTTTCAGATGTCACAAAAAATAACTGAAACTGCTCTGTCATATATGATCGCACATATAAAAATAATACAGCATATTAATATGTAAAGGGTCTATTTTTTTTTATACACTCACAATATCAACAAAACATTCTGCTTTTGGTGAAGAAAATTAACACGGTGCGTTCTCTGCTGTTTCTGTCTCCGTGATGTTCAGAATAAAACACGTAAATCAAATGAGCTGAAACTCAGCGAAAATGTGACTCACAGACATGAGAGTGATATCTACAGAAGGCTGTATATGTCTACTCTAAAATGAAGTTAGTGCTGTCGAAAACAAATATTCTGTGATAAAGTTATCAGTATGGAAACAACACCATGTTCGTTTCATGGTTAGAGCTCATTATAGTTAATTTGACCGCGCCCCCGAGCTTCACATGTAGTTTACATATTGTGGCATAAACCTGAACACATTTACAATGTACTACTATATATGCAATGTTCTATTTCGAGTGAAACAATTTTAATATGAAATTGTAAATTGTAAAATGAAAATCCAAACTCCATTGACAGACTTCTACATTTCTTACGATGTATAATGATTAGTATTAATACTCTGTTCACAAATCTATTTTATAAATATATATCTATAAATGTTTAATGTCCTAAACAATAATAATAAAATCTTGGATATACTGTAAAATGCTCTTATAAGATAATACAAAGCATGCGTTGGCCTATGACTACAAAATCACTCTATATAAATATATACCCTAAATATAACAATGTTAGCATGCTCACAGATTTGTTGTTTGTTTTTTAGTGATCAGACACCTGTACCACAGAGACCTGTCTCCTTTCTTCGAGCTGTTTTCCTCCAGGAGCGCTGGTACCTACATCAGAAGTTTGACTAGACTGAGATTCTCTGGTAAAACAAGCTTTTATTTTTCTTGGAAAGCAGCAACAAACACTTAAATATCAGGTATTATGTAGAGGTTTGACTTGTTGAACAGAATCTGTTTTCAGAATTGACTCAAAGTCTGGTCAGTGTGTTCAATATTGTGTCTTTGACCTTCATTATGTATATTTAAATTATACTGTGCTTTAAATAAAATACAAATAATAAAAAAAAAAAACTGTTTATCACTTCTCCTCACATTCATTGTTACCTGACTTACCTGTCACTGTCACATTAATGGGCCATTAGGGGAGGGGTCTTTGTCTCTTCAGGTGTTAATCACTGAATATTAATGGCCATTGTCATTCCCTCGCATACAAGCTTTCAGCCTCAAAACATGTCTTTTGTCCTGACATACTCACTCTCCTCTAGTTTCAGGCAGCAGTTTGAGGACCAGATGGATAGTCTGGTTCTCAAATGCCTACAGCATCATCCGGACCATCTGGCTCGGCCATGCGATTCAGTTCACCCGGCGCCCTCCCAAATTCAGCAGCATACGCTTTATGACAGTGAACGCTGTGGATGCCCCTGTTTTGCGTGCAGAAATTGCTACCCTCCTGGCGATTGGAGCAATAGAGCCGGTCTCTCCAGCCGATATGAGGACAGGGTTTTACAGCCTGTACTTCATAGTGCCTAAGAAAGGTGGAGGGTTACGACCAATCCTGCATCTGCGAGTCTTGAACTGAGCTTCTCCGACACAGAAACGCATTTTCAAAATGCATCCGTCCCCAGGATTGGTTTGCAGCAATAGACCTGAAGGATGCGTACTTTCATGTCTCGATCCTTCCGTGACACAGACCATTTCTGAGGTTTGCGTTCGAAGGCCAGGCATATCAGTATTGTGTTCTAGAGGACAGCGGTTCCACCTAAATATTTTCAGAGGCTCCTGAGGCAAACTTTACATAGCCACTCAATCTAATATTTTTCACCAGGGGCAGAGAAATGGGCCCTATTGAAGTGTTTGAGTGGAGTGTGAAGAGTAAGGCGCTCAATGCAGAACAGATGGAGGCACTGTAGCACTCACTTGCTCTTAAAATACTGCTAATTTTTTATCATACACATAGGAGTAATACATCTTTTTAATCTGTAAAGACTCTATGATTATTTGTGTGCACTCACGATAAAAAACAAATCGTTCATCGCACTTTCTGCCGTCTTGGTCTGTAAACTTGAGCCAAAACACTGTGTATAATTAAAAATATAATAATAAAAAAAAAAACATAAAAAATATATCTACAGAGAGTGAAACGTCTACTTTTTAAATTACCAATTAAAATGGAAAACAAATGTTCTCAGATTGTGTAAAAAACATGCACACAGCTTCATCACTACTGAAGAGATGATAAATCAGTGATATCAAGTGTTAACATGTTAATGCGGTTGTTACTGGGCGGTGTGGCGCTGTCCGACCGCCATCAGCGGGAACCTTCTCCGGAATATTAGTTCCTTCCTGGACCGCTTTCAACCAAACACCTCGTGAAAGACTGCTCTGGGTTTCGCGGGCTTTGCTCTTTATAAGGCGAACGCTGAGAGAGGAACAGTGCGAAGTTTTGTTCCTAGCCGACAACTCTGAGCATTCTTTGGATTATTCTGGACTGACCTGTTACCCACTTGGATTGTTTATTTCGACATTGATTCTTGCCTGTTGCCCCGAACTCTGCCTGGACTTCCGTTTATGATTCCTGCCTGATACCCTGACCTTCTGCCTGTTTACGGTACTGTTTTGCTCTGCCTACTCTGTGTTTGTTTGCCCCAGCCTGAACACTTTCTATCTGACTACGCTATTTAATAAACGGCTTGCAAATGGATCAAATGTCAACCAAGTCTCTGTTACATAAAACTTCACCACCTCCTGATCCAGTGGCTGTTAGTCACCTGACCAAGGAAGTCAATCGTCAAGGAGCTTTGTTACATACCCACCACCAACAACTGGAGAAGTTAACACGCTTATCTGAGGAGATGGGACAGTCCCTGCAAGCGCTGAATACCTCCATGCAGGCTCTGAACACCGCCATTTCGGCTCTCACTCTGACGCCGCACCTCAACCCACCAGCCACACTGCACGAGTTTCCCTTACGGAAAAGTATGATGGCGCCCCAGGAAAATGCAAGGGGTTCCTCATGCAGTGCAGTCTGTACATCTCCAGGCAATCCGGCAGCTTCCCCGACGATGATAGCAAGGTCTCTCTCATCTGTTCGTTGCTCATAGGACAGACCTTGGGACTAGGCCACAGCTCTGTGGGAGGGGCAAGGTATGTAATTTCTGAGTTACTATGAGTTTCTGCACCAGTTCCGCAAAGTGGTCGACCATGCCACCAACAGACTCGACCCCAGCGATGAGATACTCATACTCAAGCAGGGAACCGGTACAGCGGCTGAGTTCACCCTGAAAACACCCAGCCAGAAACAGAAAGCATGTGGAACTACATCAAGGAGGAACTGGAAAAGGGGTTCATACGACCATCCACGTCTCCCGCCTCAGCCGGCTTCTTCTTTGTCAAGAAGAAAGATGGAGATCTTCGGCCATGCATTGACTACCGAGGTCTGAACGACATCACAGTCAAATTCCGCTACCCGCTGCCCCTGGTCCCAGCAGCACTGGAACAGCTCCATAAGGCCCAGTACTTCACCAAGCTCTCCCCAGACGTTGTTCAGTTCATCCGCCGATACACCGCCTGCAACATAAGTAAGACTTCATATCAGAAACCAGCCAGACTGTTGCATCCTCTGCCCATTCCTCAAAGACCATGGTCACACATCGCC
>JAUMHI010000033.1:9457738-9473947 GCA_032359435.1 Enteromius unitaeniatus | reverse complement strand
TTTTGTTGAAAGAAGTAAAAGTTTGAAAAGAACATTTAAGACTCTCTCCGTGCCTTCCCACTACACACCCGTGACACATATACACCTGTATGTAATTTCCAAACATTTGTGATTTATTTTTTTCGGCTGAACATAAAATATTATTAAAAATGCTGGTTTTGGTGTCTACAGACTTTCATTGTACAAAATTTATTTTGTTTTGCAGAACAAGCAAAAAGTCATCCAATTAACATGACTAAATGATGACAAAAATTACATTTCTAGATGAATAATACCTCTAATCCCACTAGAGTGTGGTGCATCAAACATGTTAAAAACAAAGCCAAATACACACACACTTTAAATTCTCCATCTCTTTACAAATGATCAAGCATGTGTCCAATATCTTTCCTCTGATCTGGCAAAGAGGCAGAGAGAAAAGACAAGAATGTTAAGCGGCGTGTATCTGTGAGTTTGTTCTATGGGAAGGAGTCACGCTGTTGCACAGGGGGTTTTATCCTGACAGGATTTCTGTAAGATTGGTCGGTGTGCTCATAAGGAACACACACAAAGCAGTTACAAGCTCTGCCGCACATAATCTGTTTCTTTATAGACACAGCTTTTCTGAATATCATTATATTATGTATACTAATGTCTACACAAATGAGTATCTGAGGCATTCTGTCAATTACTAAAAGCAAATATTTTCCAATCCTATGTACCATTTTTTTGTCTTCACTGTTTTAATGTCTGTTTCAGGTGCTGTAATTATGCAAAACATGTTTCATTTATATGTGATATGAATGCATTTTTATTATTACAATAGTAATTTTAAATGATTATTCTTGTGAATATTTTGATTTACCCTATTGAGTAATTGGGTGTTTATATATCTTCAATTCTTTCTTATTATAGACAATACATTGGAAATAAACTAAGACATTTCTTTGAAGATTTGGTCTCTAAAGCATGCTGCTTCAATCCTAAGTAAAAGTGACCCAGGAAGCGGTCAGAGTCCAGTCCAATTATCACTGTGCCCTTGAGCAGGACACTTAACCTCTGGTTCCTTCAGGGAGACTTTCCACACAATTAGTGTAGCATAAGTCTCTCTGGATGGAAAGTGTCTGCTTAATAGAAAGTAACTAAGATGGACAGTCTTGCTCTCTCCTTCACAAACCCATCCCTTTATTCAATCTATCTTCAATCTATTTCAAAATACATGATAAATGAAGGTGTTCTATCACGTTATTGCAGCATTCAGTCAATTACCTAAACATCCATCCGCACTACACAGGCCAGACTAGAGAAAAGAACAATAAAAAGAACAGCTGTATTCCTGGTTACCTTAACAACTCAACAGCGTGAGTTGGAGGCGTTCATAATGAGTGTGTTCTTGCAGCTTTGCACGTTCTGTGAGTAACAAAAAGACTTGACCTACTTGTGCTGAGTTTCTCATGAAATCTTGCAGTATTCATTTTTGGTTTACACCTTCCAAAAAAAAAGTGTCTGTGTGTTAATATATGTTGTACTGTCTTTGGCTAGCAGGTTTGTGAAGAGTAGCACTTTAATCTGTTAGGAATAGCACTATAATATGGTTCCCTCTCTCTCTTTTTCCTACTTGTATTTAGCTAAACAATTACACAAAGTGGCTTATCATCCTCTGTCTGCTCTGAAAAATGCGAAGCTAGAGCAAGTAAGTCAGTCTAGGGAGAACAGCAGGTTATTCAAATATGATTGTCCATATTACTGTCAAATCCTTTTGCATTAGCATATAAATCAGAAATAGTGGAGCCCACATGGAGATGCATACACGCAAACACTTTTCTTAAAGGGACAGATCATCTAAAAAAGTGAGAATGCAGTCAGTATTTACCACTTTGTCCAAGAAAGAAAGTAAAGATTGTATGAAAATGTTCCTGCAGCCATTTTCAATAAAACTGTTTTTAAAAAGGCAATTAATAATAAAAATATTGATAGATGATTAATTGGCTGACATTTTTTTTTATATTTATTTTGAACAACATAAATTGTAAGTGTTAACAGTGGGTAAATTATAACAGCTTTCTTAGTTGCATTGTCACATTTACGTTCACATAATAATACTTTGCATTCTTGTTAAAGATTTATTCAATTGTAGTATATCTTTTCCATACCTCTTTTTACCTTCAGCTCTCCTTGAACTAAGTTCTAGTAGTTGTTGTTTTTTATTATTTATTTTAAATAAATGTTTAATCATTTAACTTTTTTTTTTTTATTAGAAGAGACACCAGGCAACATTTGTTAAGCTTTGCCCTGTGCGCCTGTCTTGTTCAATATATCTAGCATGTGGCTCTTTCAAAAAGAATATTTTCTCACGGTTTATCATCACTGTAACCCCACTGCTCCTAAGTCCCTCATGGCTGTACTTTATCTTAACAGATTAAAATCAGACCCTAAGGGGCTCAGAGAGGCGTTGGATTTAGCAAAAAGTGTGGTTGGCCAATTATTTAATGACCTTGTTAAACTCATCAAAAGCTGTCTGGTCTAAGCTAAAGATCACAGGGTCATTGTTAGAAGCCCCTAAAGCTTTTACGCTTGTTTACTGATGATACTTTTCAAACTAATGAGCCTTTTTTTAAAATCTCCTGTGTAATGGCTCTGAATCGTGTGTAAAATCAGCCAATGATAAGTTGGGACATCATAGGCTGGTGACATCACTGGCCAGTAAGCATAAAAGCTTGTGGAATGCTGCCGGCAGATAGCTTTCTGTCATTCAGCGAAGGTGCTCTGTGTTGTGTGTCTCCATCAAAAAAAAGAAAAAGTATGTCTAAAGCAAAAGCTAAGAAAAGGGGCGAAGGCAGCTTGCATTATAAGGTATGTGTGCGTCCGTGCCAAGCTGACCTGCTGAAGGATCTGGATGAAAGCGAGAATGTGAGCTCGGATTACATCAAAGAGCTCAGGAGGACTGTTGACCTCTCTTTGCGGGCCACTAAGGAGACTGCCAGAGTCATTGGCTGGTCTATGGCAGGTATGGTGGCCACAGAGAGGCATCTTTGGCTGACTCTGTCAGATGTAAATGAAAAGGACAGAGTCTGACTGATGGAAGCCCTGCTTGCACCTCAGGCCCTGTTCGGCAACGCTTTTCTGAGTACCCACTTCTCACATTGGGAGACATAGAGACATGTTGCCATGAGAGCCCCTCCCCAGCAACAGGAGACCACCTCACTAACCCTGCCAGTGTTACAGGGCGTGGGCGTCTCCAGCGAATGCCACCCTTAGTTTCTCCTGCCCAGTATTGTAGCAGGGCTGGGAGGTTCCCCGTTGGGCTCTCAGGAGGGACAGGCCACAGTTCCACCCGAGGAAGGGGTGTTTAAAAACATTCAGTTCGTCCCTCCAACATCATCAGAGACCAGCATCGAGAGGTTGGTTCCCTTAGTAGACTATTTCGCAGCTTGGAAACTCCTGCCAAATGTGTCTCAATGGGTCAATTCGCGGGCGTCCTTCCTACTTTTGTACGTACAGAGCAGGCTCTGGTGATGGAACAAGAAGTAGAAACACTTCTGAGGAAGGAGGCCATTGAGGTGGTCTCTCCTCACAAGTTAAAGTGCGGGCTCTACAGCTGCAACTTCATAGTTCCAAAGAAGGATGGGGGGCTGAGGCCCATTTTAGATCTCAGGTTACTGAACTGCTCAGTGATGAAGCTGAAGTTCAGGATGCTCACTGTAAAGCAGGTCATGTCACAAATCAGGTCGGAGGACTGGTTTGTCACGATAGATCTAAAAGATTTGTACTTCCACATATCAATCCATCCTTCTCACAGGAATTCCTGAGTTTCGCTTTTGGAGGCAAAGCATATCAGTATCGGGTTTTCTCCTTCGGACTTGCACTCGCACTCCATACGTTTACGAAGTGTGTGGATGCTGCACTGGCTCCTCTGCGACTCCTGGGCATTCGCATACTCAATGTATCCGCATACTCAATAATTATATCAATGACTGTCTGATTCTAGCGCAGTCGCGAGCAAAGCAAGCAGACATCGAGATGTCGTCCTCGCTCACATGAAATGTTACAGGGAAATCCCCTTCACATAATCAAACTGTCACGCCGAGCCATACGTGCCTTAGATATGTGGAGGAAACCTGGTTCCTTAATCTACGCATGACTCGGCCCGGTGCTGGGAGCTCCAATTCCCTGTGTAATGTTAGCGATGGATGCGTCCCTCAGCGGTTGGGGAGCGGTCATAAGTGGCGCTCAGCCTGCAATCTGTGGAGAGGTCACCATCTCACATGGCCCATCAACTACCTGGAGATGCTGGCCATGTTTCGAGCACTGAAACACTTCTTCACAGATGAAGAAGATGCGCACCAACAACATGTGAGTAGTCTCTTACATCAACCACCAAGGAGGTCTGCGTTCACGCTCCTTGTACAAGCTGGTACACCAGATCCTTCTGTGGGCCCGGGACAGATCCCTCTCTATCACCATCTATATTCCCGGGCATCAAAACATAGGAGCAGACATCCTGTCGAGGCCTGGGGAGCGGATGCTTCACCCAGAGGTGGTGGAGCAGATCTGGAGAGTATATTACAAGGCAAAAGTAGACTTTTCGCAACGCTCCACTGGGGCTGGATGCCATGGTACAGACATGGCCGAGACTTCACCAGTACGTTCCCGGGTGCCGGCCTGGGACCTGGCTGTCATGTTAGAGGCCCTCTGTGGGCCACCATTTAAGCCCACATAGGAGATCTCTGATCGTCTATTGACAATCAGGACCACACTTGCTAGCATTGTGTTCTCTGAGGAGAGTAGGTGACCATCAGGTCCTCTCAGTGGCCCCTTCTCATCTTGACTTTGTGCCTGGCATGGCCAAAGCCTTCCTGTACTCTCGAGTGGATTACAGTCCTAAGGTACCTATGGTCACACCCCAGCCAGTTATACTACAGGCCTTCAACCCTCCTCCCTTTAGGGAGTCTGGTCAGCAGAAGCTAAATTGTATGTGTCCAATGCAAGCATACGTCCACAGAGCAGCCCTGTGGAGAAAGTCAGAGCAGTGAGTATGCTTCGGTCCCCCCAAGAAGGGGTCTCCAGCAACCAAGCAGACTTTAAGCCGTTGGATAGTTGATGCCATCAACCTGTCATATGAGCGAAATGAGGTGTGATGGCCTCGAAGGCCCTGCTAGCAGGGGTCCTGATGGCTCATATTTGCAACGCTGCAGGGTGGTCCCCCCTCACATTGCACGAAGGAACGAGACATGCTGATCTTTAATGCTCCTTTCTGGCGAGGGGCCTGGAGTTGAGGTTGTGTACAGAAGGCCGTAAGCCAGGCTGACAGTGAGGGTCCGGAAGGCCAAGGCGGAGCAGATGTGGATGAGGGGATTTGGAAGGCCACTGAAGGCCACTGGCAGCAATCTAGGGGCAGGAACTGGCACTACTGGCCGCAATCTAGGGGCTGGAACTGCCACTAATGGCCGCAATCTAGGGGCAGGAACTGACACTGCTGGCCGCAATCTAGGGGCTGGATCTGGGAACGGCTCTCCTGGCCGTAAACTAGGGACTAGAACGGGCTCTGGAGCGGACTCTGGGGTTTCCAGGACTGGAGCGGACTCTGGGGTTTCCCGGACTGGAACTGCAGGCTGAGAGTGGTAGACCGGACTTTTTGGGATCGGGACTGGCACTGTCTCGCTCGCTTCCACGATGGTCAATGTGGAACCTCCCAGTCATAAAGCCCGATCAATAAGCCGAGTGAGAGAGCCTGGAGTGTCGGGCAAGGACACCTGTTTGGCTAGATCTTCGTCTAGCCCCAGCCAGAACAGAATCCTCATGGTCTGCTCACTCCAGGACACCAGATGGTGTCAAATAACTCCTCAACATACTCAGCAATGGGACCTCCTGAGTCTGAAAGAATGCAGCGGCTTCTTGCTCCATTTCTGTCGTTAGGGGCTGTCACGCTCAGATGGAGACGGAAACCAGGAGGTAAGTTTTAACAGGTGAGAATTTATTTACAGAACAGGAGCAACACAGAGATTGGTGCAGGTGAGTAATTCAGGTAATAAACACAGGTAGCAAACATAAGGCTCTTCTTTCAGCAGGTATGTCTGAGGTAAATGAATAAAGCAAATACTCAGTCTTAAAAGTTCTTGATAGATCTCAGATGCTGGAGGCTCAGGCAGGCAGGCAGGCAGGTAGGCTGAATAGCAGAAATGAGAGCTGGAATTCAGAGCAATCTCAACAATGGTTGAGATTGGCTAAAGCGGTGTTTTGTAGGGTGCTATTGATTAGTGGCAGGTGTACGGAATGATGGTGATTGCGAGAGTGTGCGTGAGACTGGCCCAGGTTCAGTGACTGGTGCAGGTAAATGAGTGCTCTGGGTGGATCTGGTTACCAGCCTGATAGAAGACGTGACAGGAATATAGCATTTGATTGTTTATTGACTACTATATTGCCCCACAAGTGTAAACCTTGAGCCTCTCAGGGACCATCAAAATCAGGATCTGTAATCTTTTTCCAGTTCAAAGTATATCAGGCTGAGACAGAGGGTGTTTAGCCAGTATGACTGATGCATTATATGGGAAAAGAAGTGAAAACAAATGCAAGTGAAAATTCGACTTTAAATAATACATAGTTACAGACAACGAGGTAAAGCAGGTTTAAACAATAGGGGCATTCGTGTAGATTTAGGAACTTGTCATCATGGTCGTTTCTAGAATCAATTTCTGCCTTGGGCTGTTTTCTCAGTTACATTTGCACTGGCAGCAGGAGTGTCAGCTTTATGCATTGCATAATGAACATCAGTTCCCACAAAAGGAGTTCCAAGAAGTAAAACCATTCCTATCCAAGCATGCCAAATAGTGTGTACTTCCACAAATAGTTTTAGAACCTATTAAAAGGTTCCTCTGTTGCAAAAGTCCCTAATGGCAATGGGACTTAAAAAATTGGAAGAATTTGATGGGATGTTTAGGTTTCAATCAAGATACTTGATCTGTTCTTCTTGACAAATAAGCTAAACTTTAGCGTTTGCCAAAAATAAGATAAAATAGTAGTATTGTAAGGATAAGAATAAGGGCATGATTTGCATAAGAGGCAAATGTTGTTTTCAAAATAAAATCTGCACAAAGTCACAAAGACTACTAACCCTTGTGAGTGGATCAAGGCCCATGCTAGTGCCTGATGATTCACATTATAGGCAGTATGTCTTTTTTGTTGTGCGATTCACCTATGCTTCTATTTCCTTTCTTTTTTAACATTGCTTTTAGTCTTGTTCACTGACTTCACTTCCGTCTTCCCTGATCACTCACTTCTGCTTGTTTTCTTCTTTTTGCCCCTCCATTCTGTCTTCCATTTTTTTTGTCTTACTCATCATCTCCATATCCTTCTCTCCTCGCTTCACTTAACATTCCTCTCATGTCATTAAGATTAAAGTTCCGAGCAGGCAGGATGACACGCCAGTCTGAATTATTTAAACAAGGGTGAGTGGATGATGAGGACTACGGTGGCCTCAGAAGTACATTACACAACTACATGGAAAAACCCGGGCTGTACAGTTGGGTGCATTGAGCAACATAAGGTTAATGTTCTTATGTGAAATGAGAAAACTTACATCTTAGCAATTTACGTTAACACTTTACAATAATGTGCAATTTGTTAATATTAGGTAATAAACTAGAAATTGTCCGATTTTTACAGCATTTGTTAATCTAGGTTAGTGTTAATTAATAAAAATACTGTTGCTCATTTGTTATTCATGTTTGTCAGGGGGAAAAGTAGTAAATTACATACATTTTTTAAATTGTTAGGTCTAGATAACAGTACATTAATGCGGATGAACTGAACCGTTCTGAAAAGTGTTACCAATAGCTTTCACTGTCCATCTAACTGTATTTTGCATTGTTATAAAAAGAAAGAAAGAAAGAAAGAAGATCAAGATCAATGTTTTAACAGTATAGTACATAAATTAAGCCAGCATTTCTATGTGTATTCTAAATACACAAACACACAAAGTAGAAATGTAAGTATACAATAAGTTCATTGTATCAGACAATACAATTTGTCTGATACAATATATGTAAGTACTGTACATAGACACTTAGGGCCAAGGCAAATTACTGCCAGAGTGCGATTTCAAAAAATGGAAGTGAAAATATCTGCAGGTGATTTAATAACAACATGCAAATTAAGTAACACAGACACAACATCTCATTTACATATCATCCAACGCATTATGCCAAGTGCAGTGCAAATTAGCGGAGTCACAAATAAGCAGAGCTGATGCTCATCTGGTGCAAGTGATCTACTTATGACACAGGCACTAAATAGTATAAGACATACTTTAAGAGTAATAGCGTTGCATGATTCATTCTAATACTCCCATAAATTTTGCATCTGAAAGGGAACCTCCTACAAATGCATTTTCAATAAGGTCAGGTGCAAAAATAACTGTTTGCACGACTTTTCAGTGCTAATTCTTTCCTGTGTGTCTTTTTAAATCCTGACAGTACTGTTTTAACACCAAAAGATGGTTTTTAGTAAATCTTTTATATATATATATATATATATATAAAGTGGGTCTATTTTCTTAAAGAGTTGATTATTTTAGCCTGTATATTGTACATCAAGTTGTGTACATTGTGCAATTATTTCAGATTTAAATCATGTATTATGTTGCAGCTGCTAATTAGATTACTAATCAACAGAGTAACCTCATTTTATTTTGTTGCCAAAAACAAAATTTACCGGTATTTGGCAGTGGGTTAGTTTTAGACACTGTATTTTCAAAACACAGTATATTACACTCAGATTTCACCTGATATTGATCATCACCTATTTCAGCACTGACTTTTAAATTTCATCCACTGTGAAGGTGATATTGTTCTATGATCCTATTGTTCTAAAAACACATAATCATCCTTTTAAAAACTATCATGTGCGATCAGATATAACCACTAAATTGGGGCTTTCTCCTCACATCTGCTTATTGATTTACTCCTTATAGAATGCTCTGTGTTTCTGGTCATGAAACAGTTGATATTTATAGAGTAAGTTGATTAGCTTTATGCAGGCACAAAGGGAGATGTAGAGTACAAATGCATTATGGAAAGTGTAACCTTCGCAAATTCAGTGATTGCTTTAACGGTGTGACATGAAAAGTAGTAACAGCAGGCGAAAGGGATGTTGAAAAAGCTATTCCCTTCACATTGTGCTTTTTGTCTGGGGTACCGATAGGATCTGACCCATTCTGAACCAGTTGACAATCAAGCACACATCAGCAGGGTGTTCCATGGGTCTGTGACTGGGTCACGAGTCCTTGGTCAACAGAATCACTTTAATCTTCATAGGAGCAAGGTGAGGTCAAAAGTGTAGCAGTTTTAAAAAAAACATTCACATTACTATGAAAATCCAGATACAATTCAGGCTGTTTCGGTTGAAACCACCTGCTGTTAGTAGAGTCACCCCAATCATTAATGGAGCAGCATGTGGCAAGAGGTGGAAAAGTACAGAAAAATGACAGCTTGCAAACTCACATTCACATATATCCTTGCTGTTAGCTCTCTCCCCGTGTGGAGATGCAAAGCATCTGGATCAGTTGACCTAAGATGAGGATGAGTAATTGTACTTCCAACAAATTGGAATCAAAGGCATAGCAATCCCCTGACTTTCCCACAGCTACAGATAAAAAGAAACACCTTTGATAAGGGAGGCTTCTGGCTATTTTTCTTAAGTGCCCTGGACACAACAGAGAGGTAGACAAACAGAACAGAGGCTGAAGGTGGAGGAGAAGGGGTGAAAGGATTGAAAGGAATCACAATGAAAAAAAAATTTAAATCAAAAGAGTCTGGAAAAAGTAGTGGTAACTCGCCCAGTGAGAGTGAGATGAGCAAAGTGAGTTGAAGTGGCAAATTTGGTATGGGGGAAAGTGAGGTTACAGAATGGAAGACAGAGGAAGACACTTGTTTACCTGACCACATGCAGCGGTTCTCAGTTCTCATCTGCTCTCTTGCTTACTGTCCTAGAATGCCCTGCTGTGATGCCATCTCAGTGTTTTCAGGACTACAAATCATTCTATGTCTCATGTGGCCCAAAGCAATTCTAAAACCAGACATGATTAAACAAAGATCTGCTTTCAAACAGTGCCACAATGCACAATAATGTACAAATTGGTGTGTCGCCACTTTTTTGTTGTTGTTGTACAAAATAGACCAGCTACCATAAACAAGCTGTAGATGAGCTGATAACTGTACTCAAAAATTTCAATCATAAAATGTCAACATTTTATTGTAGTGACCAATTCTTACTATTAATTAGCAGCTTATTAGAATGCATATTACTAGAAAACTGTTTGTTTATTTGTGCTCATAAAGCACATATCAATTATTTTTCTGCATGATCCCATAATTTCATTTTAGATTTTAGATTCCAGAATCCTACCCTATACCTCAATTTAACAATTACTAGCCATTAATAAGAATCAAAATAGTTTATTGACGTAAAAGCCTTAGTTAATAGTACAGTGTACATAGAAATGCCATAATCTGCTGAATTCATATTTAAAATGAGTGCATCATATTGAAATGACATTTAATTTTATTTAATATTATTATTATTGTTGCTAGAAAATTTCATGATTCGAAATAATTTTTGCTAACAGGGTTGCAACAAATCCCATGTGAATCCCATAGACAAATCAACTGAAAACACAACACATTTTATATTTTATATTTACCTCCTACTTACAATCTCTGAAGGTTAAAGCACCTCTCGCTGACCATTTCTTGAAAATGGGGGAAGAACAAAAATAAACAAAGCAAGTGTTGTTGTGTACTGTGGAATTACTTGTGGAAAGTGCCCAGTGTTTTTGTAATTGTGATTTTGCAGTAGATGTTGCTTTTTGCATCCACAACACATACACACACATGCACATAAATTAAATACCAAATATTTCCCATATTCAATATTTTCAGGATTATTTGCTCACTCGAGGTAGGTGGCCATCTTTTTAAAAGGGTTAGCCAAGTAACCAAAATGTACTCCACAAACACTGAAATAGGATTTATTATGGAGCAATTTTTGCTAGCTGATTTCACAAATAACTACAAAGAAATGTTATTACATTAAATTTATTTTTAGTAAGAAAGACTGAAATTGTATTTTCCTGTGAAATGTACTTTAATAATCAGTTTGCATTTACAACTTTGAAAATAATTTTTATAGTAGTACTTGTACTACAGTGAGAAGATTATGTCGTGTTTAACAATTAAAACATTCAGCTCCTCCTGACTCACCCAATCAATGTGGCGTTTAGTCTGTTCAGTTACGGTAAAGTAGGTTTCTGACAGCCCGTGGCTCTTGTGGGGATTTTCTCCTGACAATCCCAGATCATGCCATTCTGTAAGGGATAATTCCCTGTGGACTCCTGGGGTATAAGGCCAGATGAGACATTACCTTCCAATTAAAGTTCCACCAGCGGAGGCTTAAACCATCGGGATTTCAAACTGGCCTGGTATGACCCAATATGGTTAAGGATGATTAGAGGACTCACACAAACCCGAGGCTATTTTAAACACAATGCTGTATGTGGATCAGCTCGGGACTGCATGACATGCAAGACAATGGGCTCTTATTGTCAAGTGGATTCACCTTTCAAGAGAGTTTGTGGTTTATAAACGATCAGATTGATGTCTAATCACAAATGTTGTGTTTGTAATCGTGGTCTGCTTTTTCACCAAGCTGACAACAACCTGTATATAATAGTATTAAAAAATGATAGCGTGCCAGTAGCTACATCCAAGCAGGAGTTTACTCGATGGCACATTTACATAGGTTGAGGCGAATCAAGCTTACAACTTCCAAACACACTTTCCAGGAGTGGAATATTGAAGCGTAAAATCCTTGCCCTGGGAAGGTACTGATATTAACACCCTGCCATGGCCCGCTAGGTCTCAGACATCCCTGTTCAAAGGTTCAATTCTCTGAGCTTCTTGCCATCATTCATCATGCCTGGTCCCTCGTTTCTCTAATTATTCATACCTCAACGTTTCTAGCCGGCTATCCACTCAGTCTGACAGCTTGGCACTCCTTGTGCATGTTAATCACTTGGCGTCTTGCTAGCAGAGCGGAGCAGCACTCTCACACCAATAATGGTAGGCACATCAGCTCTGTGCTCTGTAGCACACTGACACTAGTCAGCATGAGTGGAGCACTTTATCTAAGAGTCATTCACAAATTAGCAATTATTCAATAATGCTGGAAATACACTAATAAACACCAGTAGCCGAAAAAAACATTCAGATCATGGAAATGAGCATCATTTACAGATTACTCAAGGTCTGTTGCAAGGGCCATGACCACAGTAATTAATAAGAAGCTGCTAAAAGTCAAATGCAAATGGTAGAGCTTTTATTATTACTTTCAAGATTAGTCACCTGGTTTTTTTACTTTAAGTCCTTTCTTTGTTAATGAAACGATCAAGCTGAGTAGCACAAAAGGACAAGTGTCACTCAGAGATGAAGCAGCAGTGAATAAAATTTGGCAAAATGGCCATTTCTTTTCTAGTTTGCTTAATAGCAAATGCACAGGTGATAGGACCAGATTCCCGGAGGGCATCATAAGGGTTTATTTTAAAGGAGAGGAGTTTATCATAGATATTTTCCTTAATTACAACGACATAAACCCTGGCCTCCAGAGACCTTTTTTGAATTTGCTGTATTTAAAAAATTGTAATGGATGCATGTGGTAAAATTAAAGATTTAGTAGCTAGTAGTGGTAGACAGGGGCGTAGCACATGGGACCCCTTAAGCTCACAGGTTCACAACTACCTACAACACCCTTTAATACATCAATCTACTGATGCATTTATCCAAAATATTAGCATTTACATTAGTTAACAACATTTATTGTGATCTTAAAATTATTTTTAAAGGGAAAAAAAATTCACTCCTCAGGGGCCCTCCCCCTACTTGGGGCCCTGTTAATTTAGTCCCAATTTCACCCAACTACGATGCCCCTGGTGGTAGAAGGCGCTGTTATGCATATTCTGAAAGAGTATTGAATGTCTGGATCAAAAGACGGTGAAAAAGCAGAGCAAGCAATCATGCATGTAAACTGATGCAATGTAAAATAATGCAATCATTAAGCATTAAATAGCATATAAATTGAAATGTCATTGAATGAAATGTCAATCAGAAAGTGTTTTAGGACCATGCAAGCTCTGAATTGTCTTGATGAAATCAATCTACAATAATCAACATTTGAAGTGGATCAAAACCTTTAATTAAAGTTGTCCTAAAACCTAAACCCAAATTGCGTTCTTGTCTTAGAACAATTTTAATCAACTTTTTTTATCCATCTAAAATGTTGATACTGTACATTTTGATCATTGTTCTGAATTCGATCTAGATGTAGTCTTTTACAAAACACAGTTTTCCAGCCTGATATCATGACAAAAATGTACCTGTAGGGAACTATTTTGCAGGACATGAAATTCATAGTGTTTCATGACATTCATAGTTTTCATAGTTTTCGTGCCAATGTGAAATGTCTACTGAGTGGTGCTAAGTGATGTTGATAAACAAATTTCGGGAGGAGCATGCACAAGTAATCAGGCACAGCTGGCTCTGCTTTTCTCAATCAATCAGCCTATTACATCCCATCCAATCAGGTCCAAACATATCCACTTTAAATAAGCCGTTTCCTTCCCTTACGCATCTTGTTTAAGTGTCCCTCCTCCTCCCCTTCTCCATCTCTGTTCCGCACCTTCCTCCACAGGGGGCATGGGGGGTTCCACCCGGACACCAAGCTCTGCCCTCGCAAGGGTTCAAACTACTAGGGCCTGGAGTCCCGGCTGTCTAAAAGCCTGCCATGCTGCTGCATTCAGTATTTTTTTCTTCCTGTTTCTGCTCTAGGATGAAATCATGAAGAATAAAAACAAAATTAATTGATAAAATGTTTAAAAAGTATAAGTTGCGTTGGTTAAATCAAGTAGGAAAGTAGTAATTGGATGTCAAATTAAGCATTCACAAAACAACTCAGCTTTAAAGTAGACCTCTTTCAAAAATATGCCAGGAACTACAAGAAAGGTAAATGCAGAATTTACCCATTATACATTTTTACACCACCCTTTAACTGACCCCTAATTATTCGTAAATGTTTGTCCGCAGCACTACTAAACACAACTAACAAAATCAATCAATGTAAACCTAATATCCTATGAGAAAGGCTTTCCTTATTGTGTAGGGGTAAATGGGTGCGATCCCACTGTGGATCTTGATCAGAGCTGTATTGGTTAGTGCGTTATGTGACTGTATTAGTCTGAGTATGTTTGCTGTCTGGGGTTTCTCTGCCCTTTAAATGCCTCTCTGTCTCCTCTGAGAATTGTGTATGTAGACAGATGAATGATATCTTATTAAAAGACTATTACATTTATTTGCTTGGAGACTATATGGCCTTTATCTCTCGAATGCACAAACATTTTAGAAGAAGAATTATGAAGTTCACGTGAGCCATGCACCCTACAGATTGTGGTTTTAGAAAGAAAACTGATATGGACATGAATTAGAACTGACAGCTCTAACAGGTTCATCAGAGAGATTTTGATGTCCTACATCTGGTGCAGGTACCTTGGGATTATTGTATTTCTACATTCGCTCACAAAGACAATGTGATCAAAGCTCATCTGGGCCTGAGAATCTTCCTCTAGGGTATAATGTCAGTGATCAGAGGAAATACTTTGAGTCTTACAAATAAACCTGTTCGTTTGTTTTCTATATGAATGCAAAATTCAGGCAGCATATAGTGAATGCAACTAATTGTGTTCACAGTTTAGATGATGACCTCTTATTACATTTACAACAGGACGATAACATTGGGCAGCAACAATAAACATAACAGCAAAATTACAGGTCCAAACATGGTCTATATTTTACTATTAAGGTCCATCCCAAACGTTCCTCTTATTGGAAACCAAAATGTGAATGGACTAAGGAACGATAATGACATAAAAAAGCAGCATAGTTTATTTTTCATACTGTACCTGTTCAGTTTTATATTAAAGCTCAAACTATACAGTTTAGACCAGTGATTGATTTTTTTTATCCTCTCTTTGCAATATTGTTGGTAATATTTCCTAATTATGCATTCCGTATATGTAATTTAAAGACCCTCGATGAATGAAACGAGTAAATACTAAGTGCTCCCATTTGGTTTATCCCTATATTACTCAATAAAGCAGAATAAATTTCATTGTGAACTTTAATTGTGTAATGTACATAATGATTAACTACTCTCAAATGTGCCAGCCTATTGTTGGCTAAGTTTACAGGGCTATAGAGATGTGTTTAGTGCATAGCTTTACTGGAAAAAACTAGCCGACTCATTGTATATCTTTGTTGGCAGAGTCTAGTAATGCCCCTGGCAGGACCCATAGAGTTACACGATTTAAAATCTGCCAGCTTTGCTCACAGCGGCTCAGGTTATTTTGTGCCAATCACCTGATCCATGAAGCATATGACTTGCAATTACAGGTTTTCTGGGACTCATAACTTATAAAACAGAAAAAGCTCTTCTATACTGAGATGTGTTATATAATATTTAGATTTGTCCCACTTTATTCTAAATAAATACTTACTTGAGAGACGAATCAAATATCTGTTTATAAGTTGGAGTGTCCTAATTCTCTCACACAAGAAAATGTTCTGTGGAATAAGTGTGTGTTTTGCAGCTTATTATCATCTACAAACATGCTCAGCCTGAATTCAGCTGTTATGAGCTAATTTAATGTAATGATTTACAAATGCATCATGGAAAAAAAAATGCTGAAGGCCAAGTACAGTTTTGTAACATCACTTGCAAAAACAATTACTATGTGACTTTTGTTGGGAGTGCAATTCTTGTATGTGTGCTTAGTGTGACATATTGTTTAGGGTTAATAAAACAATTTTTAAATCATGTTTTGGCAGAAATAGGATTCAGTCCCTAAGTGACGCAGTACTGAGTGAAGGAAGGTCAGGGTCATCTCATCAAGAAATCCCCATCACGGCAGTGATAATCAGTGTTCCATCTGTGGCACCAACCTTGCCTAAGGCCACACTGGCCCAACATTCCCCTTCAAACATTAACTTTCAACAGTGACCATAAAGCAGTAAAATGTAGTTGTGTATACTGAAGCCTCCAAAATTTGTGTAATTTGCTGGCTTTGGTATTTTAGCAGAATGATGTGGTTGTTTTTACCGCCTGCAGTATATATATATATATATATATATA
>JAUMHI010000033.1:9436899-9450321 GCA_032359435.1 Enteromius unitaeniatus | reverse complement strand
TCATTTTGGCCTAAATATCTGCACTTCTTTATTTTATACTTTGTTACCTTGAAAGGCTTTGTTTTTAATAAAAAAGGGAAATTAGTTTGTCTGTACTGCTCAAAAAACTTGCAAATAATAAAATCAATGACAAATAATCATCGTTTATAGCTAGCTCTGCAATTTTTAAAATAGTCTTAAAAAATCAACTTGAAAAAGATTTGGGATAAAAATTGTGAATCGTGATTTCCACAGAAAAAATCGGGATATAACATTTTTTCCATATCGCCCACCCCTAGGCAGTAGTATATTACATAAGCATGTATTTCATTTATCATAATTCAGCTTTTATTAAGGCAGATCCCTTTAAAAGTTGAAATAACATGTCTCTCTGTCCCCCCCAGAAATGTGCATGGTGCCTATCATTGCCTCTAGTTGAAAAAGTAAGTTATTTTTAAACTTTCACTCAGACCATTTGAAATGTACTCGGAAAAATGCTTTAGACTGCTTTTCATATGAATATTCTAATAGCTTTCTGAATATTCAAAGGGACAGATTGTGTGTTGATGCTTTAAAAGAGTTTATGAACACTCCCTGAACTGTGGAGCTCTAATCTGGGACATTTTAGATGCGTATCTCGCATTTTAAACAGCCCTAAACTAGTACTTCTGAAAAGGGGATTTTTTTTCTGGATCGTTGCCTTTTAACACGTTGTGCTCAGTCTAGCTAACACAAATCAAATTTAATCTAAGTCAGTAGAACTAATAAAAAATTCAGCAAAACAGAAGACTTAGATAAAAGTGCTCCAGCGGAAACAGGAACTTTTGGTAGTATATCACAATGAGGTCCCATTTGTCAATGTTACTTAATGCCTTATCTAACATTAAAGGAAAACCCAAAAAGAAGATATGCTTTTTGCCTTAATTGTCAGAACCTTTTTTGTTGCACATTGACCTGCATATTATGAATTACCAATGACTGTGAGTCTTGAAAATAATGTTCTTTACTCTTCTACTAAAGAAAGAATACATAAATCTTGGACGGCCTAAGGGTGAGCAAATTAAGGTAAGCTGAGGTGTTTAGAGCATGTTACCTGTCTAATATTCCTGTACTCACATAGCCAGGAATTCTCCTATGGGTTTTTTTCTTATGCATTTTATTATAAACCAGGCAAAGATCATAGGTTTGATTGCTATGACAAATAATAGTGCAACTGCTTTAAAAAAAAGGATTTGAGACAGCCTAAATGTTCATGGAAGGACTGAAAGAAAATTAAAAAAAAAGATCTGATCTAACGTAATACAAAAGAGAAATTAATATGCTTTTTCCAACACTGAACATACCAAGACCAGTTCTGTTTCCCACATGGAAAATTAAACTGATTCTGATTCATTTCAACAATAAGAGCCATGTTTCATCTGAAGAAAATTAGATGAGATTGGAGACTGTCTTCAGGGAAAGCAAACAACATGAGAAGATGACAGAGTAGATGCAGTTTTCCTCTAATGCTATTTAGAGTTGCAACAAAACAGAACCTCTGTGCTCACATTGGAGAAGAAGCTCAAGGCAACGTCAAGATCAGTAGCAGGTTTGGTGGAAACGGTCACGGCATCCATTGATGCATGAACTGATTCTGTCAGTCCTAATGAAGTTAATGCCCCAGAGATAAGCATTGTTTTGACTCAGCTCTCACAGAATGTTGCCGGCCACTTCAAAATGGGGACAGGTGAAGGTCAAAGAGGTCAAGTTTTTGAACACATGCATAGCCCCAAATGTGCATTCACAAACACACAGATGCAGACACTGCTGCATTCAAACATGTGACTACGAAACTTCATTTGTGCTTTCAGCAGTCACATGCAATCATGACTGCAATCAAGTTCAAGATTACATGTTATCATACCATTAACATGAACACATTTCAGATATAGATGGCTAACACCAACAAATTAATATATTCGGATGGGTTGTGAGAGCAAAGTAAAGTAGTTATAAATTACCATGAGATTGTGTTGACCTACATAAGGTTTAGCTGTCTTTACATAAAGATAAAAATTATTTGGGAAAAAAAAATAAAATTGTAATCTATAATTTATCTTGTTATCTTCTAGTACAAACATCAAGACTTGTTTTAACTATAAACTTCAGCAAATTCATTTTATTTTCAAACAGTCATATTAACAGCTTGGTCTGGTTAAAATGGATTTGACCTAGGAGTATTAGTAGCAGTGCAGTCATGTTCAGGGAAATGGCTACATAAAAAGACAAGAGAGAGGGGGAAAAAAACCCATCAGTATTCAAATTGTGTGTCTATTCTCAGCAAGTCGCTCCACCTTCTTTATCAGTCGTGTGTAGTTAAAAAGCAAAGAAGGGTTTATTTATTCACGACCTTAATGCATTCAAAATATCCCATATCTCCGCTTTTGTGACTTGGAGATTAAAATCTGGCCATTCTGGTTCTTAAACATCCATTCATTTAAAAATGTTTCAGAATGCAATATGAAGCACTCGCTGGACTTTCTTGATGACTAAAGCAAAATGATGTGCATTTGCAGGGATGCATCCTCCCTATCCATATTACCACCTGATCATTGGGTTTGGAGCTCTGCTGCTATTTCCCAGAAATCAATATTCAAAGTGCTGAGGTCCCACAGGCATGTCCTAAACACAGAAATGGACTGTAAGAATTAGATCTAAATTGAAATCCCCGCTGTTGTGAAAGTTTAATACGGAAAAACTAGGTTATAGGCAGGCTTAGACTGGCCATCCAAACTTACTCACTCCCACATTCATTTGCCACTTACATTTTAATGAATTAAAGGCCAGTTTGTTAATAATAAGAACAGCAAAAATGCTCTGTGATGACAACTAAAAGTCATTGCAATGTTGGTGACACTTTCAGAGCAATCCCTATGATTTGTTTACATTATTACTGTCACGCTCGGGCTGCGTGTAGTTGCACTCTCACTTCCAAGCACATAAACAGAGGCACAAGGACGAGATTCGGAGTGATCGTGAACATTTATTTCACAGAAGGCAGGAAATAGCAGAGAGTTCCGCACACAGACACAATAAGCACCATCACGTTAATAATCCTCAAAGACAAGACTCAATGTGCTGTTTAAATTAACACACCAATCAAAAGAACACACAATGCACCTGAGAATCACAGCTGGAAGGGAATAATCACTAATGAGCGGGGTGGAGTTACAAACAAGAAGAATGAAAATAAAAACAGAGAAGCACATGGGCAAGACACGAAAACAAAACAATAGTCAGAGGAAACGCCTGACGGCGTAACAATTGCACTGTAAAATTGAATAGCTCACCTTACTTGGATATAGTTAGTAAGCTGTACTTAGTTGTTAAACTTATTAGGTTTTACCAAGTTAAAGCAACTTTCAAGGCAAATAAAACAATTTACTTGCATGCTTTGAGTGACACTTAAAAATATTCAAGTAGCCACAAAGAAACCAATGACATTAATAAAGCAGTAAGGTTTGGTTGGCAGTTTGGTTGGACACTTAGAACTTTGTCTATATTGTTATAATTTTCGTATTATTGCAATGATCCAATATGAAGTTTTTTGGTTTCAAAGGAAGAAAAGCAATAAATAGTTTGCTTTTAACAGGTAAACTATCTTTTAATAAAATTGTTATGTAGTTATACTATGTCAGTGAGTAAATCTAAAGTAAAGGATCAAGTACACCAGTATTGTTCTTTTTTAGTAACTATAATTCTATAGTAAAATATAATTTGTCAGTACAACATACTGTTTCTGTTTCACTACTTTGGCAGTAGGTAATTTAATGCAATTAGAGGAATGGAGTCAAAAGACAAATTAAAAGCATGAAGTAAATTCAACTAAAAATGGTTGTTAAAATGACTTTTATATTTAAGTA
Source organism: Enteromius unitaeniatus (assembly GCA_032359435.1). Classification (NCBI taxonomy): domain Eukaryota; kingdom Metazoa; phylum Chordata; class Actinopteri; order Cypriniformes; family Cyprinidae; genus Enteromius; species Enteromius unitaeniatus. Next base: position 9,446,440 of record JAUMHI010000033.1, on the reverse strand, counting down.
ATGATTACTTACAGTAAACGTTACTTAAATTTTTTAGGGGAACCAGTTTCCTTATGTTTTTAAGTAAATTCAAATTAACTGGGTTTAGAGTGTATTACTTTATTATAACCACAAATGTAAAAAAAAAAGTTATTTTGTGTATCAATTTAAGTGAATTTGAATTCACAATCTCATTTAGTGGGCTTAAGTAACCATAAACTGACTGAACTGATCTTCTATATATCTGGTGATGATGTTTTTAGCCTCCACCGTCTTGTTTTATTTTTTATTTTTTTGTAAACAGATTTGTGTTTCTCTTTCTGACATTATGACAACACACATGTTTTGTTCAAACATCCAGTGGAGCAAAAGATCAGACCATTTTTTTCTTTATATGAATGGACTGAAATATTAAAACTTCTTGCATCACATTGAGCATTTGCACATTTATTTGGTTTTATTTTGATTTAGTGTATGCTTTGATAACAAAGTTTTAAATTAATCGTGTCTGGCATCTCATCATCTAATCAATCTCCTCGTTATGAATACCTAAACAAATCCTTCCTACCCACTATAAATAACCCCGTCTCCCCTACATCCGCATCTCGCTTTTTGTGCACCCCTCCTCCTCCCCATCTCCTCCTCCTTCAGCTCCACAACTCATGGCAGATGGAGCCGGACGCCGAACCCTAACTCTCGCCTAGGGTTCCAACCACTAGGGTTCGCAGTCTGCCGTTCTCACGGCTCGCTCCCCAACATGTGTTTCAAACTCTTGCACTTTAAAAGAAAAAGAGGGAGCAAAACACATTCAGTTAATAATGGGTCATATTTGAAACTAATTACACTATTAACAGTGTCTAATAACAATGTCTTATTAGACATTGTGACATCTCTGACATTTCTCTTTTTAGAAGCACTGTACTAACTGCAAAACACATTATGATTATCTCTCTTTTTTTCTAAAGAACAGAACAAAAAAAATGGCATAATAGAAGGTCTGTCCTGTTTCTCTATGCCCTCTCATGGCAAAAATCTGACCTAGGTCTGGGCAATGCAAAAATCCAAAACACTTTAATTTCTTTGTAACCATTTCTCGATCTTGACAAGTACAGTTCATGCTCTCACAAAGAAATTTTGACTATTCTGGGTGAAAAGCTGATCTGTCATCTTTGTTCTAGACAGTTAGCCTTTAGAGAACAAACAGACTACAGCAAAGTTAAGGAGAAAGTAGGAAGAGTGAAAAAAAAGAAACAATCATATCAGTGCTGCAGGAAGGGGAAAAGGAGTAATATTCTCTCCATTAGATTTATAACAAATCTCCCAAAGGGCAGCTGGGTTAATGGTGCTCCTCGCTCCCTCAGTCTCGCATTCTCAGTTTTACTCTGGGCAATCAGTAGCAGTGTTCTTCATACATTACTTTTTTTACTCTGTTCAGGAAAGTGAAGACCTTTCTCCCCATAAAACATCTGAAAACTAACGATGGTCCTTGAGGGAGATGACAAAATATACATACATTTTTCAACTACCCACAGCCTTTAACCCTTTCAGGCGCAGTGATCACTGTAGGAAAACACCTGTTCTTTTATCATCTCCCAGTAAAAATAGGAAAATTCTATGCCATCCAAAATAAACTGAATGTAGATACTGTGTACTGTATATACAAAATATCGACCCCCCGCCGATAGGCGAGATAATTTTCAAGTTCGTCAGCAGAGGATCTGCACGTAACCTTCTCTGACACCCCGGGGACCGGATTGGGGCCCCACAAGTTGCCAGTTGTACTGAAGCAGATGGTCAGGGGAGCACATGGCTTAACACATAGTTCTAGCATGTGGAATAAAGGAATGCAATATATTGATAAGATTATGGATATAACTGAACGAAAGCACAGCCTCCTTTGTGGCTGACTGTGGAATATACATGGAAAAAATTCTTTGCCACACCTACTGGGCGAAGGAGACCCAGAGGAAGCACGGCTGGAGCTACTCCGTCTGGGTCCGAACTGCGGGTCAGGGAGGACTCAGATACACACAGTCAAGGGAACTGAGAAAAATAGCGTGGGAATGGCACAGCAAGCCGGCACCAGCCGGTCCTCTCGTTCACCTGCTGTCCGAATTTTAAGGACACAAGAAGACACGGCCTCTATGTGGAGGTCATAAAACCTGGCGAAGGTGTTGGGTGATGCCCAGCCCACAGCCCCACATGTATCTGCTAGAGAGGCGCCATAGGATGAACTTTTGTTGAGTGATTCTTGTTTTTACAGTCCTAAGGGCAAGGCTTTTTCTGTTATAAAGGGAGATGGCTTTACCACCCAATGAGCCAACCTCTAGTTGGAGACAGCATTCCCTTTCTGCTGTCTGCAATAGCAGAACAAGGGCTGCTGGAGCGTCTGAGGCTCCATGTGTGGTCAGTGTAGCAGCGCTTTCAGAGTGCGTACACAATGACTCAGGCTGGGTCTGCCTCCTCCCGGGGCAGAGCTTGCGGGTTCACTACCTAATCGCAGAAAGGCATAGTAGGAACCCTGGGCACAAAACTGGCAGGATTTTTAGAAAGCACATCTGCGATCGTACATCTCTAAAGGTCTTCTCCCTTGTGAGAGAGATTTCCCTTGCGAACCCAACCTGGCTCCGGAAGCATGTATTTCTTAACATGCGCTTCCGAGTGAGCAGTTCAAATGGCAGCCTCACTTCAGGAGGGGCCGGTTCAAAGCCCATAGGAGGAGGATTCCAAGCCATGTCATACCTAGACTACGGCTGAAATAGGCAGCGACACTGCGGGAAAACGTTGGTCCGGAGTGCGCGCAGTGCTGTGCCCATCTCGGGACCCGATCTTGTAACCAGCGCTGAAGCGGTTTCATATGCAACAAGCCCAGCAGCACAACGCGGCTGCAGCTGTCATATGCCCCAGGAGCCTCTGAAAAAAGTTCTGAAAGGAACCGCTAATTTGTGCCTGACGTATCTAGGCAGTTCAGCGTGGCCTGCATGCTCGCTCAAGACGGGCAGTGATTACGATCGAGTCCTGCTCCGACCGACAAAAGAGACCCGCTCCTTTTTTTTTTTGGAGAGTTTGCTCTAACTCAGTTAGACCTGAAGACCCAGATGGCTGTTTGGTGCCGAAGCACAAAGTCCCTGTGCATGCACGACAGACCGAGAGGGACTGAGAGGGACAGCCAAGGCTAATGTACTGATGAACTCGACCCTCAAACGCAAACCAACTTTTCGAAAGGGGTTAGATGTTGAGGCAAAATCGAGACACGTCAGTATGCTTCCTTCAGGTCATGGCTGCGAAACCAACCGGGCTCCGGAAGCATGTATATATATTTTTTTTTCTAACATGTGCTTCGGAGTAAGCAATTTTGAACGGCAGCTTCACTTCAGGAAGGGCCGGTTCTAAACTCGTAAATCCAGGAGGGTTAACCCATCTCTCTTTCTAGGCACGATGAAGTGAGGGCTGTAACTCTGACCTCATCTCGGCTGGAGGGACAGGCTCGACTGTGTCCTTCACCAGTAGGACAGCGACCTCCTCAGGCAGCATCGCTGTTAACACGGCCGAGTGTAGCGGATGCTGCGGTGTGGGCGCCTGGCGGACTGAATCGCATAGCTGAGGCGTATCGCCCCTATTAACCACCGCGAGAGGCTGGGAAGTGCCATTCAGGCTCCCAGCCGAGTCGCTGGGGGAAACAAGGAGCGCTGACCGCCGTGCCTGCAGTGGGGCAGCCTGTAGGGGGGCAGGGGCAGGGACTTTTTTGGTAGTCTGGATGCTTTGAGCAGCGCTTACCTGCCTCCCTGGATCCCGCGCTGGCGACACAGTGTCCTGCAGTGTCAGCATCTGAGGAGACAAAAACATTTGGGTCAGATGGGAACCTGCGGGCACTGGGGCCGGAGGTGATGTTTTTTTTGTTAAGACTTGCTCTCTCGCTGTGTACAGAAGCTCCTGGCCCTCCTCCAGGAGTGGGGACGGAGATGTCATCACCGTCACCCGAAGAGCAGTCCTCATTACCTCTGGGCTGTCTGTGTCAGGAACACTTTTGTTGCACTGCAACAGCGCGCTCTACCTGAAGGATTGCCGCATACCCCCTGTCTGCACTGCCATCGAGAGTGGTGGGGGGTGAAGAGCCTGGGCGCAGGCGTGACAAGTAAGGGGCTCGTCATGATCTGGTAAGCTCTTCGTGCACCTCCAGGAAGGATGGCACTCAGGAACCAATCGCACTCAGCCCTGTTACAGGGAGAGCAGTCTCCTCCAGAAGGACCACGGGACTACGCGGTGGGGAAGAGTCCGCTTGGCTGTTACACCGGACAGTGCATTCTGCACGGACACCTAGAGGTCCCCCAGACGTGAGAGGAGTCGTCTCGCGGACGAGAGGCGTGACCTCAATGTATCCATGGTCATACACTTGCAATGAATACATTGACCATCCACAAAAGCTGCCTCAGCATGTACTCAGTCCAGACACGCAAGGCAACGATCATGAAAAAGAGGGGAGAAAACTTCCGCTCTTCCGGAAAATTTGCTCTTTCTCCCGGTTGCCCAGGGAAGACCTAACGCGGCAACTCAGTGCAGTCAGAGGTCTTTGTTCACTGGATTCGCAAGATGACTGGCACATCCAGCCTTTAAAAAGGCTACCAGCCAGCAGGAACTTTCTCCAGAACTCGCAGAGGGGGTCTCCTGTAGCAGTTCAGAACAGTTAAGGCTCTGAAGCGAAAATCTGCATGTGTACTCCGCTCGTTCCCTCTTATACTCACGCAGTGATGATGTGCACCTGAGCGCAATCAAATGCACTCCAATATTCATTGGCTTTTTGTATAAAGCTCAAAGGCATTTGGTTCTCTGGCGAGTTCCCATACGAAACGTCAAAGTGAATCGACTAAAAGGGTAACTATATTCTGTGTTCTATGGAAGTCAGTTTCTGAAGGTAAAAATAGTTAGAATTATGTTTATATACTCAAAATTCTGAGGGGGAAAAAGTCAGAATCGTAGGATGTAAACTGCAACTGCAAAAGAAAGACCCAAATTCTGTAAATATCAACAATACGGTCTGTTTCCTTATTTAAATGTACGCATGACAAAAACACCTTCTAGTTTCTTTACTTGGCATTGTTCAAAAAATCAAAAGGGTTATATTTTTGAGAATAAACAGTGTGCATAGGACATGGTGTTTCTCACCACAGTAAAACAACTGCATATGTTTGAGTTATTTCAAAGTAAACTGCTAGTATCAAGAAATAATGCAGGAAACTCATTCGTGATTGTTCCCAATGAAGTCTTACTGCCTCTAAACAACAAGTAGGTGAATATATAAAGAATTTATAAAGGTGATTTGTCACATGTTAATATGTTACGTGATATGTCTGCAATGGTTTGTAAACTGTGAGATTTCTGTGGTGTGTGTCTAAAGAAATCAATAAATATGGAAATGCAGGGACATATAAAAGCTAGGACTCTTTCTATGCCACCCACATATACACAAGTACAACCCTTGCATTGATTTGAGAATAAAGAGGTGAGAACTTTTGCCAAATAGAGAAGGTAAACTGCTACACTCGAGGAGAATGGTGGTGAATGTGAATGTGCAGGCCTCTTTGATTGGGAAGAGATTGTAATTTCAGTCTGAAGACAACAGGGTCCATCCTGTTTCATTTACTCCTCCTCTTTCTTTTTCTCATGTTCTGCCTTTTCTGAGGAAACTATGCCCACTTCTTCACATTGTATGATGTAGGTGAAAATAGATTAGAGTACTTTCATTGCACAATGACCTTCTCATCCTGTGCTACAATGTCTTTATTAAAGCAAGGAGAATAGCAATTATGGATCTGTAAATGGGTGAGAATTATGCATGCAGTCGTGTGAGAATAGATGTATTAATCCTGACTGTCACGTCTATGTGAGATGGACTACATAGCTGAATCCTTTTTATTGATATCAGTACCTCATTCTGAATGTCATCAAGAAATGACAGCAACACAAGCAGAAATCATAGCTTCATTCTCACATTTAGTTTATCAGCAAGACCTGAAAAACAGACTCTTAGGATATATTTACCTAATCTAAAAATAGTCAAAAGTAAGTGGACACCTAAGCACCTGATTATTTCAAGTCAAGACCATTGATTTTAATAGGCAGTCTGTTCTGGGAAGGTATTGCTATATGTTGACTTTAGTGTTAAACTGATCTTAAATTTGGATTCTGTGGGCAGTTCTGCATTTTGGTCCATCTATTGTTCTAGCTTTAATGAGATGCCCAGTTTCTGCTTGATATGGTTGACTAGTGCACCTTTACTCTGTACACTGCTACTCAACTCTGAATCTCCTTGAAAATGGTTTCTCTCAGAAATATCCATTTGTATGTTTAGAGCGTTTTGAAAGGCAAACGTTTGTGAACACTGCAGGTTTGATCTTGCTTCCATTTCCTGACAGTTGAACCAGCCAATGGTGCTCTCACTGGGACATCCAATGATATGGAAACACTGTTGTATTCAGGGTTATTTTTGTTATGTAATAATAAGAATACATTTCATTACACAAAATAAATATTAAATGAAATAAAATGTAAAAATATCACAAAATACATAACACAAAATATTTCCTTTATGTTTAAGCCACTAAAACAACTTAAATAAAATACATTAAAAATGAAACATTATGGAAAAAACAAACAAATAAAAATACGTCAAAATGAGTAAACCATTTTAATGAAAAAAGAAAAAGAAAAGAAATATCAATAGTATATCTGAATAACACTAAAATAAGTAGTGTTGAAATTTTGGTGGTTAGTTAAAGGTTTTTAATCGGTTAACCTGGAACTAAAATTGCATCTCAAAAAAACTAGAGCAATTAGTTTTTTACTACATAACATAGAAAAGCATAGCATAACATAGCATAACAATACAACAAACTCTGATCATATTTCAAGCTTACTGTAACACCACCAGGCGGCGCTGAGCCCAGCGCAGCCAAAATCACACGCTCTCAATCACCAGAGTTTTAATTAGCTCCACCTGAACGCTATCAGGTGAGCCTGGTTAAAAGCCCCAGTTCTACAGTCACTCATTGGCTGAGATTGAGGTAACATCATTCACTTACCTTATGCCTATGTGTCAGCAGTTTTTTTGCTTCTACTGTGGTGCTGCAACTCATATGCAACGAACCTGTCCCGTACGACCTGCGCCTAAATTGGTGAGTTCTGATTTCCTTAAACCTTCAATTCATAAAGTACCATTGATTTCAGTTAAACTACTGTGTCATGATCAGGAATATCAAGTCACTGCTCTGGTCTCTAATGTTTAGAAAATCTTCATATCACCTGTCACGAAAACTCCACCAAGTATTGTATTACTACAATCCAGGGGACCCTATTAGACAAAATGCCGGTCAATCTATGTACCATGCCTGTGATTCTACAAGTGGGATGTCTGCACCAGGAAACCATATCGTTCCTGGTCCTCTGCAATGCCTCAGTAGACTTCGTGTTGGGTCGACCTTGGCTGAGTCTTCATAACCCCATGATTAACTGGAGTTCAGGTGAGATTTTACAACGGAGTGAACTATGTTTCATGAACTGTCTACTACCTTGCCAGAAAGCCCCGATGTCTGAAATTACCTGCTGTTCAATGTCAGTTGAAAGCCAAGAAGTATCCACTGCAGTGAACATCCCTTGTGAGTATCAAGACTATCTGGGTGTCTTTAGCAAAGAGGCTACTAAACCCTTACCACCTCACCGTCATTGGGATTGTTCCCTAGAATTACTACCTAATGCTAAACTACCCAAAGGTCGTGTTTATCCTCTGTCTCTACCAGAAACACAGGCTATGAAGGAATATGTACAAGAGGCATGGATCAAGGATTCATCACTCCTTCTACCTCACCTGCAGCCTCAAGTTTCTTTTTTGTGGCTAAGAAGGATGGCGGCCTACATCCTTGTATTGACTACCGACAATTAAATCAACAAACCGTGAAGTTCACTTACCCTCTGCCTCTGGTACCATCCACACTGGAGGAACTCAGGTCAGCACGTATATATTCCAAATTTGATTTAAGGAGTGCATATAACCTGATTAGAATGAGAGGGTGATGAATGCAACACTGCATTTGTAACTCCTTCTGGTCACTACCAATATCGGGTTATGCCATATGGCCTGGCCAACTCTCCAGCCATTTTCCAAAACTTCATGCATGAAGTGTTCAGGGATATGTTAAACCAATTTGTTATCTATATTGACGACATCCTTGTATACTCACCAGACATTGTTAACCACAGAATCCACGTAACCAAGGTCCTTCAACGATTATGAGAACAGTCCTTATACCTCAAGGCAGAGAAGTGTGCCAGGAGTCGCTCCTAGGGAGGGGGGGGATAATGTAACACCACCAGGTGGCGCTGAGCCCAGCGCAGCCGAAATCACACACGCTCAATCACACACGAGTTTTAATTGGCTCCACCTGAACGCTATCAGGTGAGCCTGGTTAAAAGCCCCAATTCTACAGTCACTCATCGGCTGAGATCGATGTAACAACATTCACTTACCTTATGCCTATATAGTCTTATGACTTCAAGCCTTTGCCACTGCCTTTTGCTTCTTCCCAAGTTATAGACTTCAAGCCTGTTGGATTGGAGACCACCTGACATTCTACTTACCTGACGGAGGACACTCACAACGGAGCTATAGTGTACTCCTCTGGATTTGCTTCACAACGGGAGCTACCTATTCACGCCACCAACGCCATTCACCTTCAACACGTGAGAAAGTTCCAGCACTTACCTTTTAATACTCTCCTGTTACACTTGTCTGTTTCCGTAGACCGCTACAAGCTCACCCACGCTAAGCTCGACTCCACCCGCAGCTGGAAAAGGAAACAAGAGGATAAATATCACAGAGATTGCTCCTTCACTGTGCACGGAATATTATATCAGGAGATCATTAAAGACACTCCTATGGCTAAAGAGATTCCTCCAAGCTGAACTCCCACCATTCCATGAACGATCTACTGAACTCTTCATATTCCCTATTCAAAATAAACTGTTTCTTTTTACTTGCCTTCTTCTCCGTCTCCTTACTACTGAGCATTACACTTGCATGTATTTTAATTTTATTTCTTTTTAATTCTAAAAGGTACATGGGTGTCAATAAAACAACTAAGAAAACCAAAAAAACATTACTAATATGAATGAAAAGAAAAACTCTATAAATTATATATAATTATTATTTTTTTTTTTTTAATACTAAAAACACTTAAGAGTAACTTTAGGGGAACAAAACGTAAAGTTTGATTTGTCTTTAATTCCAATTTATACTCCCTTTTAAAGGTTACTAAGCCAACCTATTTCGCAGTTTTAACTATCCATGTTATTGTCACGGATCGTGCCTCGTGTACGTCCCCCACTACTCTCCATGAAAGGGTACTGCATCTGGTTCATGACCGCCCCAGTGCTGGGCACCCGGGAATCCTCGCCACCACTGAGCTGGTTCAAAATAAGTTTTGGTAGACGTTGCTCTCCCCGGATGTACGCAGCTTCCTCTCTCGCTGTGCTACTTGTCAGATGTCCAAATCGTCTCGGCAACGTCCCG
>JAUMHI010000033.1:9416669-9429645 GCA_032359435.1 Enteromius unitaeniatus | reverse complement strand
TTCCCCTGGTCAGGAGAGCCCACCGACCTCCCCTCTGTGGATCATTGGCTCCGGCGCAGTGAACAGACGTGGGACTCCGCTGACATCCAACTCCAGCAGGCCGTTCGAAGAGTGACGGAACAAGCAGACCGCTGTCGGAGACCTCATCCTGCCTACGAACCCAGCCAGTGGGTATGTGCTATCAGCCCGAGATCTCCGGCTACATCTTCCCTGCCGTAAATTGAGTCCGAGGTACGTGGGTCCATTCAAAATTCTTAGACAAATATCCCCTGTATCCTACCGTTTAGAGTTACCTGCCAGTTATAGGCTCTCACCCACCTTTCATTCCTCCTGATGGCCGCTGTTGCTCCTGATGGAGAGGGGGACCAGGACGAGGACGCAGTACCAGAAGCCCCTCCCCTTCTGCACGAGAACGAAGACATCTACCAGGTCCAGGAGATCCTGAACTCCAGGCGTCGGGGCCGCCTCCTGCAATACTTAGTGGACTGGGAGGGCTTTGGCCCGGAAGAGAGATCGTGGGTTAACGCCCAGGACATTCTGGACCCTTCCCTCATGGAGGAATTTCACCGAACACACCCCGAGAAACCGGCCCCCAGACCTCGTGGGAGACCCCGACGCCGAACCGTTGCCCGCTTCAGGAGCCGCTCGCAGGGGGGGGTTCTGTCACGGATCACGCCTCTGTGGCCCTCTCCAATGGACAGCAGCGAGAACCTTCGCCCGAGTATTAGTTCCTACCCGGACCCTTTTCGCCCACGTACCTCAGAGTTTTCGCGCCGTTCCGCCCACTTCCTCAGACTATTTCAGATCGGGCTTTTGCCCAGGACTGACGCAAAGTCTCGATTTGCCCCGGCTATCGTTACCAAGCGTTTACTCTTGTATTTTGTCTTCCCGTGTTTGATTTTCTTGTCTGTGTTTTGATTTCCGAATTCTCGCCGCCTGCCCTGACCATTGCCTGTTTTTGACTACGAACTGTCTTCTCCTTGTTTGATTTGATTACCTGGTGTTACGACCCTCTGCCTGTCTGACTACACTAATAAACTGCTTATGGATCCGAACGAATCTCGCGAGTCATTACAGTTATACAGGTTTCTTTAACATTTAACATTTATTTCCCCCCTTTCAGAATAGATCAGATGAGAATCACTAATATATATTGAACTTATTTATTTTAGATGTAGGAAAATAAATGCATTGATTGCCAAGAATGATTAATCATTTTAAAGTAAAAAGTGCATGCTATGTGTAAACAGATCACACAGGGTGAATAATTGCATTATACTGTATAATCACACCCTTCAAACATTGGAATATTGAAAGGCAGATCACTTACTACAGTAAGTGTAGTTTATGAGGACACAAATTTGTATAATGACATGGGTATGACATAGGTATTACAATATGTAGGTGTTTTATGAGGGCATTTTTCAGTGTCCTCATAGTTCAAATAGCTTAAAAAACATACTAAATGGTGTTTTTTTGAAAATCTAAAACTGCACACAGTTTCCTGTAAGGGGTAGGTTTAGGTGTAGGGTCCATTTAGGGCAATGCCACATACAGTTTGTACAGTATAAAAACCATTAGACCTATGGAGAGTCCCTATAACTCACAAAAACCAATGTGTGTGTGTGTGCGCTCATGCATTGATGCTCTTTCTTTGAAGGTTCACTTACTAGAGTTGGACTGCAGATAACAGCCATGAATAATAACATGGAAGTAAACCATCACACACACAACATAAAAATAGACTTCTGTGGAACTCAAAGAAGCAAAATGTCAAAATGTTGCCTTTTAAACCCAAACAAACGGAAAAACGAACGAAAATTAAATTACTTCAACTCAATCAACTCACTCCAAACTGATTTTTCTTGCGTTACAAGTTATCTTCTATATATCTATATCTTTCTTCTCTAAATAGCGTTAATATGGCAACTAGCAAATATTATAAATTTGGTTTTGCTAACATGTGTGGAAATATTTAAACCACTTGTGCTACAATTCATCCTGCATTAGTTTGTGCCCCTCATTCTCCTGCATTTATAGGAAACTTTTAACAATTATTTACTGATAAAGCTTCCATATGGCTTATTTACAGCACAAGCAATATGGCCTTCATTGATTAAAACTATTTTTGTTTTTCAGAGAAATCTAACAGAATGCAGGTCTAGAACAACTTGAGGGTGACAAAATAATGGAAGATTCTTCTTTTTTGTGTGAACTACTCTATTAGGATTCAGTTTGGTGTGCTCAGCATCCTTTTTACTGTTCACCTCTGAGGATTCTGTTTGTGAAATGATTCTCTTTCTATTTGTGCATTTTCCTCTCTTACTCTGAGTGACAATTTGGTTGCACTTTCACACATATGCCTATTTCTTACACTTCAAAACATCGGGGGGGAAAAATCCTCAATTACTACAAATACATTCCTTTCTCTCTTTTCTTTCGCCCTATTTTTTCTGCTTTCACATGGATGTGCATCTGGAAGGGCAGATAATCGCATTTTGAGGGGGAGAGCTGCAGAGAATGCATGAGAAAAAAGAGAGAAAGATAGATGACATAGACGGAGAGAGAGAAAAAAATCGACAGAAGAAAGAATAGCATCAACTGCGTGCTGAGGACGGGTGTATTTATTAGAAGAGAAAACAGTGCCAGAGAATAAAAAGACAGACAGAAAGAGCGCCAGAGAGATTTGGCTAGGTGAGAGAGGAATGGGGGGGAAAGGGAGAGATTTTCTTTTCATTAGACGGGTCTATGCTAGTCGAGAGGAAGATTAGCTGGGTTTGCTTTTGTGTGTCTCTGTCATTGTATCCTCCATTAGTCATTCTGCATTCACACACTGAACATCACAGTCACACAGAAGTGTTTCACTAACACAAGTTTTCATGAAAACCCAACCTGCCCTGAGCAATACTTGAAGTAACAAATAAACTGATTACTAATGAAATGCAACTGTTCAAGGGGTTTAAAATATCACTATATAAAAGGTGTTTAAAAATCATTATAAAAGCTTTGCATAATTTAAAAACAATTTTGCACTTACAAAGTGTTCAATATCATCTGTCTTGCTATAAATAAGATAAAGATATTTGTTAAGACAGTTGTAGAGATCACAAAACATTGATCAGGTACGTTTGCAATGGCACATTGAAAAAATGTGCCTTTACCAATATTTATATTATAAGTAACTATAGCAGAATTACCAACAACTAACCTGTTCATTCAGCAAACATATAGGGTAAGTTGATATAAACTCTAAGAAGGGATATTTTAAAATAATTAAAAGTAATGTTTTTTCTTTCTTTTTTTTGCTATTGCGTCTGGTGTGTATTTTTGAATTAGGAAACAAATGTATAGATTTCTTTAAAATTCTGTCCTATTGAGTGCCAATGTGTGTCTCAATATTTACACTGCTCATTGGGCATCTATAACAATTAATCAATAACAATAACAATAGTTTGAATATGTGTGTGAATACCTACACTGAAATTAATGTTTTTAAATTTTGATAGTCAGGTTGAAGGAGACTTGACACCTGCCAATTCACATCTTTTGCCTGCTAGCACTCCCTCTCCCTCTCTACCGTATCTCTTATTAAACTTATCTCTCTATCCCTGACTATAATGTAGTCTGCATTTGGAATTCTTTGATGATAGTCATTTGATTGACACACAGGCTGCGTCAAACTGACGACACGGCTGTGCAACAGCCGTGAGTCTTCTAATTTCAAATTGCATCAAGTCACTACACTGCATGGAAAATGCTAAAGGTGATTGGAACGATTTGTTTTTTAATAGCGTTTGAAATCAACTTGGTATTATGTTTGCATCATTCTGCATCTGAAGCAGTGCTGATATTTTGATACCATTCATATTGGCTGATCCAATGAAAGAATAAACCTTCAAAGTAAAAGATCAAAGTTCAGACACATCTACAATGCACTAATTTCATCACCAGGGAGAGATATTGACTGAAGATGAGACCCTTACAAGAGGGCTCTTCAAAAACTTGAGAATAACCATATAAACCTACACAGGGACTGTAGAATTTGAACCAATCAGACACAAACGTTTTGTTACATTTAACAAATAGTCTTTAATACCGCTCTCACCAACCCAAGGGGTAACTCAAACTGCAACTATGAGTGTGAACCCTTCCCCCGAAAGCCAGCTAACACCAAAGGAAAGCAAACCAGGCCTCGGAATCCATGGCAACCAACTGATAAGACTGGTTTATTGCTTGAAGGAATGTGAACAAAGTAACTCTGACTCTAGTTCTCCCTGTTGAAAAGACAATGGACTTATCTATGTTTGACCTCTGTGCTTGCAAACAAGGGTTTTGCCACTAAGTATTACATGTTTTTTGTTAGAGGGTTCAAATACTTATTTCCCTCATTGAAATGCAAATCAGTTTCTATCTTTTATTTAAAGTTATTTTTTACATTTTCCTTTTGATGTGCTATCTGTCACTGATAAAATAAACCTACCATTAAAATTATACTGTTCTGAGACTTTTAATTTCTTTGTCATTGGACAAACTTACAAAATCAGCAAGGGGTCAAATAATTATTTCCTCCACTGTATCCTTCAGGTCATAGTGTATATTGTTATTGTGCTTGTATATTGTCTTGTGTATGGTATACTGTGTATGGTTTTATGCATGTTTTGATTTATATTACCTCATAGTGTCAACACATTTCGTGTTTGGTATCTAAGGACTCGTCTTCAGACAATCTAATTGAGAGTGTATGTTATATGTTGATCTCTTTGCAACATTCAGTGTTTTAAGAATCTCTTCCACTTGTATATGCAAATTACCATGCTTAGAAACAGGGAGTCATAAGACATCCCACCAAATTAGCAACACACGATTGGCCCTTTGACCCACAAAAGGGTGTGACCTCAATATGTTTCAAACGGCCCCACGGCAGGGACCCGTCTAGCTTTTTGGATTTGTATGGATGCTGGAGCCCACCAGCTCTCTGGTCTCCTAAGCCCATTTTTGTTGCAATTAACAAACACAAAATCTGATACATTAATAATTAGTTATATGGGTTCTTTTCCCTCTAAGGTATAACTAATCATAACTAATTATTTTTAATAAAACTTCCTTACTGTCATGAATGAGGACGTGAAAGGTTCAAGTTCATATGCAAAAAGGGTTTATTCAGGCTCAGAGTAAACAGACAGTCTTAAACACCGGCAAGCAGTAACCGTAAAGACAGGCAGAGACAAGAGAATAAACTTAATCCAAAGCAATGGTCAAATGCCATATAATCAGAGTCCAAAGGGGAAGGCAAGGCGAAGATCCGTGAAACAGCAAAAGGTCGGCAGCAAGTAAATCCAAACAGAGAAAATTACAGAAATACAAACGACAGGCTAGAGCTGGGGTGACAATGAAAATGAACTGTGACTAGACAGACAAACAGACCAGTATTTATACAGGTGGTACTGATTGAATGATTGAACCTAACTTGCAACAGCTGTGGGCGAGAGGTGCATTCTGGGGAATGGAGTCCAGGTATGAAAACAGACACAAGAGTTCATAGAGAGCTGGAGTGCCATAAACAGTGCCGTGCCGGAGTGCCATTTTTAGCTGGCAGCTCCAGCTGGGCGTGACATAGCCTGCCCCTTAAGGAACGGCTTCCAGATGCTCCTGAAGCTGGTGAAATGTCCACCCGGGAAGAGTGGAATCCACGGAGGTGAAGCCCTCCAGGGCGGAGCAGAGGATTGCCGAACTCTCCGAGGCAACGCCGATGATGACCATGCCCTCCAGGGCCGACCAGACAGTTCGAAAACCCTCCAGGGTGGTGCAGATGATTGCAGAGCCCTCCAAGGCAACGCCGACGATGACCATGCTCTCCAGGGCGGAGCAGGCAGCGGAGACCTCCTCCTGGGCATACCGGGCAGGTATATCACAATCCTCACAGACCTGGTCTGGAGGATCCAGCCACTCTGGTTCCGGATCACAGACAGGTATGAAAATAGGTATGAAAGTATGGAGTCCAGGTATCAAAACAGACACAAAAACACAAAGAGTTCATAGAGAGCGTGACACTTACCATATGTTTATTTATCTAAGATTTTAATGAACAATTATAACATATGAGAAGAAGATTCATCTCATAGTATAAATTAATTTAAAGCACTTGATTTATATCCATGTAATCCTGTGAATATTGTGAATTTCTATCTGGTCTTCTGCTATAGGTATATGTGGACCAGACAATGTAATTAAATAAATGCTGTTGGTTCTTTTTATAAAAAAGCCATATTTTTTCAGCAGACAGAGGATAGAAATATATTCTCCTAATTACCTGGGTTTTTGACTATTTACAGATCCTTAGAAGCTAACAGTTCATCCCAGGTGAGATGAAAAAATGTGCAGCTTTTGTAATTGCTGTGTCTTAGCACAACAAACATTTTTTAAAAACATTCATACAATTATAGGAAATATTGGCCCTGTCACTGGTGACATTCCCTGTTTTCCACCTTGTTATCTATGGCTTTGGGAGGGTTGAGGTAGGCGCACGTGCCGCACAATCTAGCAACAGACAGCTAAAAATAGATCAGCCTCACTCTGCTCCGAAACCAGAGAGCCGATGAATGAGCATGTTTTTAATATCCACCTCAATAAAAAATTCATGAGATTAAACTGTCGCACACATTACCATTTTTTATTTTTATATGAGAAACATTATTTTGTTTAAACAAAAATCCTGACTTCCACATTAAATGATTTCTTTATCTACAGGATTTAATGCTGCGTTTGTAGTCCATCATCAAAGAGCAAATGCTGCAGATAGTGAAAACAGAAGCTGTGTGTTATCTATCTGCATCCAGGGTAGTGTAATTAAATAATCAAGGCTCTGATTTCAGACGATTAGTGGTTCCAATTAAACTGTATATATTGTTATTGCCCTTTAAAACACTTTCCAATACCAAGATTGACTACACTTAATCTTCTACAGTAGAGCATTCTATTAACACATAACATACATCTACCTGTAACACCCGTTCTGTTTCATGTGCCAGTGTTTATGTTGTCATTGTTCCATTCATCAGTGATCACTCCCTGCCAGCCGTGTGTGTTCAGGTGTCTTGTATTCTGTCCTGATTAGTTTGCACATTGCTCCAGCGGACTCACGACCCACGATGGCCGTGTTTTGCTGCGGATCTGTGGGTCGATATGGCGACTCTGCTCCCTGCCGACCCAATTCCGCCAAGTCGGTTCCAGTATCACAGCCAGCATAGCCATTGGAAATATTTGCGGTTCCCAGCCTGCCAGTAACGGGTCCCAGCCCCGTATCACAGTCCGAGGACCCAGGAGATAAATGGTTGGTTCTGGTTATACGGCCCAGAGTGCCGTCCAAAGTCCTTGCGTTTCCGAGCCTGCACGTAATGTGTCCCAACCACGTAGTACAGTACGAGGAGCCATACTCAGATGCGTGGGTCAGCGATTTGGGGTCCGTATGGCCGGATCTGCCAGACCCGGTCTGTGATCCAGATCCAGTGTGGCCGAATCCGCCAGCTGAAGCACTATCAAAGCCTGTTCGGAGGGCATTATGGTTGCCTGTTCGGCCCAGGAGGGCATTATATATATAAAAAAGTGGTGTTATATAAAAATATATTTTTGCTGTAGATATAGTTAATTTTTTTATAATTTTGTTGTGTTTTTATAATAGTTTTTAGCATTTTGATTTTAGTTTACTTTTATTCTGTAAAGCCAAAAATTAACTCTGTTCAGGAACTCTGACGAAACAGATATCACGGAACAAAACAATAGACTTGAATGAATTTGATGAATTTGTATGAATTTCTTTGTTTTGCTGAAAAGATATTTTTGAAAAAGTTTTGTAAATAGGCTGTTTTGCGTCAGCATTGACTTCCATAGTAGAAAACGTAGAGCTGCACAGATCCAATTTACTGTTACACAACTATTTGCATTCTCAACTCTTTATTTTGATTTATTAAATTAGTGACGAGGGTCACTAATCACCGCATTTTGACACATTGCATGCAGCTGTGAGCACTTGAGAGTGCACTATTTTTTTGTTGTTGTTGTTGTTGTTGGAATGCTGTGGTTGATATGATACGGAATATCCCCTTAAAGTCGGGGCAGACGCATCGCAAATAAAATATTTCTTCAAACATAATATTTCATAACAATATTATGGTCCAGCAAATCAAAACTACATTTTGGTTTCGGGCACAACCCTATACTGTAGTTACTGCATTCATTACTGATTGTTGTATTTCTTCCATGTGTGGTATCATTTTAAAAGTCTCAGTGGAATTGATTAAAATGATCTTAATTTCACAGCAATCACTTATATTTAGAAAAAGACTGGGCAAGTCAAAATCTGATTGACTTTGAGAAGTGTTAAATAGTGATGGATAGATAACATGTCTAAAATGCATCTCCATATGCAGTGATTAGTACCAAAAGTAGTGAAAGAAAGGACAAACAGTGAACCTGTGTCAGGATTATGGGCACCCAAGGCTCATGATGTTCAAGGGGAGAAAAGGCAGAATTCCCATGATGACCCCATCCACTGACAAAAAATACCTACAATGGCAAGAGAGCACCAGAATTAGACCATGGGGCAATGCAAGAGGGTTGCCTGGTCCATAAAAAGGGTGGACCAAATGCCTCCAAATGCTCCAGATCTTAATCCAACTGAGCATCTGGGAAGTTCTGGACCAACAAATCCCATACATGGAGCTCCTACCTCAGAATTGGCAGGACTGCTGCAGGATCTGTGGCTAATATCTTGATCCCAGATATTACAGGACACATTTAGAAGTTCTATGGAGTCCATGCTTTAGTGCATCTAATCTTGATTGGTTAAATTGGTTGAGTTCTGTTGATTCCGGGACTCTGTCAAAGTGTTTACCTGAACACTGCTCAAGCAACTGAGATGTTTTTCTTGAGTTTGGGGAGGATGACATTAGGATTGTTACAGTTCTAGGTGCATATCTTCATAGCATTGTGTGCTGGTGAACTTCCAGGACAGTTCTGACTTTAACAAGCTCTTCCAATCAATTGTGGCTTCACCAAGCCTTGAGATAGTATGCGCAAGTTGTACTGTATGTATTTTTAGCACCAGTCCCTTCACATTGTTATTTGACTTGTTGCTTGGTCTTCACAAACAAATTACACAGCATGAAATATTTAGAGGACTCCACATGAACATATCTATTTTTACCCAACAAAGCCACCTCCTAGAGCAGACAGCTTAACAGAGGAGTTAGGGCACTTTCTAAAAACAGCATGCACGTTTTCAGGCAATGAGGACTCTGTGAGCAAGAAGGGTTTTAAACAGAGAAGAGCTTCAAAGACTCTGCACTCCACCATCTCTCTCCCAAAGCTGTCACTAACACGGACACTTCACATTAGCGTCAGTACCCACGAGACTCAGCGCGAGAAACCCTGACTGACTTCTTTACTACAGGCGACAAGCCACTGAGACCCAAAGGAACTGAGCTGTCCTGGATTTCCCTTACTCATACCTCTCTTCTTTTTATTCCTTCCCTTAAAGTTGAATTTATAGGCAGTGAATATTATTGTATATGCTACTGAAAATTGTAGCCACATATTAGACAGTCAATAAGAGCAACAGATGGTATGGGATATCTTCACCAAGTTCTGAGGTGACTGAGATTTCAGTTCTACTCAAAGTGTAAAATGTACCTTATAGCTTCAATTTGTCATATGCACACCATGTCATCCTAATTCAGCATGTACGGCTGACCAATTATGGATTTTTTTTTTTTTATGTATCAGTTATGGAGATGAGATCACATAACCCTAACCCTAACATCACATTGCTCCCTCACATTTTACACAGTGAACACAAAAGTCCAAAAAAAATTTTCCCACTATACTTTTTTTATCCAACTCAGGTTGGTTGTAAACATGCGCTTGTGACGTAATTTCTGCTAAATTGTGTTGCTTTAATTTGTGTAAAAATTAAATGAATGCTTTAATTGGTGTGTTACTGCCACTGTTCAATTCAGCTGGAAACTGCAGTAAGTTTTATGTATAGGTATGCTTTTATATGCTTTTCCAATGATTCCTGGTTGTTCTTGTCTGAAAGTTAATAGCATTCAAATTAGCAAAGTTATTAACAAGCCACTCATTAGAAATACACTAAACTTTACTTTTTAGTATTTGATAAAAATAGCCCAAATTCAAAAGTCATGCAACCTTTTTTAATCAAAACGTGACAGAGATATGACCAAGCAGTGCACATGCACATAGTGACACATTGAGTCAAAGTGTTCATGTCATGACATTCACGTGACATTCATGTGACATTTTCAGGTCCTGTTTCTCTTCTGAATATAATTCCCTGTCATTGCTCTAATTTTTCTATACATACAAGTGATAAAAAGACCAAAAATTATTATATATTTATTTTATTTTTTTTAATAATTGAATTTAGGGTACAACAATCTGAAGCCTCATGTCTACTACAACACTACCGAAACATATCTACTACAATACTGCCAACACATGCAAAGGATTTATTAAAAGGTAAGCTATTGGAACACATTTCGCAAAACTAATGAGAAACCCCGAAATGATCACACATATTTTTAGGACAAAAGATTTTTGATTCTCAATTTTATTTAATTACATGAATAGTTTTCTATAATTGTGTGGGAATAGATAGGCACTGACATACTGTATATGCAAAGTGGGCTGCTCCCTATAGCAACAAATATTAATTTGTGAAATATACATGCACTAACACTGTGGAGGTTATAAAGTCCCAGAAGTTATTAAATAAACAGTTTTCTCACTGACAATATATTCATTCTTGTTGAAAACAAATTTAGATCAATGTTACTCTGTTACTCTGAAAGTGAAATTGTTGACCAGTTGACACATGCTCAAAAGAGAAATGGCCATGAGCTGATTGAGAAGTTCAGCTCCAGTCAGCTATCATGTTAGCAAACTGGCACATGCCCAGAGCATCAGCAAGTGCTAAACGATTTGCAAAGTCTGAGTCTATGAGCTAACCATAGAGTACACGGCCCTGAAACATTGTTGCAAATGGACCGCTCCGTTGGTTTTGATGTGTGAGAGGGAATGTGTGCTGACATCATATGAATGTCCTCTCGTCCGGTACCAAATATGTCAGCCAGGCAATGAAGCCTACCAACAGTAGACAACACGTCAGGTCTTATTCTTAGATTGTGCCTCTGGTGTTCTTTGTCTGTAGCTCACACAGAGTTTCTCTCAATCTCTCAGACACACACAAACACACACACAGACACGGTCTGACGTTCTACTCGTCCTTATCCAGCTTTTTGCTTTTCTCCTTCACCCTTTCATTTCTTATTCATTTTCTTTACCTGCCACTCATTATTTCTCTCGACCTGTTTTCCCCTCTTTCCTTCTGCTCATTCTCCTTTTCTCCTTCTCTCTCCAGCACTCTTAATCTTTCACTGTGAGGTTTATCTTTTTAATACACCTCAACAGCAACCTTTCCCACTTGTGTGCTGTTGTTGTCTTGATCACAGGATTCTCACACTTGACCACAAATAGGTGCTCATGTGATGCTTCTCAGGCTTTAGGGGTCATATTTATTGAGGGTATTATATATTTTTTTATGGGTTTGTACTACTTTCCATTCAAACTCATTCTCTTATATTATTGTCTCAAATTCCTGATAACTTATACGTGCTAATAGGGATGTAACGGTATTATAAATACCATCATACCGCAATATCACATTTTTTCGATAATACTAGGGTCGCATGACTAACTGCATGATAAAACGATAGGTCTTCTGAGAAAGGTTCGCTCAGGCGAATGGAGCGAATGGGAGGTAGTGGGAACTACAATTCCCAAGCGTGCCCACTATTCTGTGCTGTCTTTTTGTGGCTACAGATCAGTGTTGCCAACTTAGAGACATTGTCTCTATATTTAGCGTCTAAAAGCGACTAGCGACAAATCTAGAAACTTCTTGGACAAACCTCAGCGAGTCTCCAGTACTGCCACACTAGTTTTTAGTATTTTTTTTAGATTCCACTGCATGTAATTGCATCGTTCCCCAAAGAACCTTTAAACAAACAGTTCTTATTGTGAAGAACATTTTAAAAGTATAAAGAATGTTTTTCCACTTTATAGAAGCTTTTGTGGAATAGAAAAGTTCCATGGATGTTAAAGTTTCTTCATGGAACCACAGAGGCCAGTAAAGAACCTTTATTTCTAAATGCAGGTGGGCAACGTTCATGTAGTTTTATTCTCACTGGGTAGGCTTTTTCTGAAAGTTATGTGTCATAGAACATTGTCCTCTAATATTTCAAATGATCAAGAAAATATTGTTTCTTCATAGTTTGACCCCATTAAAAAAAGATAGGGAGTACCTCCAAAATCTGTCATAACAACCTTTTGTTTTGAAAATATTTTTGCAGAATTGTGATACTGCTCTTTTATCAACTAAAATAGACCATCTGTTGTTAAGCAGCAAAACGACACAATGCACAAGTGAAAAAAATGTGCATATAAGCAGAAAGCAAGAATTCTTGGGGTCTAGGGAATTAACTAGACTGGATTGTGGCAAATATTGTTAGCTTTTCATAGAAAATAAACATACTGTAGGTACATAGAATATTTTCAAGAGTATTAGCAGAAGATAGGGCCAGAATTCTAGATCCATAACAATGAAAGAGCTGCCACCCATGGAGGATATAATCTAAGCCAAGGACAGCTGGTAAACCACAGACAGAAGACCTGAGAGTCTGTGCAGGAGTCTATGGATGTACAGTAGTATCTCTAGCCAGATGGAGAGGGACAAGACCATAGAACTCTGCAAAGACAGAGACTGCCAAGACTGCTGTACTGGTAAGGCACAGACTTTGGGCCTGTATACATTAAATTTGCAATTTGTTTGTAACAACTTGTTTTTGGAGTCACATAGAAGTGAGGGACCATAGGATTCATTCAATAGAGTAGCATATATTTTAAA